>OY720460.1:32563760-33123760 GCA_963082715.1 Harpalus rubripes
ACTGTTAAATACCACTTTTTGTTTTATTTCTTGCTTTGATAGCTAAGCCCTTGTTACTATTATTTTTTGTAAATTAGCAAAATTCTTAAATTTTCATGAAAACATGCAATTTATCCTTATTTAACTATCAAATGTATTAATAAGAGTGACTCGAAGAGTGATTAAAAATCGTAACGTTAATAGTTGAGATTATTAATCGCCGCCAATCTACACACGTGTTGACGTATTACAATATTTTCCGTTAATCGTACCATATTATATTGGAGAAAATCTTATTAGATTCCATGACAAAAAAATTAGGTTACTAAGATTTTGTATAAATTAATGAAACCTATACGAAGGTAGCACCGAAAGCTTCTACAAACTATTGATAGAAAACAAAAATTTTCAAAAATTATTTATTTATTATCGAATTACTCTTCTTTTAACTCGACACATTTATGCATTCTATAAATTATAATATCATACACTGCTTTAGATTTACCTTCGTTGTAGTTTTTTAAATGTTTTAATGCACCATTCCACACGATGTTGCTTTTGACCATCATTTAAATTATGAGGTATCCAACGGTAACAAACTTTCCTGCCTTTTGATGATCGAGCAAAATTTTATTTATAGTGGTCATTCCAATGCCCAAAGTAGCCCGTATAATTATGTATGTGAAATGGTTGTCTTCTTTAATCATTGTACCAATAGCAGCTACGTTTTCATTCGTAACCATAACTGCAGACATTAGCCGATCTTCGCGTAAATCGTCATTGAAAGAAACTCGATTAAATTTAAATTCATTGTACCAGCTGGGAGTAGACCTGATACGCTTTATTTGCAAAAGCATCCCAGCTTTTCGATGCATTGTTTTGGAGAGAGCGAACTTTTAAAATCGTAAATATCATGGCTAGGATGCTTTCTCTGCATACATGGAAAATTACTGATAATAGATAACAAATTGTAATAAGAACTGCCATGCTACCTAAGGATGTACTTTTGTTTTGCTATGCGTGTATTTTTCGTAGCTACCTTGGTTATATTTGTTTGCAGGAACTTGTGTTAGCCTCGCATACGCATCATCGCAAAAAAAAGTTTTAAAGGTAAATCGAGGGGTGAATCACTGCTACAATCATTGTACTAATCACTTATAATCATAGATACATTCAATACAATCGCTGCCTACAATCGCTACATTCATTTAAAATCATTACAATCACGTTACAGTCAGTTACAATCATGTACAATCACGCTACAATCAGTTACAGTCATCATTACAATCATGTACAGTCTTTAAAATCACATATTATGCGCAATGAAAATGCGCAAAGCCATAGGCCGTAGTTTTTTTTATTGGGTTTATTTGGCCTTGTGCCCATAGGTCACTATAGCCATTGTCATAGGCCGTAGTGGATAGTAGTGTTTGCCTTAGTGAGGTGAACATATTCACTATTTTCGCTAGGATTTTTGATTTAACTCAGTTTTAACTATTTAATGGTAAAAAATTATTGATTTCGGATCGGTCGCTTTTAATATAACGTCACATATGTATACAAGATGTCCCGGATAACTTAACCAACATGGGGATCTCGAGAAATATAAAAAATACGAAGTCGATTAAATTAAACAAATTTTTTCCCATTTTGAAAGACGTAGGCAATTTGTAAATTTTACAATTTTTTAGTTTTACGAATACTTTTCAAATCTGTAATATTTGATTTTGATATGCACATCGTTAGGGGACTAAAACAATGTTTGCTACATGGAACAATTGAAAAACACCATTAAAAATGGATAATTTCTTTATTCAGTTCTCAAAATTTATAAAATCTTGTGCTTCAATTAATTTTAATCTTTTTATATGGACGTCATAATAGGCAATGACATATTTATAACGAAATTTAAGAAATTTTCTGTGCTATGTATGTTAAAAATAATGTTTATAAATTTAATAATTGTTATATGTTTACTGTTTGAAACAAATGAATGAAAAATAAAAAAAAAATATATTTCGCCTATATCTAGTGACCTATGCATTATTTCTCAAATAACGAAACACCATTAAAATGGCCTCCTAATAGGTCAACAATTTTTTTTTCTTAAAGTAGATCTAGTTTAATTTAGATTATCAAGAGAAATAAGAATTTGAGTGAATTCTGTAGTCAAATATTATATTAAATTGTAAAATTAAGTAATACTGATTAATAAAATAAATAATATTACAACATTCCAATCTTTGCAAATATTTTACATTCTTGCATACAATCATTACAATCGTCTTACAATCCCATGATTGTACAATCTTTTGTATAAAATTGAAGGAGTGATTCACCCCTCGAGGTAAATAAAATTATAAAGTATTTAATACTGTTATAAACAATAATAATAATAATGTAATATTGCTTTATTAGATTAACATTTCTATAGTAATAAACTATTGTCTTTCGAAATATACGAGTACCATAGAACAACAACACTCAGTAGTATAGAATTATTAGTGCATGAACCATAACAATAATTATGAGAGTTATTACTCTAAAACAAAAACTTTACGTTATCTATAATAAAAACGCACGGTAATAACGCTTAGTATTCAAACTAGTTATACTTTTATTTTACATATGTTCGTATGCAGTCATAATGAATACATGAATGAAAATATTTATCCAGTGTGAATTATGTAAGAAGCGTAATTAGATTTGAAGTTTCGAAATCCATGTCAATGTTCTCGATGTTTATTTTCACGTATGTATAACTAATTGGAATTTAAATAAGCTTCTTAAAAGAAAATGAAGTGGAAAATTGTGTATGTAATGAATCGATACTATATAATTCTGATAAGGAAATTTAATTTTTCAGAATTGCTAGTCATATAAACAAGGAAACATTTGTTTCGTGCCTACTCATGTTTTTATTTTTTAATAATCTTTGGACAATAAAAATTCTTGTTATCAAATTTTAAATTTGAAAAATATATTTAGATTTTTTATTTCATGTTTTATTAGTGTGGGCTACATTGTAACGATATCATGACATTATTTATTTTCAATACTACATGCTACTAATACATAATGTAAACAAGAAACATGGTACTATTAATTATAATTCAATAACCAGAACCAAAACAGTAACGAATGTAGGGGAGACCGGTGTCAAATGTAACAAGGGTAGGTAACAGGGCCATTTTTTCGAAGTAGATTAAAATGCGCTTGCAGAGTGAAGCAGAAAGAGTCATAGCTCTTTGGTATTTAGTGTAAGTATACATACGCGCAAATACGGCGTCTGTTTCTGACGAATGTCTATAAATCCACAAAAAAGTAAATACAGGTAGAGACACACATTGTTTCTAAAACACTATAAGTGCTCTGCTCGGAAATATTTCAAGTTAAGGATCAGTTTGTGAGTTATATCTGCTTTTATTTTTCATTAAAAAACATTTCGAATTATTACCTAATAAATACAAAAAAGCAAATAATATCTTTATAAGTGAAGCGGTGTCAGTTGTAACACATGCCATGGGCCGATTGTAACCTGTTTAATAATTAAGTACAGTATTGATCATGATAAAATTTATAAGAAAAAACCACTGCTATCGAAAACATAAAAGAAGAAGAGCAAAAAAACGAAAAACACTTCCGAAAGTAACAGTCGCAGATTACTCTTCAGATGGCTCCGATGAGGAAACTGATATGTATTGGACCATATTTTTTGAGCACAGGAGATTGGTTGCAGTGGCGAAAATGTAAAATCTGGACACCGGGCAAGTTAAATTGTACGAAGAAAGACCTATTTTATGGTTACCTAAACTGTAATTTCGTTAGCGACTAAAGGCATTGATCAAAATGCTCCATATCGCCAACAGAATATATATATTTTGTTTGCTTTTAGTTGAGTCATCTGAATTTTGTATTTTCTGAGGTAAATAAATGTTTATTTTTTCAATAATTTCTTCTTTTATCTGTTATTTTATCTTATTACATCATTGTAACATTTGTAATGCCTGACTAAAAATTCTTATACTTTTATATTTGTCACATTTTCAAAAGTTTAAAATTCAGAATATTATTCACTAAGGTGATTTCAAAATTTCTAAATGTAACGTTAACTCGTGAAAAATAAAAATTGAAATTTTGTTTCAATTGACACCGGTCTCCCCTACTAAATAGGTTGTTACTCGTATAAATGACAGATATGATTATAAATATATTTTAAATTGAAATAAATCTGTCAATGAGATGCCGCCATTATTAAAAGTAAAAACAGTTTGTATTAATAAAGAAAATACTTTTTAAAAAAGTTATACGAGTATAAAATTTGAAAATAAAGTTTTATTTTCTTGAATACTAAAATTATTAATTTCAGGCCAGCATATTTCCCGCCATTTAATGTTTATCAATTTAATGTCCACCTGGTATATTATTATCATCATATATGATATGATATATCGGGTGAATACTTGAAACCCGAAATTTTTAGTATATTCCGTAACGCAGCCGGTTCGATCAGGTTTACGGTTTAGCGTTCCGTAAGTCCTGTAATTATTTACCGGTTTCTATTCGGAATGCGGTTCCTGAAAAAGGTTGGAAAAAATTCGGACAACAGCAACCACGAAATAATCCTGGTTTCTCTTCTCTAGTATTTTTATTCTCATTACCGCTACTTTCAAACATCATCATAACAAAATCAAACAATATTCGTCAATGTCAAATTTCTAAACCGCATTAGTGGTATTACAAATAATTATTATAGATATAAGTATGAAAACAATTTATATTTATTATATTGTTGGCTGCGTTATTATTATTGGCATTGAAAGTAATAAAATTTTCAATTTCGTTGTCATATATCAATGTTATTATTCATTTGGTTAATTTTTATTTTTGTTAGATTGTGTCAATTTTAAATATCATATAATTCAATGTTAGTCTGTCCCGAAATAAATGAAAATATTCAGGAACCATGGTGTACCAGGAATCAAGATACTGTTTTTTTTTTTTTTTTTTTTTTGGTTGACTTACGAATCTGTCAGATTGTGTAACCTAAACTTTATAATTTAATATTTTTAAATTTATTTTATTTCAAGCCATTTTGATTATGTTATAGAATACAAAAAAAAAATTAAATTAAAAATTCTAGCAAATGAATTCTGACAGATAAAGTGTCAAATGATATTAATTAGAAATTGAATAAATTTAATAATTAATTTATGGGCCTAAAATATTACAAATTTACAAACATGTATTTGGTGTCATTTGATGCAGAATTTTTTTATATCTTTCTATTGATACCTCAACTATTGTTGTCAATTGAAACGACGAGCAACAGTGTGAGAAAAACGATTTTCCCGTGTTCTGGCTATGTTCGGGTACCCCCGGTATAACAAAAAATTGGGTTTATATTTATTGGCTAAAATTTTTAATCAGTTAAAAATTAACCACTGAGTTACAAAATAGACCCGATTTTCTTCTCCATAATCTTACGGTTATATCAATTCAAATTTATTTTATGATTGTGTCGTTTATTTTTTATCAATTACAAATATCTGAAAATTAGTTTATTGATTAGATATTCTATATAAATTCATATTTTTTTCTTAAAACTCTATCAATTATTTAGAACGTCAAGTAAAGAGTCGCTTCCGGTTATCCGTTTGACACCAAAATGTAATGCATTCTTCCCTCATTAAGGCCTGTGTCCACGATCCTAGAAATCGATCCGAGTTCTCGGATATAGGCCGCAATTCGATATCTCGGATCGTGGACACTACCAACTCGGACGCAAAAATCGAATAGAAAACTAGAATGGAAAAATGCGTTCTGTTCCATTTTGTCGTACAACTTGCTAATTTCATTTAACTGTTACCAATTTAAAATCTTGGCGTTTGATGTTTGATAAGCTTGAAAATGATAAGGTTATAAAATATTACATAATTCTACTAATTTTTGATATTGATTATAAATAATTACTTATAAATAAATTAACATATTCGTTGTAAAAATTTAATATACTTACTGCCAGGATATTTTTTATTTTTATTAGTTTTCAGTATTGGTAGAAATGGCTGTAACTAACTTCATAAATTCGACCAGCCTGACATCTGTAGTCATACAAGTTCAATGTTTATGATCAAAAAATGTCATCGAGAACTCTGAACGATTTCTATAGCATCGTGGACACAGGCCTTTAGAATAGAGTAAATATTTGAGTAAAAGTGTTTAGACCTACAAACATACACACACATGCTCATAGACATAATAATGAAAACGTAGAAAATCGGATTCAAGAGACCCTAAAATGAGTTTATTTACCTAAATCCCGATATATGGGTTTTAGCACCATACGGTGGCAAGAGGTAGAAATTATGATTATTTTCTTAAATGTTTTTGAATATTACATCAAATGGCTTGGCGTACCGTAGTCGGCCATCTATTTTAAGCAAGATATAGTAATTTATTTCTGTGGTTTCCTAGTTCAGTATTTGAATGGATTCATGTAAAATCCTCATACTTGAATATTTCGTACAATTCTATTCTTCTTTTAAACGTCAATTTTCATTCGCTAGTCATACTATACAAAGTATATTGGCACACCCAGCAATGGGTAGTATGCCGTGACGAATGCCGCGATGATATTTTATTTATAAATATTGATGAGTTTTAACTTGTTAAATTATAAATATCTCCATAAATATACTACATATATTTTTGTGAAAATCCTATTGAAGTGTAGCTTTGAAAATATAGCTGAAATTCGACAAGGAAATTTTGGAAGTGAAAAATATGGACGTAATCCGAAAGCTGTCCAGATTAAAATTGGAAAAAAACAAGGGCCAAGAAAGCATGATGTATACTCTTAAATTTTCGCGGTAGGAAATTGGAAATGCTATTGCTTATACATATAATTTATGATTTATGCTCTCCCTTCGCACCAATATTCGAGATTTTTCCAGATGTAAAGTAGCGCATTATTGCAGTGTTGTTGGCTAAATCGTAAGATAAAACCTCGATAGATAATGGAACAGATAGATTTGCATTTAACATGGAAAGATGATAATGTAATTTGAGCTGTAATATATACCTACTAAAAGTTTTTCATTATGCATTAAGTCACTAGATGTATAGACACCTATATTTTGTTGTATTTATCTAACTTCTAACTCATTAATCTTATAATTTATAGAAATAAGATAATAATATAATATCTAGGGAGAGAAATTAGTGATTTTTCATTAGATGTAATTTGTAGCCAGAAGGCACCGAGGGAAAAATAGCATCATCTCCTGAGGTTGCTGTCTAGGATATCGGGTCCAACATGAGGATCTGGAAAACTATTAGAAAGAAATACGAAATCGGTTACATTATAAAAAATTACCCTATTAGGAGACCATTTTAATGGTATTTCATTATTTCAGAAAAAATGCATAGGTAACTAGATGAAAATATTAATTTTACAGTTTTTATTTTATTTTTGCAAATATCTTTTTCCTGTTCTCTCGAATGGCGATGCACAAATTTTTATTGTCACTAATGGATTTCAACGAGGATTTCGAGTTATGTCAAAATTTTAAATTTTATATAGACGCCACATTGGAAAATTACACCATTGAAAATTATACATAATTTATCTACGTTCATTTGTTTCAATAATCAAAAATACTACGATTATTAAATTACAAGAAATTAGTTACAGAAAAAACACTTGGTGTAAGTTTCACAAATTTTTTTATTTCAAACACTTTATCGATTTCGGTTTCTTAGACCATCATCATCTTGTTATTTAAAATATGTTTCATCAAGTGCCTACCACCGAATCTCTCAATATGATTATTAAATTGTTAGATTAAAACGGATTGAAATCAATGGTTGTTGGAATAAAATAATTGAAAAACAAGAAAATGAACAAATGACAATAATCTGACTAATGATTTTATTTATATCGTTGTCATATTCATTTTATTTAATAAGAATAAATTAAACTGATTTTAGTAGCAATTCTTGTTTTGTTCATTTTTGTTTTATTTGGGTTCTTTAACTTTTTCCTAAGGATTCTTGTTTTTATTTTGACAATCTATTTTTAACAATGCAACTTATTTTGCTACAATCTACCTGCTGAAATATTTTGGCAATAGCTTGTATTAAATTCTAAACATGTAGGAAACCATGTATAAATATTATTTATACTACCTATGTACCTACAATAGCGATTATATTTTAAAGTAATTATTATTATACAAGTTTACATTGTTATATAATGACCTACAACTCTATTTTCTATCATTATGTATGCGAATTATGAAAATGTTATCATTGTACGAGTACGACAATGTAATGATATAACGTAAAACTGATTACTATGCACATGGACAAATATTTACTGATATTTTGTTCTTGTTAGTATAAGTAGCTTGTATAAATGCAGCTATTTTCAATTCTGACATATTTGTATATGTTAGCTACAACAGAAATGCTTTTTTAGTTCTGTTTCACAAATATACACACACAAAATTACTATAATATTAATATTGTAGCATCTATTTTGTAATACAGAGCGAACACATTTATTCAGCCCTATTCATCCAGATTATTTTAAAAAAATTTTACACAACTATTTGTGACCCCTCACAGAACGATATGTTGGAAATGGAAATGATTGATGAAAATACTACGAACAGTAAATACCGAGGTAAATACAGATGTACGATGGCGAAATATCTCATTAACAGTATTTTTACCTCCCGTCATACCGTAGGTATGGGAGGTAATGTAATCCTGCCAAAAATTCGATGTTGAGTTTTCAGTAAATAAGCACGAATTAGGGTCCCCACAACACGTTTTTACTAATTTTACGATGATGTCTGAGTGTGTGTGTGTGACGATTTTTTCGTCCACGATAACTCTTATAACAAACTTCCAAATATTTCTATTTTCCGTATTTAAATTTTCTGCATTCATGTAAAGAGTTGATTAGGTTTTGGGTAAAATTGGATAACCGGAAGTGACTGTTTACTTGAAGCCCATAACAGTTTTTAGTGAAAAACTGAACATATTAGATTTTGGTTAAAATTAATAAACCAGAAGAGATACTTTACTTGAAGCACTGAACAGATTTTCGTGAGAAATATATTATGATATACTCCAAAACTTGTCAAATTTAGTATTTAAGACTTTTATATGAAGAAGAACAACTTTTTAATTTTTGGCTAAATTTGATAATCTGTAAATGATACTTGAAGTTCTCAACAGATTTTCGTGAAAAATATATTATGATATATTCCAAAACTTTTCAAATTTGGTAATTAAGATTTTTATATTAATGAGAACGACATGTTAGATTTCTTCTAAAATTGATAAACTGGAAGTGATACTTTACTAGAAGCTCTGAACAGATTTTCGTGAAAAATAAATTGATACAATCCAAAACTTTTCAAATTTGGTATTTAAGACTTTTATATTAATAAGAACGACCTACTAGATGTTTTCTATCTATCTACTTAGGGCTTGTATACAGCTGTCGCCGTTTACCCTTCAACCGGACTCACCGAGCCGCAGTGTTTTACCACTACCGTACTGCCAGTTGGATTTCAGCCATTGCTACATTTATTTAAGATGTATAAGTGGCCAGCTTATAGCATCCGAGTATGATTAATACAAGTAGCTGTATTTATTTTTTTACGACAAATCACACATTGTCGGTCGACGGGAATCGAACGCACGGAATTTGGTTCGGGTGATGTCACTGCGGGCTACGACATGTGCGCTCAACCGCCAAGCCGACAATGTTTTCTAAATTTGATAAACCACTTTACAGAAAGCAAAATACAGATTTTTTTTTGAAAAATATATTAAAACATGATTTAAAACTTCTCAAATTTGGTATTTAAAACTCGAGTATAATTTGAAACAACATTTTGATTATACCTATATGATAAACCGGAAGTGGTTGTTTACTTAAAGCTCATTTCAAACATCGAATTGTCGGGAAGGTCACATCAGATTTTTTTACATAAAATAATTTTATTTTTGTACCCAAAATTGTATTTGACACCATCATAATATTGTTAACAAATTTGTTACCAAATTTATAATGATATTTGTGATGGAATAGAACATCCTATTTGTCCATAAACATTCGTTTCCAATGAAACCAATTTGTTACCAAACTTATTACCACGGTGTATAAATATAGAAGATGGGTCAACTCATCAAAAATATCCGTGTTTACGAAGTTGGCATCCGCCAGATGTCTCAGCGTGTAAGGTTAGAAATGTTCCCGACACATAGGTAACTGTCATCTGTCATCTGTCAATTTAAATTGAAATTGACATACGTTAATTAATTTTATTTAAATATTCGATAAAATGTACAAATATCGAAAATACTGTTTCGTTGAAGGTTGTGGGTCAGCAATAACATCCAATAAAGAAACAATTCCGATTTACCATCCTTCACAAAACATTACGAATGCCTGGCGGAAAGTTGTACACTATTATTCACGAAAGATGACTATTCAAGGTCATTTGTTTGAAGAAAGAATACACATCATTTTATAGCAGTAGCTTAGCAACATTTTGTATTAGAAAGAGAAAGATTATTTGACGTATGTCTATTTAATTTATGTCGTGTGACAGATATACGTAAATAGTGGCATTACTTTCTAACACTATAAATAATAATGACATATGTCGTAGAATTACAGATACCTAATTATCCACTGCACTGCCCTCTGTGCTAATATTTACCCAGTGGCATTGACGTTTAAATCAAATTATTATTCCTTGGTTTATAAGTTTAGTCTATGTTTTTGTATTTTGCAAAAACATAAGTGAAGAACATAAATCTTTCAGAAAGGCCTTATTTAGAAAGAAACATAATTTTCAAATGAATTATTCTTATTTTTTCAGTTAAAATGTGTCTATAAATAATTCATGTTGCACGCCTATGCAAACGAAATGCAATGAAGATATCTGCAAGTAATATTATATCAGACGGCTCACAAATGACCTTGAATAGTCATCTTTCGTGAATAATATTTTACCCTCTCCATGTAATAAAATTCTTGGTACTAAAGATGGTATTTGACAAAAGTATTTCAAAAATGAAGATATTGTACAAGAATGAGAATCTGGGGATGTACGTATTTTAAATAATTAAATATAACATCATGGCTTATAACCCATTTCTGGGCGTACCCAATCTCTTTTTATTTGCAGGTTTCCGTAATGACGATATATCTCTAATTGTAGTTGAAAACGCTTTACCTCACGGGCTCTCAAAGCTGCCATGAGGGTCACTTTTGCGCTAAAAAACCGGGCCTAAATAATATAAATAATTATTTACTATTTCCGATTAATAATGTCAACTTTTTATTTGTTATTTTGAATGTGAAAATGACATTCTTGTTCATATTAATATAATGCGTTTGTCTCACCTTTTCGCTAATCTATAATATGAATATTTTTTTCTTGTAAATATTGAATCTAAACACCTTGAAAGTCTAGTGTGACAAGCACTATTATTTTGCAACTAAATACGTAATTAGCTAGCAAGAGTATTTGTATATTATTCTACAGTGAACAAGACATCTGTTTGAAGGTGTCATAATATTTGTCTCCATGAAAATAACATTGCACTTTATTATGATAAGAATGTTAATTACACTCAATTATAAACTTTGTAAGGGAACTTGGTTATTCATAAAATAAATTCATACCACCTTTTCAAATATAATAAATTTTAGGGTATATTATTTTAAGGGACATTTACCAAAACCGAGACCAAACTATATTGATAATGATAATATTAGGTTAACAATTTTATAGGTACATCTATTTAAATTTACTGCATACTATTACTAATATGCATATCAGTTGCGCATTTATAGGTAGCTTTAAATTAACTATTGCTAATAAAGAACTGAATTTATGTAGCAGATTTTCCATAAAATATATATTTAATTACAGGCAGATAGCTAGAAATATTTTTAAAATAATTTTTACTTGCATTTAAATGATACGGGTAGACAAGTTACAATGTTTTCTGAAAACATGTAAATTAACATTAAACCATGTAATAATTAAATTTTTACGAACTAAGGAAAACCTGGAAAACAAGAAATTTTATTTATATTTATTCAAAGTCAATGGAGTCATCGCACATTTTCCATTTTAATATTATTAGTTTCTGACACTACTGGTTGCAATATAAGAATAAAATGTTTTTCTACAGTCTATATACAAAGTAGCCATTTGCGCTCTCTTTTGTCAACGCAAAATGTCACTTTGCCGCTCATGCGCGACAAAGTAGAAAAACGCTCGCTGTCCAAATTTCTAACTATACAATGTGTTGAGAAATGTCACTTGTCTACATTCTTAATAGAAACGTTTAGTCACGAACTAATGGCACTGTAGTTACATATTTATCACACCTTCACAAGTCAATCTGGCATATAACTGCTCGGTCGATATATTACATAACCAAACAAAATGTCACACTTCTGTTAAAATAAAATAGGGCATTTATTTACAATAACGAAGGTATAAAATGCTATTAGATTGAAGCAAGAGCTTAAGAAGAATGGGAAATAACGATAAATTAAAATTAAATATAAAATAAATTGTGTGAACAGTTGTGCTGCCACCTGCAAAAGTTTGGCGTGAACGCTCTCAATAGACATCCACTTTTTCACTGCACTAGTTTAATGTTAAATGAATGTTAATTGAAACAAATAAATTACACAAAAAACTTATAATATTCATTACAAAAGTGGCATTATTTTTTTTGTGAAAAAACGAAAGCCAATACAATATCTTGAAGTCACGTTCCTATCTTCACTGCAAAACTATTGAGTATAGTACTGTAAGTACAAAATGTACATTTTATTATTTTTTAACTGTAGAAAAAATCTTGTGTGTGTTTCGATCGCAAATGGACATTGTCGATTTCGAGAGAATGCTGCGCTCCTGCGTCGCGCGGCAACAACCTCTCAATCAACAATGTCCCATTTTGCGCTCTTAATTAGAGGTGGGCGCGGGCCGTGATTTTGTCGGGTCACCACGTGACCCGCGTGATCGTGAATATAATTTAAATTTTGCGTCGTGATTGGACGTGATCGTGAGGCACTAAAAAATTATCGTGCGTGATTGAAATTTAATCGGGCGTGAGTACAAGTTTTCTTCAATTTTTTATTTAAAAAATTGTCTTAATTCCATCTTTTACTTTACGTTATACTGAATCGTAAACGTCTTATTACAGAGCTCTCTCTCTAGTGGTAAAAAAAAATACGGGCTGTTAAAACCATAGCAACATGTGTACAGATTTATTTATTCATTATTTCGCTTCGCTATATGTTTCCAAAGACTATTTCGATCACATAGTTTAATATATTCTGCTGTACGCTCCAATATATTTTTTTTTCAAATTATTTATGATTCAGTATATCATAAAACATTGTATAATGCTCAACCGTTACCCGTAATTTAAGTGCTCGCACGGATAACAAGCTCGCTTCGCTCGTTCATTAGGTACCGTGTACGCCCGTAAAATGAGTAACGGTCTTGCAATGTAAATTACTATTACATTCTTGTTATTATTAATATGTCCAAATATGTCATTAACAGTATTTTTTTGCATAAAAATAGTGTTATTGTTGTACCCAAAATTGTATACACAGTTGCTCCGATTTCACGATCATAATTTTGTTAACAAACTTGTTACCAAATTTATGATATTTGTGATGGAATAGATCATCCTATTTGTCCATAAACATTCGTTTCCAATGAAACCAATTTATGACTGTGTTAAACAGGCTTAAATGTACATAGACACAATTACGTGACACGGACGTGACCCGCCGGGCGTGATCGGGCGTGAGTGTTAAAATAAAAACGTGAGCGTGAGTGATCGTGAATCAAACATAAAATGTCGTGCGTGATTGGTCGTGATTACATTTTTAGTTACGTGAGCGTGCGTGATCGTGAACAAAAAGTTACTCACGCGCCCACCTATACTCTTAATACACAAATAGCTATTATGTGTACATTAGTAGAAGAAATGAGGTTAGACGTTTATTTGTAGTGCAATTTTTGAAAAGGCAAATTCTAATAATATAATAAAAGTCGATATTGATATGGTTAATAACTTTTAGGTTAGAATAATGTGACCTTGACCTTTCATTTGACGATTGTGAGTGCAAATAATTGACGCCACAAAAACTTGTAGCGGGAAAATCTTTAAAAAAATATGAATAAAAACGAAAGTATAATATTTTGGATGTTTTATATTGCAGTATTCATGCAAAAACAAAATGCAAAAAAATTATTTATGCCTTAATTTAATTGTTTGGTAAAAATATATCGTATATTTGCGCAAAATTGGCACATACAGCAATGATGATATAGGTACTTACTTGTTTATTTTTGAGGCCACGCGAACATTTTACTTTTTTTCGCTTATGTAAAGCTAACAACGCAGATGTAAAATAGTAATGGCATTCCTTCCTTGGTGCATAGGTATGCTATTTTACCAAGCTGCCTACAGAGTATATTCAAAAGTAGAATAATTACTGAAATGATTCCATACAAGAATAAATCCTCTCCATACACGGTACAAAAATATTGACAATTTAAATAATGGAACTTTAACAGTAATAATAAATAAGGGTCAAATTTAGAATAACCTCCTTTTAACCCAGTTATAGTTTATTACGAACTTAACCCACAAATGTATAATAATAAACATGGAATAAGACTAGAATAAACTCTCCATAAACGTCATTTTAACACAGGATTAAGCGATATTCTCGGAATACCCAATCTGGAAATAGGAAATTATTTGTTATAACCGCTGTAAATCTCGTCAATGCGATACCGTAACCGTACAATTTGTTTTACAAGAAATATGTATTTTTAGTTTAGAAGTACCATGAAATAGAAGTTTAGGTAACAAGACCTGAAAGTGATATTTATCTGGGTGAGCAAGCAAATTCCAGGGCGAGCCGTAGGCGAGATTTGGAAGCTTATGAGCCCAGTAAAGACACTTTTAGGTCATGTTGGGAACAATATTTTTTCGCTGGCCTTAAAAAAAGAATAAATAAATATCTATAGGTATTTTATTTTTTATTGCGAGAAAAAGAAATAAACAACTGATCACCACGGAAATATTCAGGGATCGGAAAGTTACTTTATAGACAATTATCCGAGTTAGCTCAGTAAAAATGGAATTTCAGGTCTAAAAATCTGATGTGGCCAGCACATAATCTCTCGCCAGATATTTTACCTGGTTGTACGCATAAAACAAAAAAAAATTAAATACAAATACATACATATATTCATGCCTCACTACAAAATAAATCTCACATATATTTGCAAAATCTATGGGATATTTTAATATAAATTACATACATTTTCTTTATACATATTCAATATCCTGAATTTTTTTATTTTCATAATCTTCATAATGATGTACAAATATTTTTGACAGTGGAATACAAATATTTTTGACAGGGACATGTGTCAATTACAAACATTTGAATTTCTTGCCTTGAAGTAGTTTGATCTGAGATTTTTTATATCAAATTATTTTATATGCATTTCTTTATCTCTAAATCTATAGAAGATATAATAATGAATTTATATTTATCGAATAAAGAATTTAACGTTCTTTAATATAAGTATTTACATAAATTTTCGATAAATAATATTTAGAAGATTTTTTCTTGTAACTACTACTTCCGGTTGTCCAATTGTTACCAAAACTTAATCAACTCTTCCCATTATTGTTAGTTTGAGGAATCCGTAGTTAAAAATGTCTTATGTCTTATCTTATAGTATTTGAGAAATCGTGGATCCAACATCCACACACACGCACGCACACACCCACACACACACACACACACACGCACGCACGCACGCACACGGTCATCATCGTAAAAATGTTATAATAGGATTCTAGAGACCTTAAAACGTGCTTATTCACTAAAATCTGGATATGCGATTTTTAGCATGAATTCAATACCTCTCTTGGCGAGAGGTAAAAAGTGATAAGAAACAGTTCATTTTCTGGACAATCGCGAAAAAAAAGTTACATGAAAATAATTTGTTAAAATTGGTTATATCAAAATGACATATGGCCGGTCGCACCAACGTAACTTAAATATTAAACTTGGTTGAAATTGCAATATTGCATCGAAATGAAATGTCAAATGAATTATAATATATTGCTGTCAAAATTTTGATTTGCATTTTTTTGTTTAAACCTAGTTTAAAATTTAAGCCTTGTACAACTGGCTATAAGGGCTGGTATCTTAATCTTTGGTTAAACCGTATGTAATAAGATCATTGAGGCATCGAAAAATTGACTCATGTGTAATATTTACTGCTATAATATCGAAGCTACGTATGTTTTTTTTGTAACTGGCAGTTAACAGACTGCTTAACCCAAATTGAAAATACCGGTTAAAATGTCAAAATGAAAAAATTATATTTATTCGGATGTGATGATGCGAACAAGGCTGAACACGGCCCAAACCGAAGCTTCATCATAATAGTGAAATTTAGTATTTCCTCATCTTCGTTGAAAAACGGAATATTACGTACGTAGATTAAAAACATTCTAACTATACTCTATCCGTTTTAACTACAGACTAGATGGCGTTTCGAGCGCGGTCGTTTTTACATGTATTAAATAAAGAATTCAAATTTTGGCGCCATTCCTGGATTTAAAAACATTCTTTCTAATTGACATTTTTTTAGTAATTTTGTTTTGTACGTACATATTTATCTAGTTGTATCCATAATATTAACGAAGAAAAAAATAACAAAACTAACCAACTACTAACTAAAATCTAAGAAAACACGCACAACGAAAACTATGTAATATGAAAAATAACGCCAAAACACTATGAAAATTATATAAACGAAAACAACAATAATATACTTAACAAGCAGAACTGAACAGAAATTAATAATATGTAGTAAATCGTGTACTATTGACTTTGTTGACTTTTATTTATTTTATGTCAGACGTCAAAATAATTGAGACAGTTGTCAAACAAATTTAAACTTCGCGTCAATTATTTTACTGTGTAAACTCGGTTCACGTTTGAACCAATCAGAGACCTCGAATCTTAGGCCCTATCTCACCCAACGCTCTATAGTTAAAACGGATAGAGTATAGAGAATCTTCATCCATAAGACGGTCCCAATAATATTTAAAGTTATATTTTACATTTGGTACCCGCGTACAGTCTTCTTTGATATTGTAATCAGTGTCATTTGTCCCTATTGATAAGTCCAAAAAAAAAGTCAAATGATTCAATTGGGATCGAAGTGAGTCTCGCTCGAGGTCGTTGCCCTACGTTGCATAGTGTAATGTTACAGCGTGGTACTAAATGCAACTCATCCCTTACCCCTCACGGATATATCACTGTTATTACCCTCATTTGTTTATACACACACTCAGAGCCTACTAATCCCGGAGAGTGATTGTTTTTCAAAGAGAATCAAGTATTTAATATTGTAAATATATCACAGGACTTTCTAATTACATATTAGGGTGTGGTGGGGTGTGTATAGAATTCTACAACAACACATAATGAAATCGGAGTGGATGGTTTATTATAGAGCAGTATACAAACAGTAATTCAATTTCTAGTTGTACACTAATTTTTATTCTGTTTTATACTAGATCAGCTCATTGGTTGCACAGCACTGTAATGCCAACATAAACATCAAAATACATAAGGTGTTAACAATTACTCGAAATCTCAGTCAAAAGGCATATAGATGTCAGTTTGCTCTCAAAATCGACATCAGAATAAATCGGAAATCAGTTGTATCAGCTGATTTAAAACGACGTTATTTGAACTGAAATGAAACATAAATAGCAGAGTGGGGTCTAGAAACATCCTTTTTTCGAAGGCGAATTCGTTCCAACATTCGGGCTCCTTTTCTGAAGGCGAATAAAATAAAAAGGATTGCTGATAGACAAAATTTATTTTTCTACAGTCTATATACAAAGTAGCCATTTGCGCTCTCTTTTGTCAACGCAAATTGTCACTTTGCCGCTCTAGAGCGACAAAGTAGAAAAAACGCTCGCTCCTCAAATTTCTGACTATACAATGTTGAGAAATGTTACTTGGCTACATTCTTAATGGAAACGTTTAGTCAGGAATTAATGACACTGTAGTTACACATTACCCACTTACATAACCAAACAAAATGCCGCACTGCTGTGAAAATAAAATAGGGCATTCATTTACAAAAACGAAAGTATAAAATGCTTAGATTAGATTGAAGCAAATAGCTCAAGAAGAATGGAAAATACCGATAAGTAAAAATAAATAAAAAATAAATTTTAGTTATGGTGGAGGACCCCATTGTGGCGACTGCAGAAAAAATCTTGTGTGTGTTTCGAGCGCAAATGGGCATTGTCGATTTCGAGAGAATGTCCCATTTTGCGCTCTTAATACACAAATAGCTATTTTCTAGATTTCATAAGTAGGTAATATGTCTCGCTCCTGCGTCGTGCGGCAACAACCTCTCAATCGACAATGTCTCATTTTGCGCTCTTAATAAACAAATAGCTATTTTGGATAGTGAAGAATCTTATTCGGCAGCAAATAGCCCGAATGTTGGAACGTGCAGGAGCTTCAGGAATCTGTGCCTAGAGAACGCTGGTCACCACCTTCAAGATACTTTGCTTAAACTGCATGATTTAAAACTTGAAATGATGTTATCCAAAAATAAATTCCTTTAGATTTTAGATAACTAAAATCTAAAGGGTTCGTGCTAATCGCATATCGAGATTTTGGTAAATGACCACATTTTAAGGCCCTTAGAATACAATTTTAACATTTTCACGATGATGTCTGTGTGTATGCATGTGTGGATTCTCCACTCTAACTCATTCAGAAAATCTTGAAACCTTGTATTTCTACTTTATTCTAATAAATCAGATAACCGAAATTTGTGTTATTATAAAAATTGAAGATTATTACTTTTAATACTTTTTCTATATATTTTGTGGATAAATTTATAAAATTATCTATAATTTAAATCCCGGATCCTACGCTTTAAACAAACACAACTCCTTGGTTACACAGTTCAGGCCGCAAATGTCTGTAACTGACAGATAAATGTCACTGTCAAGGACCTAATCATTTGAAATTAATAATAGTAACGTATTAAAAATAAAATAGTAAATAGAACAATAGTTATATGGAAAGGGATTTAATACAGTTTTCAGCTTAAATTTAAGATTTAATAGAAGTTAAATGGTGGGAGGTATTGTGTTGGCCATATCAGATTTTTATTTTATTCGTCTTAAAAAAGGCTCAATTCTGAAGTATGTAATGTTACATAATATAGATATCATTTATGTTTTCTATTCCCAGCTAAAATAACTTGAATGTGATAATCACTGAAATAGACTAAATACATTTCTAAGCCATTGGTCTATAAATAACCATTGCTTATCTTGTAGAAGCTCGAAATATGTGAAGTAGAACATTCGTATCGGCAATTGTGAAATGCAAAGTACTGTAAAAGTTTTTGGGTCAAAAAATTATTTTCCTTACAACTGGTATTGAAATTTACAACCTTGACAAATAGATGATTCATTGCAAATTCATTTTTTAATGCATAATATATTTGTAAACAGTTATGTATAAATCATTTTTATTATTGATGTATTTTCAAAAAGTAATTGATTTATTGATATATCAGGTATTTATGTTACCACGTCTACATTTAACGTATGTACCATAAGATTTGGCACAAATAAAATTTGTTTTTATATAAAAAATTCATTTACTTAAAATTATAAAATTAAATAAAATAAAGAGGGCCGTGTTCTTTCACAAGGCACATAGGCGCAATTTTCTGCGAACACCTAACATTAGTTTTTGGGTAACATTTACATCTATTTCTCGAACTACACACTGAGCAACTTCGAAACTAAGTGAAATGATAATTTTTATATAAACAAAAGCCAAATTCGCAGATAAGGTAATTGGTACGGTGCGCAATTTCCACTAGTGGTGTATCCAGTCCTTATATGGATCGAGTGAGGTGAATCCCTGGATAGTCAATGGTACATCGATAAATAGTGTAACAAAATTAGTTAATTTTATTGAAGAAGAACAAGCTGGTGAGGATTTCATCTTCTGGCCAGATCTTGCATCCTGTCACTATGAGACAAAATCAAACTCAAAATTGGCTAATAGACCAAACCGTACCATTTGTTGAAACGATATGGAACGCCGTTTTACTTTTTATTTCATCTTTTTTCATTGACTTTAAATAATGTGATTAAAGATTAAAGATATCTTAAATTTAATTTCAGATATCTAATTCAATTTGAGATATCTCTAATTTTGTTACATTTAAAATATCTTAAATTCAATTTTAGATATCTCAAATTCAATTTACATGCTTTCCTATATGTAATTTTAGATATCTAAAATTATTTACAGAATCGTTTATTTGGAAGGATCAATATGTAGGTACTAATCGTATAAGGAAATTGTAGGCCTTGGTGATCCAATTATTTATTTTAAAAAAATGGACGTTTCGAACCATATTGGTTCATTTTCAGCATATAAACGTAAAGTAAAAAAAATTACAATGTATGAAACATTATGTCAAATAATTATTGTCGAAGGTAAAATAAAATGAAATATTATAATTTGCAATACATCTTGTCGATGGAGAACTGCATAATTAAGCGTGTTAATGCAAACAGATACCCGCCCTTTTCGAAGAAAACCAGGTTCTATAGACCATATTACTCTCTCCATGCGCATGCTCAGAATGCACCAATCATATGCTTGGGAGTACAGCGGAAATTAAACCAATGTTATCTTATGGGAAAATTGTTATTTAAAGCAAAATATTATTTTATGTAGACGTAAATGAACGATCATTTTTTTCTTGAAAGTTTCATTTCATGTTTAACTACTGGATTCTGCCTTTATAATATATAAATAATCAATAAAATAAACATTAAAATTTAAAAATTTTAAGCGCCTGTTTACTCTTCTGCCACTGACAGATAACCCCAAACTAATGTTTTGTAGTTGTGATTCTTTTGTAAAGTGCGAAATATATATTTTTTTTTAATTATACCTCTTTACTATTGTTGCTTTACGGATTGTGATTTGAATCCATTAATTAAAAAGGAATATCTTTTCCTATTTTTCCTAAGAATAGTACAGAGAAAGTAACCGGTTTAATATTGGTTCACAGTACGATTTTTCAGAATAAATAAAAAGTACATATATACCACAAATTTAATGTAAATGTTAATTCTTTGTATTTTAAATTAAAATATTACAGTTTCCAAGGTTTCTATTTATACAAATGAATTTCTATCATAGCTATCAAATTAACACAATATTATTTTATTATCAGCGAACTGTTTCATGTAGGTTGTAGGTGTAGAACACGTGATATATAAATAATTTTCCGAACCGATTTATCGAACCAGTTTCTTGAACCGGTTTAAATTTACGATCCGGTTTAGGTTATCGCTCTTGAAAAATTTAAGAAAATATTAAGGTTCCGGTTTAGGTTCATTAAAATAAGGAGGTTCACTCCGGTTTCGGTTTAAGTTCCGGTTCGGTTCAAGTCTCTGATAAAAATGATTTATACATAACTGTTTACAAATATTTTATGCATTAAAAAATGAATTCGCAATGAATCATCTATTTGTCAAGACTGTTAATTTCAATACCTGTTGTAAGAAATAGTTATTTGTTTAAGTAGACAATAAAATACCAGATTTACAGCTGAGGCTATTGTTTCATTGTCGAGGATGTATATACTCAAAAATTTTGACTCTGTCGTGTCTAGTAATAAAACTATAGCAGCATACAAAAATAGCATTTATGTTCAAGGAACAGTAAGATTATTTTACTATACTCTAGGACTCCCAGCAGGTGGCGAACTCAAGAATTTCAACAGAGCGGCATTGATATCCAATGTTATAATACAAGCAGTAAGCGGCAATATGCCGCTTTGTCATAATTAGTTTTATTGCTAGACCCGACAGAGTCAAAAATTTTGAGTATATCTGTTTAGTGCAGTGTTGAACATATTTTTTACCGATTGAAAATTAATATTAATTTAGTGATTATTTTAATACATATTTCGAAAATTATCTCTATCAAATTATGTTACTGCGCGTTTGTTGAACGGTTGCTAAGCGTTTGTATAGTCAGTAAAAGCGAAATTTTACAGCCAGTTAGCTGTCAAAAAATCGCACTTTTAATGTTAATCGGAAAAAAATATTAAATGTTACGAAATATTAATTAAATACAATATTTTTACAAAAAAAAAAATTGTTGGTATTTGTTCCAAAACGTGTAAAATAAAAAACTTATGAGGAATTACAAAATCGGTTTCGGTTAAAAATAATGTATTTGGAATTAAAATACTGGTTACCAATATTCTATTCTCTAACAGCCTGATGACAGAAAAGTTTAAAGCTAATCCTCATTTTTGGATTAGTGAATTCTATTCTATCGCGGTATTTAAAATTTTATCTTCATTGTATTATCAAAAAAGTTACTTGGATTAGATTAGACTATATTTTAAGAAATAAACTGTTACAAATTAGAGTAAAGGTGCAGACATGCGTGTAAATGCTTCAAAAACAAGATTAAAATATCGGTAGAGCAGTACTCAACAAGACACCTGTGAGCCGTGAAACTGCCATTCGTTTGGCATTATTGGTTATATTTCAGCAATTAAGTTATGGCAGTCTCCATGTTCTTCTCGCATTTGTTTAAAAAGCCGAATCCACCAAGTGGATATATTAAATAAAGATGTATACATCTATATCATTTCAGACTCGTTCTCATTGGTGAAGTTTGTGACGTCAAACTAAATCATAAACCTAAAGTTTGAACCTTGCAATGTTTAGCTTTATGATTTGGATTTAGAGACCCTAAATTCTGAAGTGCGAATGGAGTCATTACATAATATGCGGCCAAAGTCTTTAAATCTAAAATATAAACCATAAATCTAAACCTAACTTTCATTTGTGAATGCACTTTAAAATTCACTAATTCAAAAATAAGGATTAGCTTAATCTTTTTTGTGAATTGGGCTGTGTAAGTTTAATTATTAGGTAGATACTTTTTTATTAATTGTAATTTTTTCCATATTATATTACAGTGATGGTTCTTTTATTACTTAAAAGCGTCCTAATATATAATTATATTTATTATTAGTATTTATTCTAAGAAATATATAAACTTATCATCTGTGGTTTCCAGACACTTTTTGTATTCACACATTTTAAAGTTCAAAGTGACTCATTTTAAAAAGTAATAACACGTTGAGAGTTAAGATCTCGAAGAATGCATTCACAAAATATTTCCTTACAATTCTGCCTGTAATACCTGTATTTCTGAAAAACATATAGTATGGTTTGTTCGTAAAGTGCAAATAAATTACTATGTAATATGAAACGGCTAACTGCTGTTTACGACGGTATTTATTAAGTTTTGAAATGAAAGCGTTCTCATTGAGGTTTACAACGAATTTTACATACCTTGTATTGTGTTACAGTCATCTGAAAACACCGGATGTTCTGATTTACTCAAAAGAATGACGGTTATGGTTTTAATTAATATAGTGGAACCACACATGATCACATGAATGTGATATTACTACATAACGTATAATAGGAGATTTTACAAAACCTGATTTGATAACTAATTAAATATTGAAAAATCTGATGTGGCCAGCACATTACCTTTCGTCAGTTCTATGTATTTTGTACAAATTTCATACAGAAAGTTCCTTGCAAAAGATTCTATTTGCCTTCTGGCAATTGTATGTATTTTATACAAATTCCGTGCAGAAAGTTTCTAGAAAAAAACTAGTGTTAAAAGTAACAATGATCTGTTACTTTTGAACACTGGTGTCATAATAATATGACATTTTTAACCCTAAAAACAAACATTAAAAATCTGGTGTGGCCAACACAATACCTCCCGCCATTTACAGCTCGAGTCAAAAAAGATTAAGTTTTTTGGATGAGCGAATTTTAATCTAATTTTGACAGTTGATTTCTTAAAATATAGTGTAATCTAATCCAAGTAACTACCTTTTTTTAAACCCCTCAACAGGATTAAATCCCAATTACAGAGTGGGTTCACATTCACACACATCCATGCCTTAGTGGTATTCGAACCCAGAGCCCCGAAGGCACTCATGACAAGAGGCGTTGCTCTAACCATTGAGCCACCGGAACTATAATAAAATGAAGATTAAATTTTAAATACCGGGATAGAATAGAATTCATTATCCAAAAATGAGGATTAGCTTAAATATTTTAGTGACTCGTTAATTTTTATTAATCTAAATACATACCTACATATTTACTTATGCTTAAAACTGTATTGAATTCCTTTTCTATAGTTCTATTTACTTTTTCCTTTTTAAAACGTTACTAATATTATTTTGTTTGTTTAAAGCGTAGGCTCTGGGATTTAAATTATAGATAATTTTATAAATTTATCCATAAAATATATAGAAAAAGCATTAATGTAAATCTATAGAAAATTTAATAATCTTTAATTTTTATAATAACATTAATCTCGAAAAAATAACATTTAAAGGTATTTTTCGAAGAAAAACTATTTTGAGCTTTGAGCTAATGGGCTCTTTCCAATACAGAAAAAGTGGAGGATCCACACACACATACATACACACAGACATCATCGAGAAAATGTTAAAATTGGATTCCAGGGACCTTAAAACGTGGTCATTTACTAAAATCTCTATATGCGATTTTTAGCACGATCCCTATACCTCCCTTACCAAGGGTAGCGGGTGGTAAAAAGCGTACTGGGAAAACTTGGAGAAAAACAGTCTGATGAATTCGTTTGGAATATTTTATTACATAACCGACGTTTCGGCACCAATTATGCCTTCTTCAGGGAAATGTAAAACGTACTAAGATGAGATTTTGAAAAAAAAGTTGATTATAAAGGTATATTGTAATTAAAATTGATTTTTAGAAAATTATGTACCACACAGTTTATCTTCAGAACAAGTTCCAAGTTTTCCCAGTATTATTAATCCAGTCGAGCAATACACATTAAAAAGCGTACTTTTAATAGATTTGTAGAAACAATAACTTTTTAGTAATATCGCGTAAATGCAACAACAAAATAAACAAAAACATGGAATATATAAATTTTACAAATTTCCTACTGACTTGGACAAACTTAAAAGATGGCTAATAAATTGTAGAAGAAAAGACGGAATTTCATCGCCTGCAAATGTTCTGTGTAGGATCTAAAATGGCCGATCGGTCTGCTCTCCTAAATATAGTGCATTAGTTGATAACGTCACGTCACAGGCTTGCAAATCTGGGGTGGGATTCTATAACTTCGGTTGCTATCATTTGAACTTGATATGGTATCAATTGCAAATATGAACTACAAAGTGAACTTGCAATTCTATAACAGTAATCGTTATTTCTGATTGGTACGTTATCAATTGGAAAGTAAAGTGAACAACTGTTATCAGCAGTTGCTATTGCCTTACAGAATACCTATTACGATTTATATTTAACAAGAGCAATGGTTATTTGTAGTTGTTACGAGTTATGGAATCCAGGGTTGTCAAAAATCAAATAAATCATGATTTTTTATATTTTTTTTATTTTAAAGACATGTTGGGGTTATTGCACTTTTTAATTGTTTTAAAAGCAATATAATTATATTATTTCATAAACGAAAACGAAATCTGCAATAAAACCCCAAGAATGCATTTGAATTTTTGCTTATACGCAGTATATAACGCGTCCACACGCGTCTGTTTAAACTTAAACCATGCCTACCTAAATAAAACAAGTCAAAATATGTCTTGCATCGCACTCTGTAAAAAGCTTAAAACGGATATTTTATTTTACGTTTATCTCAATACGAGAACCTATTATATCAGTAAATTTAGGCTTATTTGATGCACTATTTAATTCTGAACTTTAGTACTAAAATTAATAAAGCAGAATTTATATTTAAAAACTTTACTATTGTATTTCCTATGAACCGTAAAAAAATATATCTGTATATTACCTTCCGTCACCTTTAGGTAAGGAAGGTATTGTCTTTGGTCAAAAAATTCGATGATGAGTTATCAATGAATAAGCACGTTTTAGGGTTTCTAGAATACAATTTTACTATTTTTACGATGATGTATGGATGGATGGATGGATGTATGTATGTGTGTATATGTATGTATGTATGTATGTGTGTGTGTGTGACGATTTTTTCGGATCGCATAACTCCAATTTCACCTTTCCAAAAATTATAATTTTTGCGTATTCCTTTTCTTTAGATCCATATGAAGAGCTGATTAGATATTGGTTATAATTGGTCAACCGGAAGTACCCTAATTTGAAGATTTTAACAGTTTGCTGTTAAATATTACTTTTTCACATTTTTTTTATTATAAATATTTAAGAATATTTTATTCTCTATACGATTTGATTACATTTTATACTTCATATTCAATAGATAGAGTTAAAAAATTATAAAGAAATTAAATTTCACAAAGCAGCCAGCTGTGCTATAAACATGGAAACACCTACTACATTAAAAAAATTCTGATTGACAAATATCAGTGTCGAAGTGCAATTTACATAATATGTTTGAGTTATAATTTTACTGGAAATATGGAATCTTACAAGAAACTTTCTGTATGGAACTTATACAAAATACATAGAACTGACTGAAGGTAATATACTGGAAATATGGAATTATTTGCAAAAAAACTTTCTGTGTGGAATTTATACAAAATACATAGAACTGACGAAAGGTAATGTACTGGAAATATGGAATTATTTGCAGAAAAACTTTCTGTGTGGAACTTGTACAAAATACAAAGAACTGACGGAAGGTAAAATGTGCTGGCCACATCAGATTTTTTTTTATATTATAGTAGAATTTTCTTTTTGTTAACTCTGTATGCATCTAAAATAATTTGAAATTGATTTTCTGACAAAAAATGTATTATTTTATAAAATTTGATTTAAATCAATGATTTTTTTAATCAGTTTAATTAAAACTTGATTTAAATTACGATTTAAATCAAATGATTTAAATCATCCAACCCCTGGTGTGGAGAGAATATGAAGCAGATATATTTGAGCTATTTGAAAAGTTTCAATGATTTTCCAGTTTCAAGTTTGACGTTGATCGAATCACAACCGCGAACCTAACGGACATCTCACAAAATAAAATGCTTAATATTATTTTTGTAGGAAGGTACTCGTACAAGTGTAAATGAACTTTTTATTTGTTTTCACAACGCATGTTTAAAAACCATTCCTGTTTGTATATTTCTTCAATTTACATATATATTTTCTTCAATATGCGTATTTTCGCAAGAAGCCACACACAAAAGCTAGAAAATATCGCTGTTGATTTTTTTTCATGGCATCCTGCGTTTTGAAGGTCATTTTTTACTCAATCTGTTTGGATTCTATTTTCAGTGTGATAGTGTGAAACCATAGTAAATAACCTTCGCACACTTTTCGAGACTATTGGCATCATGGTGTTGCAACTGAAATTTGTTTTAAAATGGTCATGCTGTTAGATTGGACGAGCATGCAAACTGAATTGTTCTTGCATTATAGTGAATAATAGCGTCCTTACTATGATGGTTATCTATTTTTAGAAGGCATATATTTTCTTAATAATATATAATGTCACACAGACGACCTTCGATTTTCACGAATTTATATAGAGTTGGATTTTCCGAAAATACAGGAACTCTTGTAGCAATTTTTTTTAGCTAAACAATGTATAGAAGTCATAATATAATTAGGATATAAATATGTTTTTGTCTATTTCGAGGTCTACTTATCTTTATACATATACATCTTTTATTCAGTTTTATTGTTTAATTGAGGCCTGTATAATAAAGAACATCAATTTCTGCTGCAAAAATTCCTAAATTTTTGTAGCATCTTTCATCTTTGTCTATTCATATGGCATGGGACTTCTATTCGATATATTACAGAGGGGTATATCGTCGCCTAAGTGGCAAACCATACCTTATTCAAAATTTTGCAAGAAATCGTTTGAGATTGGGCAGCATCGTTTTCCGATCCGGACACTATGAAACGCATGATAAGCAAATATTACGAAAGTGGTTATCTAAAATCGATGTTTCGAGAAATTTTGAAGCTATCCCCGTCCAACCAATGGTATTGTAACCACGGTATAGTTTGTGTCAAGATAAATGCACATTGTCTTCGACTTCTT
This sequence comes from Harpalus rubripes, assembly GCA_963082715.1. NCBI lineage: Eukaryota > Metazoa > Arthropoda > Insecta > Coleoptera > Carabidae > Harpalus > Harpalus rubripes. The sequence goes on from OY720460.1 coordinate 32,592,028, forward strand.
AAGCTCGGTTAACCCATCACTCCAGGGTATTTTCTTACCTGTGCTGCCAGGGGCGGATTGCCAAATTTACAGTACAAACCGGGAAATATACAGTTAAAATCTTTTAATGTATTTTGACTATATAAATTTCGCTAAACGTTGTATCACATTATTCTTGTTTCATTTGTAAACAACTGAAGTAAAATGTGGCACCCATGGAGTGATTTATCGGACGAAGAAAATAATCTAATATTGAAGGAGAACTGCAGCGCCACCAAGTCTATTCTTATCTGAAATACAGTATGAGATGATTTCGATGTTTCTAAAATTGCCAAAAATTATTGCAACATATTGATCTGGTAAAAAAAAGAGAACCGATGCAACGCTACTCTATATAGAACTTAAATAAATCATTACTGACTTTGCAAAAATGGTAATACGTACGTTAAATGTAATTGGATATTTTGTGAGAATAACTTTGTCATCAAAAACGTCTAGACTCATATAAATAGTATGCACAATTTCAGTAGTACAATACGTAAAAATAAATATTCTATAAATATGTACGATCATACCTTCTACCTTTGGCTAGCATTTACTGGCTATAACAATTTTACATTATTTTGTGGTTATTCAAAGCTACTGTAACGAAATCACAATAGAAGTTAACCTTTCAACCTTTATTTTTTCACAAAATCATTTTAGTAGCAAAATATACTCTCCACGATCGAATTTTTTTGAAACCTTGTGTATTCAACTTTTTCTGTAATGGAAAGAGCCCATTAGATTTGGTGAAAATCGGATAACCGGAAATACCTTTAAATGTTATTTTTCGAGATTAATGTTATAAAAATTAAAGATTATTAAATTTTCTATAGATTTGCATTAATACTTTTTCTATGTATTTTATGGATAAATTTATAAAATTATCTATAATTTAAATCCCAGAGCCTACGCTTTAAACAAACAAAACGCAGTTATTCAAATGTATGTAACTGACATATAAATGTCACTACAAAGAAGAATCATTTCAAAATAATATTAGTAACGTTTTAAAAAGAAAAAAGTAAATAGAACAATAGAAAAGGAATTCAATACAGTTTCCAGCATAGATAAATATGTAGGCATGTATTTAGATGAATAAAAATTAACGATTCACAAAAATGTTTAACCTAATCCTCATTTTTGGATTAGTGAATTCTATTCTATCCCGGTATTTAAAATTTAATCTTCATTTTATTATAGCTCCGGCTCCGGTGTCTCAATGTTTAGAGTAACGTCTCATGTCATGAGTGCCCTCGGTGCTCTGGGTTCGAATCCCACTAAGGCATGGATGTGTGTGAATGTGAACTCACTCTGTAATTGCGGTTTAATCCTGTTGAGGGGTTTAAAAAAAGTAGTTACTTGAATTAAATTAGACTATATTTTAAGAAATAAACTGTGAAAATTTGTGCGTCGATCGTGCAAAAACCGTAATAAGCAGTATCGGATGAATTGGAGTCAACCGATACGAAGCACTTCTGTCCTTAATATTTAAATAACTGTATTGTTGAACTTACTTCATACATTTGTTTCCAAATAAACACTAATTATAAAATGTGTTAAAGTGTGGAAATAATTGGCATGTAGTTCACCTCTTTCTTTTGCAAGGATGACAAAAAACAATACGGTAACAACTCTTTCGTTAACTGTATTAGTTTTGTGCTGCATATGTAGTAATTATATACACAATTGTGTGTGCGTTTGTTCTGTCAGGTAAATTGTTTGTAACTTCATAAAAGCAAACATTTCATGTTTCACGGCTAGTTCTGTAAATACAGCACGCTGCTCTGGACAAAGTGTGTTATCATAAATCATTAGCTGTTTTATAATTAGCGTTTAAACTGGAAATGCACATGGTGGAAAATTATTCGCATTGTGATAACATTACCACTTCAGAAAGAAAAGAATCAATGGCCTTGTCACTGAGGATTTATTTTATACCTTATATTTCAATTCTTTGACGTGTCAACCTATGTATATACGGTGGGTTACCAACTATACTCTATCCGTTTTAACTATAGACTACATGGCGTTTCGAGCGCGGCCGTATTTACATGTATTAAATAAAAAATTGAAATTTTTGGCGCCATTCCTGAATTTAAAAAAAATCCTTCTAATTGACATTTTTTTAGTAATTTTGTCTTGTACGTACATGTATGCATATACTTATAATCTCCGTACCTTTCTCTACATTTCGGCGCAAGGGGCAAGCATAAATGAATACCACATTATTCAAATAAATTTTAAAGAAAACTAAAATATATACATTATATGTATTATATACACCGTTAAATATGAACAAAATAATGTTCTACACAAATTTCTTTGTTCCGAATGACCCTTTTTTCTCATGTTCTTTTATAGCTTTCCAAATATTACATCGTCTTATGCCCAGTTCTGACTCCACAATTTGGACACTTTTTAATTTGGAATATGCATCCGTGGCACGATATGTGCAGTATAAATTATACGCCACTTTTTTTGCCCGCTTCGGAGGGCCTGTCCTTTTGGATATTTTAAAACATTGGCAGAATCAGGTTCAGGATTGTTATTCATAATATTAACGAAGAGAACAATAACAAAACTAACGAACTATTAACTAAAAAGTAAGAAAACGCGCACAATGAAAACTATGTAATATGAAATATAACGACAAAACACTATGAAAATTATATAAACGAAAAAAACAAACAAACAGAACTGAACAGAAATTGATAATATGTAATAAATCGTGTACTATTAACTTTGTTGACATTTATATATTTTATGTCAGACGGCAAAATAATTGATACAGTTGTCAAGCAAATTTTAATTTTGCGTCAATTATTTTACTGTGTAAACTCGGTTCACGTTTGAACCAATCAGAGAACTAGAATCTTAAGCCCTGTCTCACCCAACGCTCTATAGTTAAAACGGATAGAGTATAGAAAATTATTTCCAATTTTCAAATAGCCCAAAAAGGACCCCTATGATCTGTGGTGCTTTCTCAAAGACAATTTTGAGAAAACAAATATTATTGCCGTAGAAGTAAAAAAACTGACATAGGTTCTACAAGGTAAAATGAATCAGCATAAAACAATCCAAACTGGTAATTCTGCATCTAGGCGGTGGAAAAGTCTCTTCTCTCACAAAAACAAAAACAAGTTCCATTTTTATGGGCAAAAGAACAAAAAGATTGGTGAGTTTACTCGACAAATAACGTATGGGACATAAGTTTTGCGAAAAAATCAACAGGCATAATTAACGAAATTTTATTCACTTAAGTATTACATACGTACATACATACATAAAATCACGCATTTCCCACTTAGGCCCACTTTTACAATTGATGGATAAACTATGGTATAGCTATCGGAGGTATAACTTTATCCTAGTAATTACACCTTCGATAAACAAGACTGTCTTTTACAATGCATTTTTATCTATCAGATAGTTATACCAAGAATTACGTTAAATCACTTTGGGTTGGTACTGACACAATAAAATTACCTTCTTGTTAGACTAATTTTCTTCAATATTGTTATTATTTCTATATTCTAATTTGCATTTTTCACGATGTTAGATGATATAAATAATATTTTTGATTCTGACAGTGATGACGAAATACTTGATTGACATCTGTCAAACGTATGAATAACAACACATCGTTTGTGTTTACGTGGTATCCATAAGAACAAGGGATAAAATTATCCGAGGTTTATACGACCGATTTCCATGGGATAAGAAATACTGGTGTTTATTCTATCTGTGGTTTATCCGAGGTTTGTAAAATACAATTTTCAATTTTATACCTCGTATAGCGTTATACGAGGTTCATCCAATGATTGTAAAAGTGGCCCTTAGTGGGTTAGCATAAACCCGAAACAATAATAATAATTTCAACCAAAATAATAATCACTCTCTCTTTCAACAACATTCTTACTAACCTGACATCATACAACAAATATTCCTCACTCTTAACATATTAAAGTGACCGATTTTCGGTAGCGAAATACCTCAACCGGACCACAATAATAGTTACGAAACAATCATCCTTCGCCACACATTCCTGTCGAAGCACACTTCTTTAGCCTCGGCCACATTCATAATCGCATTCATACATACTCTTCTACTCTTCCCACTCGAAAACTTTCTCTCTTTTATCACCTTATCCATCCACTTACACACTGGCCGGCCACGCAATCGAACATCCTCAATTTCACCAAGATATATACGCTTTACAAGCCGTTCACTCTTCATTCTCTCCACATGGCCAAATCATCTCAACTGGCTCATTCGTACTCTCTTAACAACATTCTTCCTAACCATACACTCTTCATACAGCAAATTATTCCTCTCGCGATCCCGTCTTACATATCCACATACACCACGTAAATACCTCATTTCCACGGCAGTCACTCTCTTTTTATGTTTTCCCGTCCATGTCCAACATTCGCTTCCATACATCAAAACAGGCACTAGCACTCCATTATACATACTTAAACGAGCTTCTCTAGATACGTTTACGTTTCGAGCAAACGTACCCATTACCTTACACCTCGCACTCACTCTCCTTTCAATTTCTCTATCAATTCGACCATCCCTTGACATCATTCTACCCAAATATACAAACTCATTCACTTGCTCCAGTTTCACTTTATCTACCAACACATTGCACACAGTCACCAATTTACTCCTTTCAAATACTAACACCTTGGATTTAAATATTAATAGTTAATATTGTATCTTTGGAAAACACAAAAACTAAACTACAAAACTGATAGCGAACCATGGACTACGTTCAGGGCCTCGATTTTGTAACTTTAAATTCTGTCGGATTTCAAATTCTGTCAGAATTGGGACTTCCCTCTCCATTTTACTAGCCGTCTTGTCGGTACCTGCTACTTAAGCGATTTTGTAAATTCTATCGGAAAATCCAAATTCGAGCCGAAGTGCTCATTATTCATTGTGTTTTGGTGGCAAATAGTACGTTGGCGTTAGAAATATATATTTTTTTAAACAATTAAGAAGATGTAAGTATATTTTGAAATTATAGTAAATATACGTAATTATTGATATATACATACATAAATATAATAAAAATAACAGAATAGTACATGTTTATATATTCCTCCTCTCTGTATATTCTGTTTCTTCTTCCTTGTACTTCAATTTGTGAAGGAGGTTACTCTATGGTCACATGTGTACCATCTACACCTCCCAGTATGTGTGGCATATTAAATTGTCTTCTAAATCTAAATAATAACGAAAATGTCATACTTGTTCCCATAATGATAGGTATGTGCTACATAAATATTCACCTTTCTTTAATTCTCTGTTTCTCCTCCATGTTCCGTGGAAACCATATCCAATTATTCCCAAACCGCACGCTAGCATTGGTAATCTCTACAATAGAGTTAGAAACCACCGTCTGACTTAACGAATTTAAAAAGCTTTGGCCAATAACTCTCTGGTAGCTTCCATTGGCAAAAAAGTGCAATGCACAGAATATCTACATAAAAAATAATTGAAATGCTAATACTAATTCAATCATACAAAATGTACTTTTATTTCTGGAGGAATAAAAGTTCGCCTCGTTCTCTCCCTCAGGTTGGGGCGAATTTTTGCCATAAATGCTCGAACTGCTTCGTTATTCAAGCTAAAATAAAAAAATGTAATAAATAAAATAATAAATATAAATGTAATTAAATTTCTAAGTATTTTTGGTTGTATATGTTTACCGAAAGGTTTTAACAAATTGCTCTTCCGATAGTTCAACTAGATTCATAGAATCACGAAGTCTCCTTTCTCTTCTCAAATAAAATATTTCTACCGGAATCGTTCTTCTGTTTCGCCGGTGATAAATATGTCACATCAAAACATGAGCCAGATATACGAAAACAAATATAAATATATAAATAACGTTACTTACTTATTACTCTGTACTATTGTTGCCCTAAATACTGTATAAAAGATATAAACTAATGCGAATTACTGCTATACAAAATATATACAAAGACTAAAAACTAACTCTTATAAATAAAAAGATTTATGAACACTGATAACTATAATGATTTAAAATAATATATACACGAACTATAATAATGACTAAAAATGCGTAAGAATAATAATTAATACGAATATGTTTATAACCCAATTTTTCAAACTAGATGTAGAGAGAGAAATGTCAAGCAAAAAACAAGGAATTTGAATTCTACTGCTTCAGACCAGTAGAATTTGAAATCCTTCCGGGGAAAGAGTGGGCGATGTCTCAATTCCGACGGATTTGAAATCCGACAGAATTTAAAGTTACAAAATCGAGGCCCAGGTTCACTTCCAGAATTTTTCTAAAAATTCGTGCCCGCAATTGTTTGTTTTGGGCTTCCCAACCGTTTTCATAAACCTTTCGACACAATAATAACCAAAATTCTTTTATTGGCCAAGTTTGAGTGAAATTTGGGGAGTCATCTTCTCTTGGTACATAATTGATGTTATTCTGCTCCAACCACTCCCGGGCCCTCCTGGCATAATGGCACGAAGCGTGATCAGGTAAAAATATTATTTCGTCCTTCTGATGATGGATATGAATAAAATTAAGTATATTCGGTAAACATCTTTGGGTATAAAGCTCAGCATTCAAAGCTTCTCCTCGAACTCAGCCAACATAGGGTATTGAAATCCCAGCCTCAGAAATTGCGCACCAAACTAAAACTTTTTGTCAGCAAATTTCGCTTTTCCTTTAAATTTAACTTCGTTTGGACAGTTTTCAATATTAGACGTGTAAAATCCATCGTTGCCTTTCATTTCAGAATGTGAGCGTAAAATATTTCTCACCATCCATTACAATAACACGGTTTATCACAAAATGCCTTCGTCTCAAAGCTCTGCAACATGCATGTATTCTTTCGAGCTGTGCCTGGATGTATTTGGGACACTTCCTTCTTTTTCAGTAATTTAAAACCATTTTTGAACAAAAAATTTTGGACGGTCTTGTATGACACTCCAAAACTGCGACCCAGCTTTCGACTAGAGACACCAATTCTGTCTTGAGCGGATTGTAACTATCTATTAATCGGTTGAGTCCTTTATTTGTATTTAATACATTTTAATTTTGAAAAATTAATTTTCTATACACATTTCTTTGGTCCAGTTATGCGACTGGGCTCGTATAACTACATAAATTTAAAATACAATAATACCTCTGTTAGCGCTCTGCGTTCAGGGAATATTCAAAGAAAACAGGATCATTTTATCATATATTGTACCGATAACGACTCATAAATAGAAACGTTTAACGTGTTTTTCCACCAAAGTAGACGTATCACTTGTATAAAGAAATACTTTTATGCACAGAAGGATTCTGATTATAACGAATCAAGAAAAATGTCGCGATGTAATGAATTATTGTAAATTTAGCACCTTTCTAAAGTTCGAATCGGCGTTATAAGCAGTATAAACTCAAGCAACACTGTATACAGTTATTAAATGGATGGGGGGCATTTCTAAAGCACTTCAAAAACACTGGACGTTAGTATGAACAAGAACAACTGATTAAGAGTGATTAGCGAACCCTTGATTAGCATTGTTTTATCTCTGTCAATCGTTTATGGATTATTTTAGAGAAATATACTTCAAATAAAAGATGCGTACAATTAATTTTTCTATAACTCTAATTTGTATTTTTCTTTAAAATAATCCATAAACGGTTGACAGAGATAAAACAATGCTAGTCAAGTGCCCCTAGTCACCTTTAATCAGCTGTTCATACTAGCGGCCAATATTGTTACAAAAACTGCTGACTAATGTGAATTATAAAAAATCTGTAGTTCTGTCTTATTTTTCTTTTCGTGCATTGCTGGAAGGTATTAGTGGAACTGCAAAAGGTAAAAAGTAGGAATAACAAAAAATCTTGTACTCTATTGTAATACTAATACTCATATGATAAAAGATAAACATTATTATTATTATTTATCGTATAGCAATAAATACATACATAATACAAAAGATAATATACATAAATATACAATAAATGAAATACAAAGAATCTATACAATGATACCCAAATTATGAAAATAGCATAAAAAATACAGTTATATGTGATACCCATTCCCATGTCCTATGTATTAGGTTACATATATTATACATGATAATGCAATATTTAACCACGTGCAATGTTTAATTATCATTACATTTTCATGAACACAAAGAATGCAAATACCAAAATTATTCACTTTATTAAAATGTTAGCATTTTGTTTTACAATTCTAATGTTTTGGTCGGTATAATAAAATAAAGGTATATTTATAGAAAGCTACAGCAGCTGAAATTGACTGAAGTCTCTTTTATTTTAAAGACAGTTAACTGCATGGATCTAAATTTAGTACCTGGTTTCAAACTATGTAGTTAAACTACCTTTAAGATAAGAAAGTATAAAATTTTTATTGTTACTCTTATATGCATTAATTAGTGTAGCTAAATGGAAAACTCTTGTGAAAGTATACTTTTATTTTCGTGTTTGAGCTAATGTCTTAATTTACGATTAAGTTGATTTTTTGCTCTTATTTGTATAAGTACTACTTCTCTATTCAATATGAACAATTTGCCATGGTTATTAAACATAAATAAGATAAATTTATTAATATATTTTCTTTAGAAAAAATTGGGAATATCTTATTTTTGCAAATTATAATTCTGACAAGTACATAATAACAGCATCCCATGTAATACCTAATTTCTGTGATTCCCTGAATATTAATAATTCCTGCATTACACCTGAATATCTGTATAATATAATAATACTTGTGTAAGCCATTTTTTTTTTCAAGAGATACTTCTTGACTTTAACGATTATGACCCCCACAAACTTTGAATAAACTATGTAACTAGTCTTTGTTGCAAAATTTGTTGTAACTTTAACAAAATAAAAAACTGACCATGATCTTCATATAATTGGTGACCTTGACCTGATTTTAGTTGCTTAGAAACCATCAAATATGTCAAATGGTCATAAAATATGTTTTTTGATTACCATAAAAATTTCGTTATTTACAGGAAATTCTCAATATAAATTATTTCAATTAATATCAGACTTGAAAATTCTATTTTTAGGCCAGCTAATACAAAAATTCATTATTTGGTATTGAACATCTGTAGTTCTTATGGCCTTCTGAGGTCTCGGATTCGAGTCCCGATAGGGCAAGCATGTTTCCATCCTCTTTAATTGGGATTAAAATCTTGTTGGTGGGTTATTAAGAAAACATACAAGGGAGAGTAATGAATAATTTTCCCGAGGTGTAATTTGCAGCTTGAACCCTCGGAAAAATCCCAAGAAACTGTAACTTCTGCAGCTTTTCTAAACTTACATATTACCTATTTATGAAATCTAGAAAAATAAAGTTGTACGGCAGCTTATAAACCTATATTAGATAACTGAACTGTCAAAGTGACTTCCTAGGACCTAGGGTTTATTTTAGACACTTTTTCACCCTAGAGTCAAAATGTTTCATTTCCGTCATAATTTTGACATAAGAGATTTCGATTTCTACTCCCGGTGGTAATAGTATATTGTATAACTAGTGCTGGAAATTTGATATTTCACACGAAGTGAAGCCACGAGCCGAAGGCGAGTGGTTCAATCACACGACTGTGAAATACCCTTTCAGCACGAGTTGTACACGATACTTTTCCGACGACCACAATTTTTTTGAATTGACATAACTGTATATACATATGAAAACAGATTATGTTAACATCATTGCTATCAGAATTCACCAAAAATAATGTTAAAATCTGATAAATCAGGGTTCAACCTTCTTAATCCGTGTAAATTCAACAAATTATCTGCAACTGTGAAACATTTAAATACAAATTTTTAGGTTAGTTCGCTCATTTATCGCAGCGTGTTATAAAATCATATCACACAGACTACGTTTACACCGTGCGTACTATTCTGATACGCAGACCAAGTGTATACTAAAATTTATCTTAGTATGGTATATTTACACCGGTATTTAAATAACCATACCAAATATTTTGGTACGTTACACGCGCTTGCGTACATTTAACTGTCAGAGTCACCCTAACCTAAAATTACTTAATAAGGAAAAATAGTTGTGAATATATGTAATTTAAAACGCCACACTATCAAAATTGTAAATATTACTAACCTTACACAATTTCCTTATATGTTAATACACAATTTAATTGAATTAAAAGTAGTTATAGATGGCAGAAAAATCGCATTGGTACGCTTGCTGTTTACACCGTGCATGAGTAAGGTCTGGTACATCCCCCTTTGAACGTACCAAAAATGTGTACCAATTGCGTACCAAAGGTTTGGTACATAGTGTTTACACCATTCGTCGCCATCTTGTTACGTCACTTGGTATGCGGACTAAATGTTTAGTACGTGTGGTGTAAACGTAGTGACTGTTGCGGACGCATCTGATTGGCTAACGAGTTTTCATATCACACAGCATTGCTAGTGATGTGCAATGACCAACTTTCAGTAATAGTTTAGCGTGTGAATTTATGTACTTTTCGTAGTGGTCGTCGGAAAAAAATATTTTTAGACGACCACATCAGAAAATAATAATAGATATCGAAACAGTAGCCTACTTGAGAAAGTTGAAAATATCGTACAACTAGCATGATTTGAATATCGTACTAACACGATATATTTATATCACAATGATGAGAGCAAATGGACTAATAGTGTATACCGAAATTAAACCACGGTAACCACTGAAAATGGTTACGGTTTAACCGCGGATATAATGCTACCGATATTGGACTAGAAAATCTGACCAGCTAACCTCATTTTGACGAATTTAAAATAGTTAAAAGTTCATTTGTCATGCATCAAAATGTAACCACACCACAACCGCCGATCTAGCGCGGTTAGTATGTTACAGAAAAGTTACCAGCTTTCAGTAACCGCGTTCCGAAAACACAACCGGTTACTGAAAATGTAACCGCGGTTAACTTCGTTCAATTTCGGAATACACTATAAATCAACATAGCCATGCAGCTTTGCTTTGTTTGATTGTTTCAAAAAGGCAGTAGGTGTTCTCACTTTCGATCAGTGGCGTAAACTATTTATTTTGGCTGTGGTTGCACTATTTTTATTTTAAATATGAGTACGTAATATGTTTTTAAAAATGCAAATAATACAATAAAAATAACATACTTATTTTATTATACATATGTTAAATTATGTATACATTTAACATAAATAAAATTAATATCTATTACAAAAAAATAATAATACTCGTAATATTAATATACAGGTATCTCTAAAACACGTAGACATGCCTTAAACACAGATTCCTGGGCCCAAAATATCACGATTTAACCTAATTTACCAATATCCGAAAAACCGAAAGTGTATCGTTATCGTTTAGTAAAAAAATGCTTATAATAACAGAACGCTTTGTTTGGTTTGAATGAAACTTAGGTGTCACGACAATGATACATTCAATGGTAAACTTTTCTGTCTCTGCGTAAGTTATCACAACAAAAAATTAAATATGAGTGACAGTGCACAGTGCAATTTTTAAAATAAATTTCATCTAGCAGTACGACAGTAATATTTGTTTATAGGTTACCAATAATTTTCTTCGCAATATCCTATAATTATTAACATATCCGTTTGTTCGGCTTAGGGCCACTTTTACAATTAATGGATAAACTATGGTATAGCTATCAGAGGTATAACTTTATCCTAGCAACTATACCTTCGATAAACAAGACTGTCTTTTACAATGCATTTTTATCTATCAGATAGTTATACCAGGGATTACGTTAAATCGCTTTAGGTTGGTATTGATACAATAAAATTATCTTCTTGTTAGACTATTTTTCTTCAATATTGTTCTTATTTCTGCTTTCTAATTTGCATTTTTCACGATGTTAGATGATATAAACGATGTTTTTGATTCTGACAGTGATGATGTAATACTTTATTGACATCTGTCAAACGTATGACTAACAGCACATCGTTTGTGTTTACGTGGTAACCATAAGAACCAGGGATAAAGTTATCCGACGTTTATACGACCGATTTCCATGGGATAAGAAATACTGGTGTTTATTCTATCTGAGGTTTATCCGAGGTTTGTAAAATACAATTTCCAATTTTATACCTGGTATAGCGTTATACGAGGTTTATCTAATGATTGTAAAAGTGGCCCTTAATAGTAGTATTTTACTGCCATTATCATGGCACGATTAAATAATGTCAGCTTACTCTTAAACAACTTAAAAAGATTGACAACTCATTTTTACAATGTATTAAATATAATTAAAACGTATGAGCGAAATTATTGTGGGTGCTGCGCACCCACACTTTTACTTTCTGTGGGTGCATGTGCATCCGTGCACCCACGTGTTTACCCCCCTGCTTTCGATACTTGTTATGAAGTATATTATATTATCCTCATGTTAGTCCTATATGAAGTTTAAATGTACAAAAACTAAACTATTTTTATTATCATCCTCCCACTGTCTGATTTCCCTACATTCGCGGATTTCATTCCCATTCCTAAACCTTACCCTATCCCTTATCCTTTACCCTATCCTATCCTCCATATGCACTGCAATAATTCCGCCATGTTAGTCTTCTTCTACTCCACCTTGGTAACGTTGCCATGTTTGTGCTGCAGGGCCTGGCCACAGTGCGTCGCTGCCGAGCCGCGCGCAGGGACAGCGACGCTGCGGACCGCTGGATCCTTCACGAGAGGTGAGTTGGAGTTGCTGGAATTGGCATGGTGTGAGTGATTTACGTATTCACGATTCACGGCCGGGAAATCCGTGCACAGCATTTCCGTGCACTGTGACACGTACCCACACTGGTGTTTACTTTATGCACATGTGTTACGTAGTTTATGCTTTCGCATACACACACGTAGAAGGTGCATGTCTAATATTATTTCTAATTTATTTTAATGCTAAAATTAGAAACTATTTGTCATATTTTACTACTGTAATTATTATTGAACCATATATCTTTGTTTTACTGAAATGCATGTTATATAAGAAACGCGTGATTGTTTAGAAAAAATAAAATCCTGAATAGGCGTGGTTTGCGCAATATCTGTAAATACATTTTTGCCAGGGGCAAATTTAGGCATGGGTTTTATGGGCTGCAGCCCAGGGCCCCGCAGATACAGAGGGCCCCTCGCTGCAAGCAATCGGTATAACCCGTACAACAGTCAGTGCCAGTCTGACAATGCGACACACTGTATTAACATCCTGCATCGATGATCAATTTAATTATTTTTAAGAATAAGTGATATTTTTACCTCCCGCTACCCTTGGTAAGGGAGGTATAGGGATCGTGCTAAAAATCGCATATCGCGATTTTGATAAATGACCACGTTTTAAGGTCCCTAGAATCCGATGTTAACATTTTTACGATGATGTCCGTATGTGTGTGTTAGTGGATGTGTGTGTGGATGTTGGATTCACGATTTCTCAAATACCATAAGACTTCAGACATTTTTAACTACGGATTCCTCAATGTAACAATAATGGGAAGAGTTGATTAATTAATTTTGGTAACAATTGGACAACCGGAAGTAGTAGTTACAAGAAAAAAATCATCTAAATATTATTTATCGAAAAATTATGTAAACACTTATATTAAAGAACGTTAAATTCTATATTCGATAAATATAAATTCATTATTATATCTTGTATAGATTCAGAGATAAAGAAATGCATATAAAATAATTTGATGTAAAAAATCTCAAATCAAACTACTTCAAGGCAAGAAATTCAAATGTTTGTAATTGTAATTGACACATAAATGTCACGTGAATGTCACTGTCAAAAATATTTGTACATTATTATGAAGATTATGAAAATAAAAAAAAAGTCAACAACGCAAAAAATATACGTAAAAAAGAATATAAAAGGAATTTGCGAAAAATGACGAATATAGAGAAAAATAAAAGGAAAGTAGAAAAAGAAAATTTCAGAACATTGAATCTAAAGAAAATGTATGTATTGTACATAATTTATATTAAAAATATATGTGAGAATTATTTTGTAGTGAGACATGAATATATGTATTTGTATTTAAAAATCATATGCGTACAACCAGGTAAAATATCTGGCGGGAGGTTATGTGCCGGCCACATCAGATTTTTTAATTTGACTGACTGGTTTCGATCATTTACATGATCTTTTCACAATAAATTATTTCGTTACTAGTTGTACGTATCTGACGACTTACTATTTTATATTTTTTTCCAAAATATGCAATTACCTTTTTGCGTAATAGTTTGCTGTACTTTGTAATGTTCTCTAACGGACTTTGAAACGTAAGCCTTCCTAATCACGAACAGTCACATAACGCAGACAGCCACGTGGCCCCATTATTTATATAGGAGATCTAGCTGACAAATGCATTTCTTATTGTCTAAAAATATCAAATTTGAATTACCTACTTTAAAATATACCATGTATAGGGATTTTTCTGTAAACAAATCTATCACATATATTAGTCATGCGCTGTACAACATCCGTTCGGCCAATGTCCAATCGCATAAATACCCGTGATCTAAGGTTATATAGGTCAAAAAACCCTATTGGTCTATGAAATCATGCAGAAATTGTTTAATGAATAATTGAATTAAAAAAATAAATAAATATAAAACAACCACATTAGTTATTTACGTATTAAGGGCATAATCCAAAGATTGTAGCACGTGGGAATGTTTAAAGCTCGACGCGTAGCGGAGATCTTTGATTTTCCCAAGTGCTATAATCTTGATTATGGCCGTGGTACATACGTTTTATTTTATTTTGGTTCTCGAAAGTCAAGGATTCAATAGGTATATATTCGGTATCGTTGTGCTGGCGTTGTGAATTTTAAGTAGGCTGCAGTTTCTATACTGTAAGAATAAATTTGGTGGCGTTGCAGAGCCAGCCTATTTACACACATAAAACTTATGAATTAGTATTGTTTCGTGCATGATATACTTGACAGCTCGAAACGTCAAAATTAGATCATTTTTAATTCTTTAGTAAATAAACAGTTACTTAAAAATTGTTAAATAGATTATAAAGTCAAAATGCAAATATCAAATATATACCTGGGGTCTCGTGGCCGCGTGCCTGAGTGTCAGGTCGCGAATCTGGGGAACCGGGTTCGATCCTGACCGACGCCAAATATTTCCAATTTTAAATGGCACAAAAATGACCCCTGTGGTGCACTTTCCACGCCAGCAATGAGTGCCCGTGAGGTGACGCCTGGTAAGCGCCCGCACGGTGCAAATATTTCATCATTACCGCATCTGTGTACAAAGCAGATTGGCACACCCAGCAATGGGTAATAAGCCGTGATGATATATTTATTTTATTTACCTGTTTACATATCGCTATTGTAAACTTGGTTCGCTTTTAGACAAATCAGAAGCCTGGAATCTAAGCCCTATCCTACTCCTAAGTCTATTCTTATCTGAAATATATAGTGATGCACGCGAGGCGAGACGAGACGAGAAATATAAAATATCGATCTCGTCTCGTTTTCAGATTTGCAATTTCGCTCTCGTTCTCGTACATTTTTTTGGGTCTCGTCTCGTTCTCGCGCGAGAGTCTCGCTGTAAAAATAAGCGCTAATAAAGAGACGAAACACTAAATTCTACTCACCAAATTATTTCAATACGAACATCTGTTAATACATTTTCTCAGCAGTAAAACTAATTAAACATTAAAAAAAAATTGTAACTAAAAGTTTCTACACTTTATCTTTAACTATATACGACTATTTAAATAAGATTTACTCATAAAAAGCGCTACACTGGGAACCCACTGGCAACCAACCACTTCGCTGTACTCCGTGTTGGCTCCTATCGATGCTTAATATAGGATCCTTTACTTTTCAGGGACGAAAAGAATTTTATGAACCGTAGTTTTAACTGGGATGAATTAGGGGCTGAAATTTGCATTTCCTCGCTCTGCGACCGATATCATTCGACTCTAGATACTCAAAAAAATATAGTCAATTCAAATAATTTTCACATTCACCTGTTCTATGCACGAATTACCGTTGACTCCACTCCCTGTACGGTGCATTTTTCATTGAATTTATGAATCAAAGCTATAAAGTTACAAATACTTTTTATTGCGAGACTCTCGCGAAAATATTTTATAAAACAATGTAAATATTACCTTACCTTGGGCGGGAGGTAAAGTTTTCGGTCCAAAAATTCAATGAATAAGCACGAATTAGGGTCCCCACATCACGTTTTGTGTGTGGGTGTGTGTGAGCGCGTGCGTGTTTGTGTATGGGTAACGATTTTTCCTTCCACGATATCTCGTGGATTGTTAACTTCCAAAAATTTCTATTTTCCGTATGTAGGCTTTCTGCATTAATATAAATAATTGATTAGATTTTGGGTAAAATTGGACAATCGGAAGTGGAACAACATATTATATTTGCTAAATTTTATAAAGCGGAAGTGATACATATTACTTTAAACTCTGAATCGATTTTCGTGAAAAAATATATTATGATATAATCCAAAACTTCTAAAATTTGCAATTTAAAACTTCTATATGATTGTGAACAACATATTAGATTTTGACTATATATGATAAATCGGAAATGGTACTTTACTTGAACTCTGAACAGATTTTCTTGAAAAAATATATTAACATAAGATCCAAATCTTCTTAAATTTGATATTTAAAACTAGTATATAATTTGAAATAACATATTAGATTTTGACTACATACGATAAACCGGAAGTGATACTTAATTTGGAGCAGTTAACAGATTTTCGGGGAAAACAAAATATAATCCAAAATTTCGTATTACAGACTTTCATATTTTTTAGATTAATTA
Source organism: Harpalus rubripes (assembly GCA_963082715.1). Classification (NCBI taxonomy): domain Eukaryota; kingdom Metazoa; phylum Arthropoda; class Insecta; order Coleoptera; family Carabidae; genus Harpalus; species Harpalus rubripes. Next base: position 32,608,880 of record OY720460.1, read on the forward strand.
GATTTGTTTACCATCCACCGAAGTGATACTTTTCTTAGAGCTCATTGCCATGAAACGTGGAATTGGCATTAAATGAAAAAACGCTATAGAAAATTGCATTTCATAAAATAGATTAGAGATTAGATTAAATAAATAAATAAATAAATATATATATATATATATATATATATATATATATATATATATATATATATATATATGATAATAATAATAATAATAATAATAATAATAATAATAATGGTAATAATAATAATAATAATAATAATCGCATCACAAATATGGAATCCAATGTATAATAAAAATTTTGTTCTTATTGAATCAGTGCAAAGAAAATTTGTTTCTCTATTTAAATATAAGTTCCATATGAACAATATATCTTACAAAAATGCCTCTATAGGGATTTAAAATTATCACTCGAGCATAGGAACTAATGCTGATATGATACTTTTATTTAAAATATTCAACAATTTAATTTACAATCATAATATTATTGACATATTCCATCTTTGCGTATCACTTGTAAACACAAGAAATAATAACCTATTTTATATCCCAAGAGTCAATTCTAATAATTATAAAAACTCACCTGTTAACAGAATAACGTCATCCTACAATAATTCATTTCAACATCTTGATTTTTCTATTTAAACATGCATCAACTTAAAAGGGCACTTTGTAATCTAGATTAAGTTACAATAATCAGAATGTTATTTTGTTTATACTCTTATGCTAAATGTTCGACTGTAAACTTTGTAAATTGTTAATATGTGGAAGCCCATAAATGGGTAACTGTCGGCTTCCCAAATAAACAAAAAATAATAATAATAATACGAATATTTTACTGTAAATTATATTATGTTTCATTAATTACTTGAATACATACTTGATAAATATTTATCTGGGAAAATTATTATGAAATAGCATTAGAAAGATTTATTCATGACTATTTCACTCATACATATATATGAACCAATCCAAATTCAAGATTCTACCTACTTACAAGTTTCATTTTGACAAAACACCGTCACAAAAATTTTATCGCGCCCTTTAAGCCAATAAGATGTCGTATTTTTACAAGTAAGTGAGTTTTGATAAGCGAAATTTTTTTGACGTCTTAGAAACATATTGTTTACATACCTGTCAAAGTCTGTATGTTTTCAGTGTTATCAGTTTTTATTAAAAACGAGTCGATTCGGACAGGAATCTATTTAAAACGCAGAAAAAGCAAACTGAAACATAATACCTCTAAACATAATAAAAATTATAAGATTTTTGTCAAGAAAAAAATTATATAAATGATTACCTGATTTTTATTTAGGAAATAGTCATCCGAATACCATTCGTGGTTAAATTTTATCCTGGAAAAATTTTCCTATTGCTTTACTCGAGCCCGTTGCCAATTTATCTCGTGACATTGATCAAAAATCACTCGTTTGACAACTCGTAATTTTTTTGTCAATGCCACTCAATAAATTGCTAAGCAACCGGCTCTCGTAACAATCTGAAAATTTTTCCGGCAAAAATTTACCGCTTATGATATTATATATGATAATAATATAAGTTCTATGAATGTAAGTTTACGGGAGTAAACGATTTTAGATAAGTTAAATTTATTCATGTTGTTATTTACGCTGCATACGATAAGAAAACTTTTGTTTACTTTAAAAATTTATTTATAAATAAATATACAAAATGAAAAGTAACTTATTAATACTTAAAACAACTCATTCACAATATGTGAATTAAAATATGCAATGAAAAATTAACAGTCTTTTTTATTACTTAGTTTTATTTTTATCATTTACTTTATTAGCTTCATCTAGTTCTATTTGTTTTATCTGTGCATCTATTATTGCATTTTGAATTGTATGTTCCAATCTTAACAACAAAACTTTATCTGTAACAAGCTTCATTTGTGATATTACAAATTTTCCAAAAATGCTTATTCTGTTTTCCATTTCTTCATCTTTGCTACTGGTCGGTATTTCTTGGTCAGGTTTCTTCTTTTTCTCTTCAATTCTAATCTCAATTGCATCTTCAGTTTTTCTCTTTACAGCTGGATAAATCTTTTTCGGAAGGAGGGTAATTTCAGAACTGAAACCTTTGGGTGAAAAGAGTTTCTTCACTCTTTGTTCATGATAATCATGATCTTCAGTTCCATTTTGTGGCGGAGGGGTTATGGTTATCTCTTTTTGAGGTTGGGTTGAATGAGATGTGTCTTCTTCTGATTTTTCTTCATGGTGATATGATGAATGACTGCTGAAGTCATCGTCTGTAGCGAGTACGTCATCTTCTTCAATGATTTCTATTTCGTTGTCATCGATTATTTCAGATTTAATTAGGCTTTTATTTATTGTCGGTTGTTCAGTAGATGATGATGCTGGGTGCGTTTCATATGGATTACGTGGAAGAATTTTAGAGGGTGCAGGTATGTATGGTATTTGTTTCGTTGTCTGAAAAGAAAGAAAAAAAATATGTTAGAAATATTGTCTGAATGAGTGAATGTTCATATTGTTACCAATTTACAAGAAAATTATGTATACTTTCAGTTACAAGTTTCGGCGACCATAAAACGCTTTTTATCTAAAATTTATTATCTTTTATCCAAATTATTTCCAATTTTCCTGTGGTGCTGTATCTACGATAGCTTTGAAAGCCCGTAAGATAAACGCCCTCAAAGATACACACCTAGAAATGGGTAATACCCCATAATAATATATTTATTTATTTTATAGAAATTTGCATAAAACAAATTGCCACGTTTGTATAAGGTATAACGTTATGTACGTATGTTGTTTTTTAATTTTTAATCTACTTTATTTATTAGCTAAGCAATAAGGAATTTCATAAATGATATTTTATCATTTTGATTATATTAATTGAAACTTAGATATGCATTAGTAACAAAAAATGAATTCTGTAATGAAAATTATGTTTGTGATAAAATTGAAATTACAGTTACTACGTTTACATGCAGTTTTGAGAATGGTTTCAGTTTTCACTCAAAATTATGCGAAACTGTTTACATGAAATTTTTAAAACAGGTTTACAGATTGATTTGAAAACAGTATATGACCGATGTAAGTAACAGATCCTCTTCACTCAAAATTCTTCGTTTTGCTATTAATTCAATTATTTTTTCTACTTTGTAGCACTACGCACTAAAACTATACAGCTGTCAGTTTATTTGTAGGTTAGTAACAGTAAGTAACACAAGGCGACAGAAACGTCATGCTGAATTTTAAGTGTTTACATGAGTAGTTTTGAAACTAGTTTCCAAGTCAAACCCGTGAATTTTAGTTTTGGTTTGAGATAACTCAAAACCGTTTTGACACTGTATACGTGGCGTTTTCAAAACTAAAAACGTTTTGAAAACAGTTTGAAAACTACAAGTAAACTCAGTAATGCCGCTATCGACATAGTGAAGAAGTATCACATGAAACCAAATTGGCACAACGTCATGCTGAATTTTAAGTGTTTACATGAGTAGTTTTGAAACTAGTTTCCAAGTCAAACCCGTGAATTTTAGTTTTGGTTTGAGATAACATAGTGAAGAAGTATCACATGAACCCAAATTGGCACAAAATAATATTTTGTACGAATAGTACTCATTTTAAAAACTTTACAATTACAATTATATTCTAGTATAACCCTCCAAACACAAAAAGCTGGATTTTCTTGAAAATGTCAAATTGTAGATCAGAAACATTTTTATTCACAATCTATATAGAAATAAGTTGATTCCTAACCTTTTAGAGGTGGGGAAATATACCATTCCTAACAGTAATGACAATCTCCTGGGTTGGAAATAACAGATTTCACTTCCACCTCACGGGTTGTAAATGTTTATGAAGGGTTGCCTAGCAACATTGTCATAGATCGCTATAATAAATTAGGCTAAACAAATTTTAATAGAATTAAAGATTATAATTCACGGATTTATTTTGAAAATTATTGATTTAAAAAGATGATTGTGAATAAAATGAAACATATCCCACCCCGGATTTAATATACTATTTATTCTGTTACTACACTTCATTTCACATAAGAAAATAGCGTTGGTTTAGATAGGGATATAAATTCTGCCCTTTGAATGCAAACCTACGTCACAAAAACGAAAAAAATATCACCTGTCAGTTGTCAGGCGGTTGTCAGTTATCATTTAAAATCTCCAGAATTAAGTGATGTTTAACAATGTTTTGTTGTAATTTTTAATAATCAGAACTTGTACATGTTTACAGATAAAAGTATTTATTATTGCATCTGCTATTTTTCTTACGTGAAATTGAAGTATACTCGGTTGTCATCTAGTGGTATTATCAGTACTTTTGCATTTGTTTATGTCATTATGACGCGTTAGTTTATGGGTCGTAATATATTTTTTTTAATCCAGCGAAATTGATCATTATGCACAAACAAAAAATCTGATGTGGACACCACACGACTTCCTTATACGCAAGACTAATATGAAGATGAAGTATAGACCCAATTATAAAATTGCACGTGTTTGACGTAATTTGACATTAACATCTATTTTTTTATTTTTTTTGTTTTTTTTGTCCTAATCCATAGCAAACTTCATTACAAAAACCAAAAAGTATATAAGTTTTATATTTACATATCTCGCTTATACAAGGGGCTAATTAAATAATACTTGATGTGCTAGACGCAGAATTTAATTCTCTAAAACTCTTATTTGAAGCACTTATTTCTAAAATCAAAATGAAACCATTTTATTCAAGAAAAACTGTTAAGAACTTCAGGTAATATATCACTTCCGGTTAGCCTGTTTTAAGCAAAATCTGCTATGTTATTCCTATTGATATAAAAGTCTTATATACCAAATTTGAGAAACGTTTTGGATTATATTTTAATATAGCTTTTCATTAAAATCTATTATAGGCTTCAAATTCATTTCTGGAAATTATGGAATGACCAAAAAGGGAGGTGCACAACTAGATGTTATAGAAGTCCAAAATACAAAATTTCAACTTTCTACGGCTTACCGTTTTTGAGTTATGCGAGATACGTACGTACGTACAGACGTCACGACGAAATTAGTCAGAATGGATTCAGGGATGGTCAAAATGGATATTTCCGTTGAAATCTCAAAACCGAAATTTTTCGCGATTACAATACTTCCTTTACTTGGTACAAGGAAGTAAAAATACCTACGTGTTTATTATTTTATTTATAAAATAAAACAAAAACATCAAATAGGTATAAAATATTCTATTATATTTGTATAAGAGGTAACATAACTGGAAAAGGTCTGTATTTCAATTTATTTCTTCCAGAAAATCTGTTAAGTGCTTCATATAAAATACTAATTCCAGTTGTCCTTTTATTACCAGAAATCTAAAATATCAAGTTTCAAAATTTTTGATGTTTTGGTTTTAGATATCTTGACTACAAGATGCAATGATAGCCAAGAAGTACAAATATTTAAAAGAAAATTTATGTAACAGCGAATATCTAAGAATCTTTAAAGTTTATACATGGAAATCACTTAATCATTAACCTGAAGCTTGATTTTAATGGACTATTAAGGTATACCTTTATAGATGTCATTATATTTAGTATCAAAGTTTATCTTCAGTTACGATCTCTTTACTGACTATTAACTTGGGCTAGTGTAAAATCTTTATCGTCTATCTAGCTTTAATTTCGCAAAGACATTCCGATAGCTAATATTTCTTATTTACGCATGACGATTTCATATAAATTTTAACGAAATTGAGTTATTTCACAATTCTATTCAAAATAAGTGAAATTTTTCATGACGAGTTGTTTGTTGCAGACATAAACATTACAATTTTTCATTAAAATAAAAACGGAGCATCAACAAACAAATTCAAACGGCTGTTTCGTGCAGTTTTTATGCAGATGCACATAAAAACAAGCACTACCCGCGATGTCAAAATAAAAACAGTATAGCATCGGTTCACTTGTTTTTCCTGACGGGCGACAATGTGCGTAACATAGCTGGGTTTCCGTTGGTAAATGTGTAAAGCTTACACATTCAAATCAACTAACCGTATTAGCACATGCGCAGTGCGGTTCTTTTTGTTCGAATGCCACAACCAAGTTTCACTCCCTAGTTGTAGCGTTCCCTGTTTCCGAGTTTCGCGTTCCTCCGTTTCTCGAATTTCGAGCACTACGCACGAAACTCTCTGAGGAAGGAATCATTAAAAGCAAGAACGTTTTATGCGGGATTATAAAATATGCGGACGACGAAGACGCGAAATAAGGTTAAAGGGGAACGAAATTGAAATTAAAGTGGAACTGCTCTCAAACAATTGCAGCTCTACACTTTGCAGCTGTATTATAATTTTATGCGAACAAAGGTCGAGAAATACGACGATAAGATATCAATTATAAACCTGTTGGATGTTATCTATTGATAATCATTTTCTATTAATTTTAACGAATTTCCTGTTAGGCACAGTGACTTTCTGACTTTGAACAAATTTAGAGAAAATATTTATATATTATTAACCCTAGAACCAAAACGTGGTACTTACGCTAATTTATACAAAGATTCTCAGTACACTATTATTCACGAAAGATGACTATTCAAGGTCATTCTTTCGAAGAAAGAATACACTTTACTTTATAGCAGTAGCTTAGCAACATTTTGTACTAGAAAGAGAAAGATTATTTGACCTATGTCTATTTAATTTATGTGGTGAGACAGATATACGTAAACAGTGGCATTACTTTCTAACACACTATAAATAATAATGACATATGTCGTAGAATTACAGATACCTAATTATCTACTACACTGCCCTTTTTGCCAATATTTACCAGTGGCGTTGACGTTTAAATCAAATTATTATTCCTTGGTTTACAAGTTTAGTCTATGTTTTTGTATTTTGCAAAAACATAAGTGAAGAACATAAATCTTTCAGAAAGGCATTATTTAGAAAGAAAATAATTTTCAGATTAATTACTCTTATTTTTTCAGTTAAAATGTGTCCATAAATATTTCATGTTGCATGCCTATGCACACGAAATGTAGTGAAGTTATCTGCAAGTAATATTATATCAGACAGAAATGACCTTGAATAGTCATCTTTCGTGAATAATAGTTTACTTTCTGTAAATTTTAAAAAACGGATGTATTAAAAAATATTGTAAAGATCATGTCAGCTACCGGGATTTGAACCCGAGACCATACTTTTGCTGAAGTAACGCTCTAACCATCTAAGCAAGCTGTGACTGTTCAGTCACGATGGCTGAAATGATCTTCCACTTAGCGTAATGTTAATGTATCTCTCAATTGGGAATTCTCTTATTCGTCACGTTATTAGTTGTGAGGTTGGATTATTTACCACTGCATTTAAACATCTTTTAAACATATCATAATTTACTTTTGGCCCTATCGGACCATTTTTTATATATTTAAAAAAATGAAAAGATTATGTCATACATCGGGTTTTGAACCCAACGGATATATAAAAAATATATCACGGCACAGCATATTACCCATTGGTGGGTGTGCCAATCTGCTTTATACGCAACGCAAATATGTACCTATTACCTATATAGGTATTATTTTTAACTCTATTTATAATTCGATAGATTAAAAATATTTTTGTCACATTTCCTATTGTTCTGACAGTTACTACGTTTACATGCTGTTTTGAAAATTGTTTCAGTTTTCAGGCAAAACTGTTTACATGCACTTTTCAAAACTGGTTTATAGGGTGAAATAAATTGTGAAAAATTGTCGGCCATCGGGATTCGAACCCGAGACACCTATCTTGCCGGGACAGAGAGAGAGTGAGAATAATTTTATTAAATTCAAAAATTTACATCTTTTACATAAATTGTGCACTCTTGGGCTTATTCACCAGGTCAGTGTTCGATCACACAGTACATAGGGCAATCTCAATTCCGAAGAATTTTGGATTCCCTACGTAGCTGTGCTGCTAGACACTGCCTGGCTACGCCCAGGGTGACACAATGTGCAATGTTTTATAATTTTATAATTCTAGATTTTCCTGGCCTGCGGCCTCACAATCTATTATATTATGTTTGATGATAACCCTTTTAATAATGAAAGTGTTAGGATGAGGTGAGGGGTTAGTGGCGATGTGATTTGATTCTTAATTAATTACAGGAAAAAAATAATAAAAAAAATGTTTAATATATTTATCCTTAAATGCCGGGACAGTGCTCTAACCAACTAAGCTATTGGCTGCTCTCCTCTCGATGCCTGAACAATCTTTCACTTTTAACGTCGTATAACTCAACTGCTGAGGATATTAGTAATCGTCACATGATTAGTTGTGGGGTTGCCAAGCTACCACTGTGTTTGTTCATGATGCATCGAGAGGAGAGCAGCCAATAGCTTAGTTGGTTAGAGCATTGTCCCGGCAAGATAGGTGTCTCGGGTTCGAAACCCGATGGCTGACAATTTTTCACAATTTATTTCATATTTACAAACTGTTAACTCAATTACTACGTTTACATGCAGTTTTGAAAATGGTTTCAGTTTTCAGTCAAAATTATGCAAAACTGTTTACATGCAGTTTTCAAAACAAGTTTAAAAATTGATTTGAAATCAGTTTCGGCGCATGCGCATTTAGCTGATGTAAGTGACAGATCCTCTTCACTCCAAATACTTCGTTTTGTTATTATTCCAATTATTTTTTATACTTCGTACCACTACGCACTAAAACTACACAACTGTCAGTATATTTGAAGGTTAGTAACACAAAGCGACAGCAACGTTATGCTCTGTACGCATGCGCAGTATCGAAACTGAATTTTAAGTGTTTACATGAGTAGTTTTGAAACTAGTTTTCAAGTCCAACCCATGAATTTTAGTTTTGGTTTGAGATAATTCAAAACCGTTTTGACACTGTATACATGGCGTTTTTAAAACTAAAAACGTTTTAAAAACGGTTTCAAAACTGCATGTAAACTCAGTAAATGTTAATATTGGTTTATAGAATGATTTGAAAACAGTTTCGGCGCATGCGCAATTGGTTGATGTAAGTTACAAATCCTCGTTACTCCAAATTCTTCGTTTTGCCCCTTTTCCAATTATTTTTTCTACTCTGTATCACTGCGCACTAGAACTACATAACTGTTAGTTTATTTGTAAGTTACTAACACCAAGTAACATAAATCGACAGAAACGTTATGCTATGTACGCATGCGCAATATCGAAACTGAATTTTAAGTGTTTACATGAGTAATTTTGAAACTAGTTTTCAAGTCATACCCATGAAATTTGTGAGAAAAAACCGATGGCGTTTTCAAAACTAAAAACGTTTTTAAAAGTGCATGAAAACTAAGTAAATGTTCAATGAAACACCAATTTTTGTTGTTATTTGTTGCAAAATATTAATTTTTATACAAATATTGTGAGCAATTTCTATCTTGATGCAGTTTTTCTTTATTTGTAATTTTCAATAGATTTGCTATTTTTAATAATTAAATAATTATAACTTGTATAAATATTTTTTATCAAAATACAAAACATTGTAATAAATTCAACTTAACACTAATAGCCTTGTTAATAACACTTAACTGTGTGATATATGTAACGATCTGAGAAGAAAACTCGAATAATACTGACTGTAAATCATGAAATCTATTCTTAGTATTTGAAATTTCGAAGGAATCCATGGTAAACAGTAGCAAAAATAAAATAAAAAGTTCAGTTTTATTATAACTTATCATATCAACATACCCATATTTTTCGAAGTTACTTTATATTTTCCTTATAAAAATATAAATATATCTCATCACGGCATTTACCCTTTTGTATTTGTATTTTTAGTTTTGTTACCTACATAATGAATTTAAAAGTTGATGCATTTATTTTTAGTTTCAAAAATATTACACGTTGTTTACAATAATGTAAACATAACGCCTATCTCGAATTTATCTGGTATTTACATAAAGTATGAATGATGTCTATAATAATTTGCAAGTAAAGCTTATTGCTTACTCACAAATTCTTGGCTAGTATTAATATGCAAACATTAAAGCATAAAATATCGTCGAACAAGTGACTATTCATGAGGAAATGATGCCAAAATTTGAACTACTGACCCTGACAAAATTGAAATACCTTCACATGAAACAAATTTTCTTACAATCTTTAGTATAATTCTTAATAAAAATAATAAATTACATTTTACTGTACTAATAAAATAGTGCCTCGTGACCCCGTGCTTGAGAGTCTGGTCGCGAATCTGGGAAACCGGGTTCGATCCCGATCGAAGCCAAAAAAGAAATATTTCGAATTTTAAAATGGCACAAAATCCACGCCATATGAGTATCCGTGAAGTGCAAATATGTCATCATCATTACCGAAATCTGTGTGCAAAGCAGATTGGCACACCCAGCAATGGGTAATATGCCGTGCCGTGATGATATTTTTTTATTTATTTTATTTAATATTTAGTACGCCTCTATCAGCCGCCATCTTGCCAACAATCGCAACGTCGCTAACATTGGTTTCGTTAGCGAGTACCTGAACAATATCCTAGCAGTTGAACCCAAAAAGGAATTATCAGAAAGGAGTATTCTTGGAATTTTTACCTGATTTTATAACTATTATTCAAATTTTTCATAACGGATAATGTATCAAAGAATTATTGTTTCTAAAGTAACCGATTTTAAACAATGTCAAGGTTTCCAAGATCATATTACTCTGCAGCTTTTGTTTATATTTGAAAGTGTAACTATGTTAAGATCAGAAACTTTTGACGTTCAGTTTAAACTATAGTGATGTAACTAAAACTGTTTTGGCCAACTAACCGGCTAGGTACCGATTATTCGGTCATTTTCGAAGGCGATTAGTCGGCCGGTAAAAGCCATTTTTCACTGAAATTCGTTTGTTTCGAATGTAGTGCGTCAGTCTCAAATGTGACTTTGCCTAACATTTCTTCATCACAACCTGCCTTTGATTAATAAATAATGAAATAGTTACATATTAACAATAATAACAAAGGAAAATTGTCTTTTTTTGTTATAGTTTTCTTGTTGTTGTATCAGAAATATTTTTACTATTTAATTGACTAATAAAAATTGTATTTTATTTCGGTGCCTTATCATAGCTTACCAAATATTAAGCCGATTAATCGGTCTTTTTATTGATTATTCTCCGATTAGAAAAGTGGTCAGATAGTTGGCATAACCGACTAATAGTCGGTAGTTGGTGAATCTCTGGTTTTAACAAATTTTCGCCAACATTGGTTTTGTTTGCGAGTACCTGAATAATGTCCTTGTAGTTTAACTCAAAAGGAACTGTCAGAAAGGGGTTTTCTTGGAATTTTTACCTGATTTTAAATTTTAAAACTATTATACAAATTTTTCATAATGGATAATGTACCGACTATTTGACGACTATATAAGTGGCCGGATAGTCGGCTTAGCCGACTAATAGTAGGTAGCCGGCATATCTCTAGTTTTAACAAATTATTCGCATTATTAATTTTAGTGTATTCCGAAATTAAACCACGGTAACCACTGAAAATGGTTACGGTACGGTTTAACCGCGGTTACAATGTTACCGACATCGGACTAGAAAAACGGACCAGCTAACAGATAACCTCATTTTGACAAATTTAAAATAGTTAAGTTCATTTATCATGCATCGAAATGTAACCACACCACAACCGTCGATTTAGCGCGATTAGTGTGGTTACAGAAAAGTTACCAGCTTTCAGTAACCGCGTTCCGAAAACACAATCGGCTACTGAAAAAGTAACCGCGGTTTACTTGGTTCAATTTCGGAATACACTATTTGTTTTTGTGTTATCCGAAAAAAATCTGATGTGGCCAGCACATTACCTTCCGTCAGTTCTATGTATTTTGTACAAATTTCATACAGAAAGTTCCTTGCTAAAGATTATATTTCTTGTACTTTACCTTCCGGCAGTTGCATGTATTTTATGCAAATTCCATACAGAAAATTTATAGCAAAAGATCCTATATTTCCAGTAAAATTATAAGACAAACACACTATGTCAATTTCACTTGACACTGACATTTTTCAATCAAAATTTTCTTAATATAGTAGCTGTTTCCATAGCTATGGCTACTTTATGAAATTTAATTTCTTTATAATTTTTTAACTCTATATCCATTTAATTAATATTAAGTATAAGATGCAGTCAAATCGTATAGAGAATAAAATGTTCTTTAATATTTATAATAACATTAAATGTGAAAAAATGATATTTAACATAGTTTTTTCAAGAAAAACTCTTAAAATCTTCAAATGAGGATACTTCCGGTTGTCCAATTCTAACCAAAATCTAATCAGCTCTTCACATGGATGTAACGAAGAGAAATACGAAAGAATTATAATTTTTAGAATTGTAGTATGGAAGTTATCGTAGACGAAAATTTTGTTACACACATACATACATACATACATACATACATACATACATACATACACATACAGACATCATCGTAAAAATAGTAAAATCGTATTCTAGGGACCCTAAAACGTGCTTATTCATCAAAAACTCATCACCGATTTTTTTTACCAAAGACAATATCTTCCTTACCTAAAGGTGACGGAAGGTAAAAATGTCCATTTATCGTATTATTGAAATTTGTAGTGACAAATTTCTTAACGTTTGAAAGTAGAACCATTTAGTAGTAAATTTAAACATAGAAATCGCATGTTTTAACTTTTAACATCTTTGTACTACTTGTTATATACAAAACAATTTTTTCTCACCGTGACTCTGGCCCAGGCGCCATTACATTTCTGTTTGGGTTGGGTGTAAGGTTTGAGAAACGTCAACATATTAAAACACCACAGAGTGGGTTCATACGGCTCTGCTCGGTTTGCCGCCAAAATTAATTTGTTTATCTCAGAAACGTATTGTGTCCGAATGCCATTTATTTTATTCTTTATATCTTCTGCTGTTGTTTGTGGACGGAGTTTGCTCACTATGACTGCAATATTGATCAGCGCTTCTGGAATGCGAACAAATGAAAATTTCAGAATTTTTTACAAGAAATGTCACAGCTTCAATGGCAGAAATTAAAATTAGAATCAATTAGCATGAATTGCTTTTTAATTCTAAATATTGGTACAGATAAAGAAACAGGAAATTACTAATTTATTTATATCTCGAAAGGATGTTAGACTTCGAGCTGAATAATTATCAAAAAGAAAATATTTGTTCAGATTTTATTCACAACAATAATTCGTAACCAAATTTAAATCAATCAAATGTATCAAACAAGATAATACGAGGAAGTTTATTTTTGTTCCCTAACTTAGTGTGTTTGTATTATGTTGTGTTGAGACAGTGGAACTTCAAATTTTCAGTTAGTGTGACTGTGATCTGCGCATGTTATAAAGAGAATCAACTTACCCGTTCTCTTTTGTTTGTTTCGGTAAAAAGGAGATGTAGTCATCCACATACACTCATTCGCATGGTATTGTTGAATTAGAATAGTAGTGGCTTCTCTCGTCCACATTTTGTAATGATTCGACAGTGATTCTTCCATTTTTCTGTTTAAAACTTATTTAAAAGCAAAACAAAAACTTGAAATATACTTTAACTATCTTTATTAACATTTATTTGATATTATTTTTAAATATCACATCAAAAAACATCTTCAAAACACGTATATATTAATCTACAATCAAAATAAGTTATCACTTTCTAAATTATTTGATCAAATATATTGTCAAATATTTGATTTCTAATCACGTAAAATAACAGCGTCCAAGTTTTCTAAAACTCGATGCTAGTGTGACCGTTGCACAATTTTACGAGTTGTTTGCTGCGCATTGATGGTAAACTCTGTTCCTATTGGCTGTGGGAAATGTAAGAGCGCTGTGGATTGGCTGGCTCGGCATTGAACGGAATGCCGTTGTAAAACAACTGGGTCCTCCGCCTTGTTCAATTTATGCTGAGCTGGTTGGATCGATGGAATCATATTTCAGCTTGTACAGTAGAAATTGCAAAGCGTGTTGAATATCTGAATTGTTTTTAGTAACTTTGAAATAATATGTTACATTGAATCTATAAAATGGTTTAGATTAGATAATTTGATAATAGAGTTGTAAATTTATTCTTGTTTGCATTACATGCAATTTTCGAGTCTGATAAATTGTAAACTTCATAAATATTACATGAGATATTGTAAATTGCATATAGCCTCTGTTAGAACAATAGAAGTGGTACATATTATTGTTGAAAAATATTTTTCTGCTAACTTTTATAGAATTTGTCTAATGAATTTATCCATACATAGGTAAAGGAGGTAATGTTTTCGATCCAAAAATTTGATAGTGAGTTTTTAGTGAATAAGCACGAATTATGGTCCCCACAACACGTTTTTACCATTTTTACAATGATGTCTGTCTGTCTGTGTGTGTGCGTGTGACGATTTTTTCGTCAACGATAACACATTTATTAAACTTCCAAATATTTATATTTTCGTATTTAAACTTTCTGCAATCATATAAAAAAGTTGATTAGATTTTGGGTAAAATTGGACAACCGAAACTGGTACTTTACTTGAAGCCCATAACAGTTTTTAATAAAAACCTATATTAAAATATAATCCAAAACTTTTCAATTTTAGTATTTAAGACTTTTATATCAAGGGAAATAACATATTAGATTTTGGCTAAAGTTGATAGACCGGAAGTGATACTTTACTTGAAGCTCTAAACAGATTTTCGTGAAAAATATTTTATATGTTCGAAAACTTTTCAAATTTAGTATTTAAAACTTTTATATGAAGGGGAACAACATATTAGATTTTGGATAAAATTGATAAATCGGAAGTGATACTTTACTTGAAGCTGTGAACACATTTTCGTGAAAAATATATTATGATATATTCCAAAACTTTTCAAATTTGGTATTTAAGACTTTTGTATGAATGAGAACATCATATTAGATTTTGGCTAAAATTGATAAACCAGAAGTGATACTTTACTTGAAGCTCTAAACAGATTTTCGAGAAATCCAAAACTATATTATAGTTTGGTTCACGAAAGATGACTTCTCAAGGTCACTTGTTCGAAGAAAGAATACATAGCACTTTATAGATCAATAGCTTGGCAACATTTCATGTAAGAAAGAGAAAGATTATTTGACGTATGCCTATGTAATTCATGTTGTGTGACAGATATATTAAATGGTGACTTTACTCTCTAAAAACACACTAGAAATAATAATGACATATGTCGTAAAGTTACAGATATCTAATTATCTACTACACTGCCCTCTATGTTCATGTTTATATAGTGACGTTGACATTTAAATTAAATTATTATTCCATAGTTTATGTCAAGTCTATGTTTTTGAGTTTTGCAAAAACATAGGTGAAGACAATAAATCTTTGAGAAAGGCAAGAAATATAATTTTCAAATAAATTACACTTATTTGTTCAGTTAAAACTTATGCAGAAATATTTCATGTTGCACAGCTATGCATACGAAATTATCTGCAAGTAATATTATATCAAACAGTTCATAAATGACCTTGAATAATCATCTTTCGTGCACCAAACTGTAAAATATAAATCAATTTTATCATTTTTTAATATGGTTAATATTACTCGTTACAAGTAAAATAATATTGTTGCAATTTCACCATAAAGAGATTTAGTTTCTAGTCGCGAATATGAAGTGCTCATTCTTGATATTTAATTTAATTAATATATCGCGCGTAGGGATGTATTCGATCTTTAGCTTTGGCCCGACCCGATTTCGAAGCGATCATCGAGTCGGGTCTATTTTCATATTCGGGCCGATCATTTGCCAAAGTTGAGCCGAGTCGAACTTACCATATTGGCCTTTACTTTAAGAATTCAAGGCCTAAAACCGGGACCGATTTCGAGTCGGTTTTCAAACCGAGCCTGCTTATTTATTGTCGAGCCGATCTTCGAGTCTGGCTGAAATATTTTTCTTGGATCAAGTAAACCTCAAATCCTGACCGGGCCTATTGGGGGCAGTAATCCGGTAAATGTTAAAAACCAAATAGGTACTTTTAAATTTCTGAGGCCATTTATAAATCAAGGACGTAAAGAATATATTTCTAAGAAAGAAAAAAATCTGGTGTGGCCAACACAATACCTCCCGCCATGTACCGCTCGACTCACAAAAAAGATTAAGCTCATGGGGTCTCGTAGCCGCGTGCCTAAGTGTCCGGTCGCGAATCCAGGGAACCGGGTTTAATCCCGACCAACGTCAAATATTTCTAATTTTAAATGGCGCAAAATTGACCCCTGTGGTGTACTCTCCACGCTAGCAATGAGTGCCCTTGAGGTGACGCCTGGTAAGCGCCTACACGATGCAAATATTTCATCATTACCGATATCTGTGTACAAAGCAGATTGGCGCACCCAGCAATGGGTAATAAGCCGTGATGATATATTTATTTATTTATTTATTTTTGGATTAGCGAATTTTACTCTAATTTTGGCAGTTTATTTCTTAAAATATATTCTAATCTAATGCAAGTAACTACATTTTTGATAAAAAAAAATGATTAAATTTTAAATACTTGGATAAAATAGAATTCACTAATCCAAAAATGAGAATTAGCTTAAACTTTTTGGTGACTCCTTTCCTATTGTTCTATTTACATTTTTCTTTTTAAAACGTTACTATTATTAATTTGAAATGATTGATTCTTTGACAGTGACATTTATTTGTCAGTTATATTCATTTGAATAACTGCCAAGGAGTATTGTTTGTTTATTTAAAGCGTAGGCTCCGGGATTTAAATTATAGATAATTTTATAAATTTATCCATATAATAAGTAGAAAAAGTATTAATACAAATCTGTAGAAAATTTAATAATCTTTAATTTTTATAATAACATTAATATCGAAAAAATATGTAAAGGTATTTTTCGAAGAAAAACTATTTTGAGCTTTTAGTAAAGTACCATTTCCGGTAATCCGATTTGCACCAAACTCTAATGGGCTCTTTCCATTACAGAAAAAGTTCGAAATACAAGGTTTCATAATTTTTTGAATGATAGTATTTGAGTTAGAGTGGAGGATTCACACACACATACACACAGACATCATCGGGAAAATGTTAAAATTGAATTCTAGGGACCTTAAAACGTGGTCATATACCAAAATCTCGATATGCGATTTTTAGCACGATCCCTATACCTCCCTTATCAAGGGTAGCGGGAAGTAAAAATAAGCCTGGACCCCTAAAATATTTTTGCGCCCTGGGCCTTTTTCCTTAAATCCGCCGCTTGTTTCTGTCTGTCGTGGCATCATAAATTTAAACAAATACTATTTGGATTACTTTCGTTGTTTTTTTGTTTTCTGCATTCATTTGCTTGAAAATGGTTTCCGGATTTCAAAAAGACAATAGCAAAAGGCTTGAAGAATTTGGAGTAAATGTACGACGTACATATTAAGATCATTAAAAACTCAAATATTTTAAAAACAAACTTTTTTAAACTTGAATAGTCCCTGTAATACAGTTTCAAAGTCTAGTTTTGATTTAAAAAATGACCCTTGTTCGAATTTGTTACTACGAGTATGGTGGGGGATCCCATTCAAATATATGAATTTACATTTTATTACTTACTAAATAAACTGTTAATTATTCTATTAGTATTGGGAAAACTAATAATAACAGATAATATTATATTATCAGTAGTATATAAAATAAATATGTCATCATGGCATATTACCCATGGGGTCTCGTGGCCGCGTGCCTGAGTGTCTGGTCGTGAATCTGGGGAACCGGGTTCGATCCTGACCGACGCCAAATATTTCAAAATTTAAATGGCACAAAATTGACCCCTGTGGTGCACTCTTCACGCCAGCAATGAGTGCCCGTGAGGTGACGCCTGGTAAACGCCCGCACGGTACAAATATGTCATCATCATTACCGAATTCTGTGTACAAAGCAGATTGTCACACCCAGCAATGGGTAATATGCCGTGATGATATATATTTTTTTATCAGTAGTATTTATAATAAAAAATATAAAAATTCAAATATTTACATTATACATTAATACACATAAATTTTGTTAAACAGTGATTGACAGTCCGCATATTTATATTTTATGATACTTTTTCCAACTTTCTGATTACAACTTTTTTACATTGCTATAAATATTTTTTTAATTTATTATTCGATGTGACAGAGGGCGTGGCAATGATATATTACCGTTTTCTGTTATATTGATCCGCCACACTGAATATTTACAGTAGAAGTTTCTAAAATTTATTTAATATAAAAAAAAAATATTATCTTATCTACTTTAGATAATAGGTGCATTGTACATTTAGGATTCAATAAGTTTCTCTTATGCGTTTTATTTCTTTTTGCCGTAAAATTACGAAAGCGTAATATTCATTTCCCTTGAATTGTAGAATTATTTTAAATATCTTTGAATTGAAGATTGGAAAGTGAATTACTCATACTAGTAATTTCTAAGTATATTAAAAAATTATAAAAATAAATATAGAACTGAATACGAGTATAGGGCAAGTAAATGTCCTACTTTTAGACTTTTCACGTTAACTCCAATAAAGTGAATACATTATTTTCTTTCGAGTGCAGTTCGATAGCTTAAAGCAGAAAGGTTGTTTGTCCAGTTAGGCCAGATACGCTAGTTTTGATTTCACTGCGATTAAAAATTTGATTACTATATTATGATTATACTTGCATTGTTTAATTCACTATTACTGCTAGGTATTTTAATTGTGTTGTACATTTTATTGGCAACCCTGTCCTAGTGCCCTATTTTACTTTACAAACTAAATAATTCAATGTTTTAATAATTTTAAACCTGGACAAATATTTTGAACACGGCTGAACACAAAATTATTTTCGACACTTCTGATGGCATTAATTCTCATCGTAACTACATATACAGAATGTTTTTCAACTTCGGGTAAATACTTTAAGTGCATATAGTACTAACCATTATTTTTAACCGAAACCGATTTTGTAATTCCTCATAAGTTTTTCATTTTACATGTACCTACGTATGGTATGAATAGCGAATGAAAGTTGACGTTTAAATTATTTTATAGATATAGTTTCTTTTGAAACCCTAGAGAAGAATAGAATTGTACGAAATATTTAGGTATAAATTTTTTGCTTGAACCCATTTAAATACTGGACTAGGAAAGCACAGATATACATAACTATGTCTGGCTGAAAATAGATGGCCGACTAGGGTAACTGAATAACAAAATATTTTGATCTGAGACGAACGAACTAGAATTTGCGGTATTAATTTTTTTAAATACATCGCTGAATCCTGTTACTAAGCTCATTTTAAATGCCTCTTGGTATTGAGTACAATTATAATCTTCTATAACACATAAGGGTCAGTTTCCTTTCAAATCAAATATAGGGAAATGTTTTCAAAAGAAACCACATCTATTAAATAATCTAAACGTCAACTTTCATTCGCTAGTCATACTATATCCGTGCAAAAGGTCGGGTAGTTATAATAGGGTGTTCTCTGAGGACTACCAATATTAAAAATTTATTAAAAATATTAGTGTTGATAGGTAAACAACAGGGAAAAAACAAAAAATCATATTATAAATTGATTGTTTCAAAAAATATAAAGCATTTAAATTTTGCTGATGTACTAGATGACCTGCCAATGGGAGACCAGTTGAAATCCCTACTTCATGTTCGAATGTGATAAGAGGCCGCATGAACCACTGATAGCACGCAGCTAGTACTGTACAACTAGTACGTCACTATCACGTGACACAATAAAATCAAATTTTAAAAATTAATATCTCGCTTATTAAAAGTAATTTTTAACTCGGGTTTTCACAGGTACTCTTAGATATAACTGTTTTTTGAGAAAAATAAATAAAAAAAATATGAGAGAATACCCTATTTCTGAATATGTTGTAAGAACCAAGGACAGTGATAAGAAACCAATTTTGCAGAAATGAAAGCCCTGTGCTACCAAGAGTTGTAGGGGAAAAAGTTCGAAATTTTTGGCCTTTTTTGGGGTTTCCTAAATTTCTCTGTTTCTATACATCGGAGAGTAAAAGTTGTTATTATCAATATTGTAACACTCTGGTAGCACAAGGCTTTCATTTCTGCAAAATTGGTTTCTTATCACTGGCCTTGGTCTTTACAACATATCCAAAAATTGTAACTACCCGACCTTTTGCAAGGCATTTTGTGTAACTTGACTGGACTACTGTTAGAAATTGAGAAAAGTGTTTCATATAAAATTTTATAGTTTTTTTATAGGCTATTTACTGACGTAGACAAAATTTTGTTCGATCACTATCTATGACAATTTTTCTTCGATTTTTATAGAAAATGGTCTCTTTATCCGACACAATTGAAGATCAGACCTATGTTGTTTTTACTCATTTTGATAGTAGTATAGAGAAACATTTCGAAACATTTAATGGTATTCTGAGTCCTTGGCTAAATAAGCGATTAGCTAGTCACCCAACACTCGACTAAAGAATCTATAGCTTACAAGAAAAACAATGTCAACATTTCTTAATTTTGGGAATGAGTGATTTAAAATCAACAAGAAACTTGATGGTTATTACAAATGTCACTAATGGGGTATATGACCAAATTTTAATTTTTACATAATATAATACTAGACAAAAAATAAAATACCCGTATTTTTTACACCGATTAATTATTCGTACTTTACGAGAAAATAATTATTAAAAATTTGGGGAAGGGATTTGTGACGTGAGCATGGTAGAAGCATGGAAGAAGACGGATAGCCTGGGACGGAAAGAGGTAGTTATAGCCAGCTGTGCTCATGCCACACCCTATCACACCTACCACAAGTCTATCTGTTTATCCTTTCTCCAAAACATTAAATTGTTAATAAGAATATTATTACAAATTAATGTTTAATTACTTCCTTGTACTAAGTAAAGGAAGTATTGTAATCGCGAAAAATTTCGGTTTGAGATTTCAACGGAAATATCCATTTTGACCATCCCTGAATCCATTTTGACTAATTTCGTCGTGACGTCTGTACGTACGTACGAACGTACGTGCGTATGTATCTCGCATAACTCAAAAACGGTAAGCCGTAGAAGGTTGAAATTTTGTATTTAGGACTGCTATAACATCTAGTTGTGCACCTCCCTTTTTGGTCATTACATAATTTCTAGAAATGGTACTTTATTTGAAGCCTATAATAGATTTTAATGAAAAACTATCTTAAAATATAATCTAATACTTTACAAATTTGGTATATAAGACTTTTATGTCAATTGGAATAACATAGTGGATTTTGGTTAAAACAGGCTAACCGGAAGTGACATATTACATTGTTAACAGTTTTTCTTCAATAAAATGGTTTAATTTTGATTTTAGAAATAAATGATTCAAATAAAGTTTTAAGAGAATTAAATTCTGTATCTAGCACAGCAAGTATTATTAAATTAGCCCTTCGTATAAGCGAGATATGTATATTTAAAACATATAATTTTTGGTTTTTGTAATGAAGCTTGCTATGGATTAGGACAAAAAATAACAAAAAAATAAAAAATAGATGCTAATGTCAAATTACGTCAAATACGTGCAATTTTATACTTGGGTCTATACTTCATATTGGTCTTGTGTACAAGGAAGTCGTGTGGTGTCCACATCAGATTTTTTTTATTATTATAATGAGAAGCTATAGTGGTTAGCTTTTATATTTTGACATATATTGAAATTTGAATATGGGCACATACCCCATTCTGTAATGCCCGCCGGTCACTGCAGAGAATTTTTTTCAAATTTTACAGTAGTGCGATTATAAACGATTTTTCCCAAATATACAAATCTAATCTTCGGTGAAGGTTATTTTGTTAATTTTTTTTAATACTGCCCCTTTTCCAGTTGTATTACAGAAATGGTCAATTTTGATTCAAAAAGCGTCCCTTGTATAATTCAGAATAATCAATTTAATATCAAAACTTGTAAGTTGTAATTTAGAATAGATTATTTATTTAAAAAATGCGTCAAATGTAATGGGCCACTTGCGGGGTACTGAAAATCCGATATCCATCACTATATACCTATATAATGTTATGTTGAAAAAGTATGTAAATATGTAAATTTTATGTTTTTTAGTAAATTACGAAAGAACATTTTCTGTGACGTCATTATTTTGAACCGGCGAAAGGGAAGCATATTTAAGAAGGTAACCTATGGCGTGCGAGTGCCAGTTTTAATTAAATTTTGACATTCGTTCATTTTTCTCCTTCTGTCTCTTGTTTATTATTTGCAATTTGTGTGGTTTCTGTTACTTCTATTACGTATTTCGATATTTTAAGCAGGATTTTGACAAATTAAAATACTAACCTCCAACCGTCAAACCGGTGATCTCTTATGTTTAAATTACCCGCACATGCCGTTGCTATGGGGCGTACCGATGCTATAGCTCTACGGCCATTCATTGGTTTGGCGTAATTCTACGTCATATATGGCGGTAATTTAAATAATCAAATTTCATTTAATTTTTTCTGACCACTTTATGATAATTTTATCAAAAGAAAAAATATGGGTAGGAAGTTTTTATAGTCTCTTCAAAATTATTAAATAAAAAAATGGCATGCAAGTAGCCCATTCAAAATAGTCAATTTATTTTATTTATGTAATTAAATTAGAGTCCACAAAATCGTAAATAGACATTAAATTTTACCGCATTACGGATATGTTTAAAAAGCAAGCCAGAGATATTATTAGGTACATTATGATAGCCCGATGTTTAACCGAGAGATGAGAATATGAGTCATTTAGTTCAAGTGTGTTGTTTTCTTCAGTTCATTAGCATATTTTTATATAAAAACAATCGGTATTTTTGTACGAATATTGATACATATAGTAAACAAATTGAATAACTTGTTTATTGTTTTCAGCGCATTGATCTGAGCCGTGAGGATGGTGAACAGCGGGTCGTTCGACGCAGCTGGCTCGGAGGGAGAATCCGTGAAGGCGGAATTCACGCAGCTGGAGAACGACGCAGCCGAGGCCAGCTTCACGGCCGTGGTACCCGAGGACGTAGCCACCCCCAAGCCTAAGACCAACCCCAGCCTGCAATGCAGCGTCCCGCTCGACAAGGTCAAGAACGTCCTCAAGTCCAAGCTCATTCTCGACAACTACATCAAGCAGAAGACAGAGCTTGGCGACACTCCCGACGCTAGCAAGAAACGCCTCATGTGCTTGTTCTGTGATCGGACGTTCACCAGCAACAACCTCAAGCAAAAACACGTGGACCGGTGCCATTCAGCTGGACAAACCAGACGATCTAGTTCTAGGACTCCCAATCACAGTCAGTCGGCTACAGCGTGTTGCTTCTGCAGCAAGCTCAACCATACCGACCATACCCTCAAACAGCTGCTTGAACACCTTATTAACGAACATTCCAACAGGTACTATGCGTGTTTGCCGTGCCAGGAGAGGTTCAGCTCCATCCAGGCGCTTCGAGAACACAACAAATCGGTACATGGACTGCAGGATTCACCAGAGACTAAAACGCCATCACCTTCGCCTGTCACAACGTCGGAAACTAACAATAGTGAACTGTCTGATGGAATTCGACCAGAATTAAAAAGGACTTCTAGTAATGAGAGTACCTCTTCGTTGCCGGCTACAGCGAAAGATAATTCTAGTCCATCATTAAAAAAGAACTCGTCGGTAAAAAAATTAACAACACCTGAAACAAACAAGCAAGAAAATGTCGGAAAAGGCACCGGTTTCGCCCAAGATTTCGAAGATTCTATCCAAGCCAACGTAATATCTCAAGAGGAAGCTAAAAAGTTACAACAACATGACGATGATGAAGAAGATTTAGTTTTAGCAAGAAGAGTGAAGAATGGTATAGTGAATTCTAAAACAAGGAACACTCATAAGAAAAATCAAGTAGGGAATAAAAAAATTAGTGTAAAAAGTACAAAAAACGGACTACGGAATTTAAGAACAACTAGGGCATCTGTGAAACAATTAACTAATAATTTTACTAAAAATAGGAAAAAAATAGTTAAACATGAAAGTGAACCTAGTAAAGAAGTAACTAAAAGACATGTACCCAATCCAGCTAGTGTTTTTTCTTTAGTTAATGCCTATATTTACAAATACGAAAAAATTTACGACCACGCGAGTGATAGTATAAAAGATGCGAATTCCGTGCAATTTAACGCAGTTTTTGACAAAGAATTCTATTCGAGAACTGTCTGTAACATTCGTGAAAACTTACTCCATCATTTGGATGGCAAACTCAATAGGAACGTCGAATCCGAAAATCGAATATCCAATTTTGAACATCCCACTAGCATTTCAGAAACAGACGCAAAACCAGCAAATGATGCAGTGGATAATTTCGGATGTGATTTATCGCTAAATGCTGTAACTCCTGTTGCTACACTCCTCGGTTCGTCACAATACGGAGAAGATTTCGATGCACAAATTGAGTACGGCGCAAAAGCGTCGCAGAAAAAACCGAAGAAAGTGACAGTTGTAAAGTACAAGTTTCCAAGCAAAAAATTCAGTTCAATTCAATTTCAAGAAAAAGATAGTCAAAGTGATCTCACTTGTTTGGACATGTGGACGCAGCTATCCGTTAAAAAAAGGCAGCATAGACTCAACAGTGATAATTTTGCTGAAGATTTACGAAATTTCCAACGTCCAACAGGTGAATGGAAAGTTCAAGTAGACGAACTCAACAAAATTTTAGATACACGGGGACCTTTTGAAGACCTACGCGTAGAAGCAAATGCACAACAATTTTTAGAGTTAAGAAAGAAGTCTGCAAAAGAGGGTGACTACATATCTGAAGAATCATCAAAAGATGTGTATTTTGTTTTAGAAGATTTGTTAAATAGGGTAATGTGCAAAATTAGTGAAAATACAGTGCCGAACGAAACAGATGTTGAAGAAATTAAAGAAGAAGAATCAAACTTAGATGTAGACCAAAACCTAGAATTACCAAGTTATCTACAACTACAAAGAAGTCCATCAAAGTCAAACGATTTTAAAATGGACAAAACCGACAGTATTGCCATGATATGCGCATCTCAAGACGAATCCGAAATGAAAGAAACCAAACGAATGGAACTAACCGGCGAATGGACTCGTCCCAGGATTTACATCTGCGCTACTTGTGGCATAAAACTCCCTAACTTAAAATCCCTAGATGACCACAAAAACGTCACCCACCCACATATCTGGTGCAGCCACTACGAATTCGTGGGTAGTCAATCACAAATCTACCGACACCTGAGTATCCCCGGTCTTGGTAAGGTTGGAATCGTAGAGAAACTCCCGCTAAACCGACAGTGGCAGCGAAGTGATGCTCGGATGTGCAGCAAGTGTACAAAGCAGTGCCACAACCTAGGGGAGCTGCATAAACACATCCTGGAATGCGGCGGCGACTGGACATGGATGCTTGCCAGAAAGAAGTGCAAATACCGTCCGTATGGGGCACGCACGCGACGACGAAGGCAGAGAGGTGAGTTGGTTTATTTATTATTAGGGATACGCATTGCACTCTGCATCATCTCAAATAAGCTTATAGGATTTCAAACATACTCAAATAACAAGAAATTTGTATTTTAAAGATAATTACTTATTTTAATATTTACAGGATTAATTTTATCATATTGATTCAAGAATTATACAGGTGATTTAACGAGTATATTTTTTAACTGTTCGTTATGGAGATCATTTTGAATAAAAACTTTTAGGTATATAAACATAGGTCCTAGGTACTTCGTTTACTTATCAAAATACAAGAAGTCGAGTTAATTTTCAAATTTACAAGATGGGGTCTTGCGGCCGCGTTCCTGAGTGTCAGGTTGTGAATCTGGGGAACCGGGTTCGATCCCGACTGACGCCAAATATTTAGAATTTTAAATGACACATAATTGACCCCTGTGGTGCACTCTCCACGCCAGAAATGAGTGCTCGTGAGATGACGCCTATATTATATTATATATTGGTACACCCAGCAATGGGTAATAAGCCATGATGATATATTTATTTATTTACTTCTGAAAAACATAACGTTTAGGTATGCCTTATGTTGTGTTTCTTAAATTGCTGGATATACATATTATACAGGGTGTCCGGATTTCGAAGGCCACCATTGGGATCTCGGAAACTATAAGAAATATGACTTCGGTTAAATGGGACATGTGGTGCGCCTTTGGGTGGCCGTCTTAAATATGGTTTTGTTTTGACAAAAATTCTCATAGGTTACTTGAAAATGGCGGAAAACTGAATTTGGTCGATATTTTCATTTTGAAATTACTTGTAAACTATCAGTAATCGACAAAAATTTTTCAAATAAAAAAGTTGTGTATTCAGTAGCGTACGAAAATAATTTTTCTATTGGTAAATTTTCAAGATTAACACTAACTTACATTTTCTTAAATGGAACCAACTGCTTATTATTTTTCTTTCGATTGGTGTAAGGGTTTTTGTGTTTTAAATATTTTTTCAAATCATACCTGGTATACCTACTTATGTGAATTTGAAAATATAGAGTAAAAATTAAATTATGAAACAGGATAGTTAAGAAATAAGTTATTTAGGTGAAATAAAATACTATTTTAAAAAACTAATGAAATTACTGGCAAAATAATAGGAAATATCATGATAAATAGTGAAAAATCTATGATTTTGAAGGTAAAATAAATTTAAAACACAATAACCTTTATACCAATCGAAAGAGAAAAAAAATGAGTATTTAGAGTAAAAATCAAATATGGGTTTCGTTTAAAAAATGTAAGTTTGTGTTATATCTCGAAAATTTACAAATAGAAAAATTATTTTCGTTTGTCTCTGGATAGACAATAAAAATATCTAACTTTTTTATTTGAAACATTTTTCTCGATTACTGATAGTTTAGAAATAATTTCAAAATGAAAATATCGACCAAATTCAGTTTCCCGCCATTTTCTAGTAATCTATGAGAATTTGAACACAGCACACACACGTTCCGGTTTAACTGCGCAAACCCAGTCTGCGCAGGCAAGCAGGAGAAAAAGCCGAAGCGTGTATAGCGGTCTTTACAGCTGGGTTTTTCGTCATATTTGTTTATTTTTTGTTGTATTGTTATTTTGTGTTTTATTGTCCATATCGTGTTATGTTTTCGCCAAGATATTAATTTAAATTCAAACTTTATATTGTTTAGATCTTGTATTTTGGTAACGTAAAGGAATAGGTCCTATGATGATCTACGTTATATAACATTTTTTGTTCTTACTACAAATTTTTTATCAAAACCCCACCTGTATATTAAAAATTATAAAGACAAATTCAAAAACGTGATTATTATTGCCGATTTTATTTAACTAAACTCAATCATCCATTTAACTATGGAGTGGTGCGAAGAAGCAGTTTGAATTTGATCTTGTTTTCTGATTGGATAATACTCCGATATTATCCAATCAAATAACAAGATCATACTGCTCCTATTTTCACACCACTCCATAGTTAAAACGGATAGAGAATAATATTCGTAATTAACAATTCATATTATTTTCCGTATTGTAAAATCTGTTTACATTTGATGATCCATTTTTATCTGAAATGAAGTAGGTGTATACTGTTAAAATATTAGGAAAATATGAAATAAATATATTAATTCAAGCTTATTTGAAATAAACTGTGATATATCGATATTACTGTAAGTTATATTTATAAATTTTCTTATCAGTATATCAAAAATGTGAAATTATAAAATATATAATAATTGCTAACAACATTTATTCATATTTTGATTTCATAAAATCATTCTTAAGTATTCTAAGAAAATATTGAAATACACAGCCTGTCCGTTTTTTCGAGGCCATCATTGGAATTCGGAAACTATAAGAGATACGAAGTCGGTTAA
The DNA here is from genome assembly GCA_963082715.1 of Harpalus rubripes. Lineage (NCBI taxonomy): Eukaryota > Metazoa > Arthropoda > Insecta > Coleoptera > Carabidae > Harpalus > Harpalus rubripes. The sequence goes on from OY720460.1 coordinate 32,636,722, forward strand.
ATTAGGGCAAAGTTGCCCCGTTAGTAGACCATTTTAAAGATGTATTTATTTTTCCAGGAAAATTCATAGGTATGTACATAAATACAAAAATTCAAATTTTGCTGATTTTTATTTTTACGAATAACTTCTAAATATGATATACATAATATGGAATTTTGGTATTCACTTTTTAGGACATTTTTTATTTTCTTTCGAACGACGTTGTTCAATTTTTTATCACTGTAAGATTTCTAGTTAAGAGGTCAAAGTTACGATTTTTACATGAACGTCATAATGGAAAGTTCATCATTTAAACAGCAAAAATGCAACAACTATTAATTTTATAGATTAAAAACAATGATTGTGGAAATGAAACAATAATAGATTACAATTTGTTTATTTTCGTTTCTAATTTCCTAGTTATTTCACAAAATTTTATTCAGTTTAATTAGTTTTAATATTTTTATTTGGACGTCATAGTAGGCGATTACCACATGGATAATAACGAAATTTGAAAAGGGTTTAAGAGCTGAATAATATAAAAATATTAGTGAAAATGAATAAAATAAACAGATAACAATATCTAATTGATTATTTTGTGTTCTAAAGAAGCGCAAACCACAATTCTTTATTATTTCATATTTAGAAGTTTTTGTAAAAATAAGAATCAGCAAAATTTGAATTTTAACATTTTTTATCTAGTGACCTATGAAATTTCGGAAAAACAAATACATCTTAAAATGGTTAACTAATGGGAAATTTGGCTTAATTTAACCGATTTCGTATCTCTTATAGTTTCCGAGATTCCAACGGTGAGTCATGAAAAACGGACATACTGTATAACTTATTTTAATTTCCTATTAGTATTATTTTTGTTCACTGAAATAATTAGTGTTTAACGTAATATTAATACTATATTTATGTTTCAGAATATGTCCATTATATCGATATATCTTGCGTATCCCTGATTATTTGTTTTTATCTTGTTATTATTTAAAGATCTAACAAATATTCATTCACGCATTCAAAATTAGTTATAATTTTTGTTTATTTGTTTTGATTGTTGTTTGATTGGAAAGTATTGGTTACTGTGAATGCAGGTTATAAGAGAAGTTGTAACCCAGAAGTCAACCGAGCCCGAGAACACAAACCTAAAATCAAACCACTCTTCATTGGGCCGCGACCCAAACCGTCGAAACCTAGTGATGGTAATTTACATTTCCGATTCGTTATGCATTTATTCTAGAAACGAATTATAAAACTTTTATCTTTTCACAGCCGAAACAATCGAGCGAATGCTGGCCAATCTACCACCTAAACGACACCGGAAAATGATTTCCATGAGGGACGGCATTCAAAGACCAAGGAAAGCCTATAAACAAACATTAAAACCGAGTTCTTCGAACTCAAAATCTAATTCAACCCCCAAATTGACTAATAAGAAAGTTCATTTCAAAAACAATTCACCACAAATCTCCAAACAAACATTACGAAATGCTCTAAAACGGAAGATATCTGCGAACAATTTAAGAAAACAAAATAAAAATGATTCTGAAACTGATAGTTCAGATACACCTTTGACATTACGAAGCAAAATTAAAAAGGATAATGACGAAAGTGACATAATGCAAAAAATAATTGGCAGAAATAATATCAGAAATAAAAGAATGATTAGCAGAATTTTAGGTAGCAAAATATTTGATAGTAATTCTGCTTTACTTACAAGAAGAAAACTTGCAAAAGCCATTGCACAAACTAATTTAATTCGGAAAACGAGACTTCGATCTAAAATGCAATCACAACAATCGCCAAATAAACCAAAAGAAGATGAAATTAATGAAGAACACGAAGAAAAACTTCCATCTAAAAACAGATCTTTGGAAAAATCATCTATGGATAACGACAAGAAAAGCAAAATTCTTAAAAATATTACTGAAGAAACCGATTCAAAATTAACTAAAAAGGAAGAGCCTAATTCAAAAACTGTAGAATCGGACACTAAACCTAAAAAATCTAATGCTAAACGTTTTCTTTCTGTGTTAACTAAATCAAATAAGAAAACTAAAATACCGGAAGTAGATAACGATAAACCGGATACAGTTAGCGCAATTATTGACGACGTTATCAGCAGGGGAATGACCAATGAAGTTTTCGAACTTAAATTTAATACGAAACAAAAAAGGTCGCGGAAAAGTAGAAATTCATTGGTGAAAATAACTCCAAGTGAATCGAAAAATAAGGAAGAAAGCCCTGAAAAGAAAACTAATAATAATTCAGATGAAGTAAAAAATGTTAAAGAAAATGATGGCAAAACGGAGAAGGTAATAACCAAAAAAAAGAATAAATTAGTTCAAAATGTCAAGTCGTTTAGGAAATCATTTAGAAATAAAGACAAATCAGGAGAGAAAAATGAAGGAATTGCTTCAAAACTAATTAGAACCCTTAGTATGAGAGGTTCAAAGAAAAAGAAAATTGCTGCTAAAAATGAAACAAAAAAGAAATCTGCCACTTCAGAAACAATCGACCAAAATATTGAATTAAAAAAAACTACAACAGAAGTCTTAGATCAATCAAAAGAGCCTGAAAATAAAAACAATATCCCCGAATTGGAATCTATTGATAAACAATGTGATATTCAAAATTCTAGTAAAACAAATGCTGACTCAGATATGCCAACTTTAGAAAAAATAGAACCACTGCCTTCACATGTTTCCTTAAGTAATTCTGTAAACTCAATACCAATATTGTGTCCAGTAAATATAAACCCTTGTGAGAGTGATACGAGTGTTGAGAAAGAAACCAAAAGTGATTCCGATGTATGCAGTGAAAATAAAACTGATGTAAAGTCATGTGATAAATCGAGTGCGAATAATTGTAATAGTCTAAATAAATTTAAAAATAAGATAAAAAGATCCGGTCGTGGTTTAAATGATTGTATCGCTATGTTGAAATGTAAATTAGAGCAAAAACAACAAACGAATACCGAACCTTCATTAATCGATAAATCTAATTTGTTTATTTTAAATTCTACTGATGTGATTAAACATAGCCAACCTGTAGTACAAGAAAAAATTGATGATTTACAAGATAAAATTGATGTACAAGATAAAATTAATGTACAAGACAAAATTGATGTACAAGAAAAAAATGATGTACAAGACAAAAATGATTTAGAAGAAAAAGTTGATGGCTCTCGTTCTGATGCCGATGAAAGTACAAAAATTAATACAGATACAAGAAATGAAAGCCCAGAGAAAAATGAACAAGATGAATCAAAGAATTTGGACGATTCCAAATTATCTGAAAGTACCAACGCTATTGAAGTTAAAAATGAGCCCAAGAAACCCGAAAGAAATGTTCTTGAAATACCTTCATTTAAAATAAATATTTCAACACCTGAAATATCGACTGTAGAAACGCAAACACAAACTGTTGAAGAAGACATAGTGCCTAATGCAGCTATTGATTACATGCCAACCAATATAGAAACAAATTTTCAGTTAAGCTATGTTTTAAATGCAACTTTACAAAATTGTTTAATGGAATGTGTTAAAAATAAGTGCGAAGAATTAAAAATAGAGAATGAAAATTTAAAATCAAATAAATCGGGTACTAAAATTGGCAGTGTTAGGAAACGTACACCTAAAACGAATGCAACGGGAAAAGAAAAACGTGTCGTCACTACGCGTAAACCAAAAACTAACACACTTGACAAATCTATACCCAACATACCAACCTTACTAAACACTGCTTTTACCGAAAAATGTACACCCAAAAAAGTCACAAAGAAACCTAATTCAAAATCTAAATTAAATTCTAAAGCAGCCTCGGATACTTCAGACGATGATATTCCATTAAGTAAGTTTGTTCCAAATCCATCCAGTACCAAATTAAAAATTAAACTTCCTGTAGCTAAGAAGAAAAGAAGTTCAAAGAAACATATCGCGTTTACACCGTTGATTCTAAATAATCAAGATAGTCATATACCTCAAGTCAGTTTGCAAGAACGACTTGAACAGCGAATTTCATTGGATAATTCAATGAATGATAAAATAGAAGCAATACAGAAAGAAGTCGCTACTATTCAAGAAACAAATAATGAAATTCAAACTGACACAAATATAAGTAACGATAAAGATGTTACAAATGAAACTGATGTAAAAATTGATACACCACAAATTATTTCTGATGTTATAAATAAAGAAGAAACAACTCCATTAAACAAAGAACCCGAAACAGTTATCGAAAATACTACAATTACAAACGTGGAGTTACCAGTTGAAGTAAAAGAAATACATCCCGAATGTAAAAATGTAAATAACGAAGAACCTATTTCTGATGTAAATATTGAAGAATCCACTTCAAATGTAAATATCGAAAAACAAGATGTAACATGTAATCAAGAAAATATAATTCAACCAACTGACATGACTTCTGAAACACCTAAAGAAGTACTACAAGAAAATACTGTCAATGTAAACGCCACTTCTAAAGACGAAAATGAAATTGAAAATATTAAAGAATCTGTTCCAACTAAAGATATATTAGAATCTCTTCAGCCATTGTCGCAACAAATAATGACAATGGAAGATGAACCATGTGATAGCTTCCTCATAAATAAAACTTTAACTGAAGCAAATACCAAACCGGCTTCACCTACGAAAAGTTTATCACAAAATAACTCACACTCTGAAAGTGTTGACGACCAAAGTAATCATTTTGATAGTGGTAAAGAAAATACTGAATGTCAAGATATGTTAAAACCCAAAAGAATTACTAGAAGGATTAAGAAAAAACGGGGCAAAAGTAAAGTCGGTCTTTCAGAAGAAATTATTGATAGTTCGATATCAACTGATATGGATCAATCAATAGAAAAACTTGTAGAAAATTATGACACCTCTGTAGAAAATATACCTCAGCTAGTAATGGAAGACACTTCAACCCCTAAAAGAAAACGTGGTAGAGCGAAAAAGATTCAACCTGAAATTAGTGAATCGGATATTTCCACCACAGATTTAGATACAACTGCAGAAAAAACTCAAGATATATCTGCGATTCTTGCAGAAGATACGCCTCAAAATACCACTGATGCTAGTAAAATTAAAACGAGACGGGGTAGGCGAAAAACTATACACAAAGAGTCTGAAAACAGCGAATCTGATAATCTCTCTACAAAAGATTTAGATAAACCTAAAGAAACAAGTCAAAACATGGTTGTACCTACCGAAGTATCACCAAATGAAGATCCCCTTCCAAAAGTCGATCCAGATCTAATAAAACCTATTAAGAAACGTGGAAGAAAGAAAAAGATTCAACCAGAAAATAATGAAAGTACTGATTCTGCCTTGCCAACAGATTCAGAAGCAGAAACAACTGTAAATAAAGAAATAAATAAGAATAATATTCAAGAAATTAAACCTAAAGGTAGACGAGGTAGAAGAAAAAGGTCAGAAATTATTGCGCTGGCAAAATTAATTGATTCAGAATTAGAAACAACTGATACACCTAATGATAGTAACGCAAGTAACTCTCAAAATGAAGATAAGCAAATTAATAGTGAAAATGAAGAAAGAAATATTGAAAATGTGCAACCAGAAATCAATGAATCCACTGATATGTCTAAATCAGCAGATTCAATCGTAGAACTAACTGAAAATAAAGAAATTTTAAATGAAATTAGTCCACCGAGTGAAAATACTGAAACCACCTTAGATTGTGAAGCACCAAAAATTGAAAATGCCGAAGCAAAAATTATTGAACCAGTTGAACCTGCTAATCTAACATATCCAGAAACAGAATCTGCTGAAGTTCAAGACACCTCAGAAGATAGCCCCCCAAAATTAAACGAAGAAGAAAATAAAATTGATAATGTATGTTCTGACAACAAAATTAGTGAAGAAAACCTGCCAAAAATGGATGAAGATATAATAAAACCTAAAAAGAAACGTGGAAGAAAGAAGAAAGTTGAACTTCAGCAAGCAGAAATTATGGAAACAATTGAATCTACAGCAACAAATGAACCTCAGTTAACTGAAACAGAAAATACTGCCTGTGATATTTCTACTAATGATATACCTACTAAAGAAAATATTTCAAAAGTAGATGAACAGTTAGACACTTTTACAAATTGTGAAGTAGAAAACATACCTATCGACCAGTCTAATATTCTTCCACCAACAGATTTAGGCGAAAAACTAGATACAGATAGAATAATTACCGAAAACATCCACAAAATTGTAGAAACACCGACTGCGACAAATACAATAGCAATAGACAATAAAAATGAAATAGAAAATGAACAATCTGTCATTAATGAAAGTATAACTGATATCATAACAGATTTGACTGAAATAATTAAAGAAAATGAAAATACTAACTGTGAATTACCGACTGAAAATATTGTAGAAAATATTCAAAAACTAGAAGAAACATCAGTAATAATTAAAAAGAAGCGAGGTAGAAAGAAGAAACTACAATCTGAAACTGAAATGGCTGGTGTGTCGACAAGTCCAGAATTAAATAAAACATTAAGTATAAGTGAAAATAATGTTAACAACATGCTAAATAAAGAAATTACCCCTACATATACGACAAAAAGAACTGGGGAAAAACGTGGTCGAAAGAAAAAAATTCAACCTGTAATTCTTGAAGCTGTAGCTAATATTTCAACAAATTTAATTAAAACAATGAATAAAAGCGACATTGATGTATATGATATAAATAATGAAGAAATGTGCAACACAGATATGTCAGAGAGAAAATTTGAGAAACGTGGTAGACCGAAAAGAATTCAACCTGCAGCTGCTGAAGTCACAACTACGAATGATGTGAATAAAACTGAAATTGCTAGTAAAAATGATGTCAGTATTATGCTAGCTGAAGAGTTACACAACAAATCTATATCAGAAATAAAAATTGGAAAACGTGGCAGGAAGAAGAAAGTACAGTCTGAAAATATTGAAAATGTAACTGAAACATCAACAGCAGTGATTGAAAATGTAAATAATACAATAGCTAAAGAAATATGCAAAGAAGTTACACCAGTAACAACGAGTGAAAAAGGTGAAATAAGTGAATCTGTACCAGATATATCAATAATAACTTTGGATAATATATTAAGTAGTGATAAAAATAGTGTAGATACAACAATAACTGATGTAATATACAATTTTAGTACATCAGAGGAAAAGATTAAAAAACGTGGTAGGCAGAAAAAAATTCAAGCTGAAACTATTGAAATTATAGATCATATACCCACAATATTAGGTCTGATACAAAAGGAAAATGTTCATGTGGTAGCCGAAAAAATCAATAATCAAGGCACAGACAAACCAGTGGACAAACGTGGAAGAAAGAAAAAAATACAATCTTCTGTCAATGAAGATATAACTGATAAATCAGTAGATTTAGAAGCACTTAAAAATAATTTGAGCATTGCTGTAACTGAAGAAATATACAATGAAAACATATCGGTTGATAAATGTGAGACAACAGAAAATATGCTTCAAAATAATGAAGCTATAACAGATATATTAAAAGTAAATAATTTAGATAAATCTGTAGGTCAAATAGAAACTGATGTAAGTAATATAGTAGCAGAACAAATATACAATGAAGGCACATCAAAAATAAAGTGTGATAAACGAGGTAGAAAGAAGAAAGTACAATCAGAATCTGCTGAATCTGTAACTGAATCAACAGTAACAAATTTCAATACTACCTTAAATGAAAGTGAAAATGACGTAAGTACTACATTAATTGAAAAGGTATTCAATGAAAGTACATCAGAAAAAATGGACGAGAAACGTGGTAGCAAGAAAAAACATCAAATTGAAAATATGGAAGCTATAACTGATACATCAACAATACCAACATTGGATACATCATTGAGTAAAAACGAAACTGAAAGTAATATATTTACTGATGAAATAAACAACATTGAAAGTGTATCAGAAAAACCGATTGAGAAACATAGTAGAAAGAAGAAAATTCAGCTTGAAAATTCTGAAGTTGTAACTGATACACCAATAATAACAAATTTTGATACATCCGTGCATCAAAATGAAACTGATTTGGCTGTACAGCCCAAAGAAACAAACATTAAAAGTGTATCAGAAAGTTTTATTGAGAAACGTGGTAGAAAGAAGAGATTACAGCTTGAGTCTATTACAGCTGAAACTGATGTATCAACAACAAAATTGAATATAACATTGGATAAAAGTGAAACTGACATAAATAATATACTAACTGAAGAAATACACAATGAAAATATATCAGAAAGAAAGGTAGAGAAACGTGGTAGAAAGAAAAAAGTACAGCTTGAAAATACCGAAGCTGTAATTGATACACCAGTAATAACAAATTTTGACACATCAGTGAGTCAAAATGAAGCTGATCTAAGTAATATACAGCCCGAAGAAACAGAAAGATCGATTGAGAAACGTGGCAGAAAGAAGAAAGTTCAGCTTGAAAACATCGAAGCTATAACTGATACACCAGTAATAACAAATTTAGATGCCTCAGTATATCAAAATGAAATTGATCTAAATAATATACAGACCGATAAAACCTACATTGAAAATTCATCAGAAAGACCTACTGAGAAACGTGGCAGAAAGAAGAAAGTTCAGCTTGAAAATATCGAAGCTATAACTGATACACCAGTATTAACAAATTTAGATGCCTCAGTACATCAAAATGAAGTTGATCTAAGTAATATACAGACCGAAAAAACCTACATTGAACATTCATCAGAAAGACCTATTGAGAAACGTGGCAGAAAGAAGAAAGTTCAGCCTGAGAATATTGAAGCTGCAATTGATGCACCTCTAATAACAAATTTTGATTCATCAGTGAATCAAACTGAAATTGATATAAGAAATATACAGACCGAAGTGAACTACATTGAAAATGCATCAGAAAGATCTATTGAGAAACGTGGCAGAAAGAAAAAAGTTCAGCTTGAAAACATCGAAGCTATAACTGATACACCAGTAATAACAAATTTAGGTGCCTCAGTATATCAAAATGAAATTGATCTAAGTAATATACAGACCGAAAAAACCTACATTGAAAATGCATCAGAAAGACCTATTGACAAACGTGGTAGAAAGAAGAAAGTTCAGCTTGAGAATATCGAAGCTGCTACTGATGCACCTCTAATAACAAATTTTGATTCATCAGTGTATCAACATGAAATTGATCTAAGTAATATACACATCAAAGAGAACTACATTCAAAGTACATCAGAAAGACCGATTGAGAAACGTGGCAGAAAGAAGAGGGTTGAGCTTGAAAATATCGAAACTGTAACTGAGAAACCAGTAATTACAGATTTTGATAAATCAGTGTGTCAAAATGAAACTGATCAAAGTAATATACTACCCGAAGAAACATACGTTGAAAGTGTATCAGAAAAATTGATTGAGAAACGTGGCAGGAAAAAGAAAATGCAACTTGAAAATATCGAAGCTGCAATTGATACACCAGTAATAACAAATTTTGATACATCAGTGTATCAAAATGAAACTGATCTATTTAATATTCAACCCGAAGAAGCCTACGTTGAAAGTGTATCAGAAAAATTGATTGACAAACGTGGCAGAAAAAAGAAAATTCAGCTTGAAAATATCGAAGCTATAATTGATACACCAGTAATAACAAATTTTGTTTCGTCAGTGTATCAAAACGAAACTGATTTGAGTAATGTACAGCCCGAAGAATCTTGCATTGAAAGTGTATCAGAAAGACAGATTGAGAAACGTGGTAGAAAGAAGAAAGGTCAACTCGAAAATACGGAAACTGCAGCTGTTGTATCAATAACAAATTTGGATACATCAATGAATAAAAGTGAAATTGGCATAAGTAATACACTGACTGAAGAAATATACAATCCAATTCCAGAAAGAATGGTTGAGAAACGTGGTCGAAAAAAGAAAGCACAACATGAAAATATTCAAGCTAACCTTGATACATCATTAAGGAAAAGTGAGACTGATCTAAGTAAAATAGTCGATGAAGAAGTATACAATATCAATACTTCGGAAAGTACGAGCGAAAAACGAGGTAGAAAGAAGAAAGTACAACCTGAAACTCTTGTTTCTGAAACTGATACGTCTCCAATAACGTATTTAGATAAAACATTTAGTAAAAGTGAAAATGATTTAAGTAATATGCTAGATGAAGACATGGAAGATGTTGCAGAAATAACAGGCGAAACAACAATTAAAATAATGCGAAACCGTGGAAGACGAAAAACAATCAATGTAGAACTCAACACTGCTACTGAACCTATTATTAATACATGTATAAACCCAAATTCAAATGAATTGGAACAAAGTATTGAATACATAAATATTGCACCACTCATCAACAATCAATTAACAATTAATGAAGATGTTTTACAAAAAACAGATGACACTATTAAAATTAAGAAAAAGCGTGGTAGAAAAAAATCTGTATATATTCAAGAAGTAAATACAGAACTTAATAATACCGAGGCATCAGTTACAGAATTAAGTTCAGAGACACAGAAATCAGATGATTGCAACATTAACAATGAAATTCCAATAAATGAAAACATAAATAAAGAAACAACAATTATTATACGAAAACGCGGCAGAAGAAAATCAACATATATTCCATCGGACAATAATGAGCTCATAGATGGCGTAGCAGGCAGTGTAGAGAATGCCCTTCAAAACGATCTTCCAACTCCAACAGATGACACATTAATGACAGATAAACTTAAAAGAAAACGTGGTAGAAGAAAAACTGTTCATCTGGACGAAGAATTGAATGAAATAATTGATGCTAATTCTTCAGTTGGTAAGAATATTGCAACAGAAGAATCTGCTGAAGTATGTAACATCTCTCAGTCAAATATTTTTGATGCAGTTGACGGTACAGTAACAGAGGACTCCAGACCAAAAAGAAAGCGAAGTAGGAGTATAGTTTACACTGAACCAGACATTGAGGATCCAATTCCTGAAGCAGATTCTGATAAGCCCACTGAAAATACTGATGTAAATAAATCAGAAGTATCAGTTGAAAAAAAGAAGCGAAGTAGGGCTAGAATTTATATTGAACCACAAATTGAAGATCCAGCCCCTGAAACATCTGCAGAAAATACTGATGAGCCTGCTGAAAATACAGAAGTAAATAAATCAGAACTAGTTGAAAAAAGGAAGCGAATTAGGGCTAAAATTTATATTGAATCAGAAATTAAAGATCCAGTTTCTGAAATATCTACAGTAGATACTAATCAGACTGAAAATACTGAAGTTGGTAAATCAGAAATAGTCATTGAAAAGAGAAAACGAAGTAGGTCTAAAGTTTATACTGAACCAGATATTGAAGACCCACTTCCTGAAAAACCTACAGTAAATTCAAATCCTATTGAAAATGCTGAAGTTAGTAAATCAGAACCAGTCATTGAAAAGAAAAAACGAAGTAGATCTAAGGTTTATACTGAACCAGAAATTGAAAACCCGCTCCCTGAAATATCTGCAGTAGAAGACTCAATTCCTAAAATATCTACAGAGAATATCAATCAGCCTACTGAAAATACTGAACTAAATAAATCGGAACCAGCTCTTGAAATACAAAAGCAAAATAGGGCTAAAATTTATATTGAATCAAACATTGAAGACTCAGTTCCTGAAATATCTATAGTAGATACTAATCAGTCTACTGAAAATATTGAAGTAGATAAAGCTGAAATGGCCGTTGAAAAAAAGAAGCGAAGTAGGGCTAGAATTTATATTGAACCACAAGTTGAAGATCCAGTTCCTGAAATAACTTCAGTAGAAATTGATCAGCCAGTCGAAAATACTGAAGTAACTAATCCGGAAGTAATCGTTGAAAAACGAAAGCGAAGTAGGGCAAAAATATATATTGAAGACCCAGATCCAGTAATATCTGCAGTAGATATTGCTCCGCCTTCTGAAAATTCTGAATTACCTAAATCAGAAACCACAATTGAAAAAAGAAAGCGAATTAGAGCTAAAATTTATATTGAACCTGAAGTAGACCAACCAATTTTGGAAATATCTACTGTAAATATTGATCAGTCTACTGAAAACACTAATGTAAATAAATCAGAAATTCCAGTTGAGAAAGAAATGCCAATATCCGAAGATTTCAGAACACATATACAATCATCAATTGAAAACGAACCCGAAACTTCATTAATGGAAAATAAGGATATTCAGGAACCAACCACAATACAAAATACGCCAGCACCTAGAGAACAAAATTCAGATTCGGAAGATGAAGTTCCACTAGCCATTTTACTTAAAAATAAAAAAGATAACTCACTTCTGGAAAATATGGAAATACCTGAACTTGAAACTGATAAATTTGAAGTCTATATTTCTATATCTTCACAGACTAACAATGAAATGTTGGAGAATATAAACAGCAGTGCTACAGAAAATGAAACATTAAATAGCATTACAGAAAATATTTTAAATGTTATAGATAAAAATTTAAGTGAAAATCAGGATTTGGTTGATTTGGAAAATGAATCTTCAAAGATAGAAGATGCAGTTGATGACAATATAGATAGTAATAAAGAAGACGTGTACGAATTTACGGAAGAAGATATGAATAATTCTACTGAAGATATTTCTAACTTAATCAAACACTGTGAAAATATGGCGAATGAAGAAATTCAAGATACCGAAAATAATGAAACTGAATTATTAGAAACCCATTTCGACTTAGAGAATAATGTCACAACTGAATCAAGAAATATTAAATTAGATTTAAATTTACAGAAAGAAATATATAATCAAAATTCATATGTAAATGAAGATGCAGATATGTTAAATACTCCAACAGCTAAACAAATGTCCGAAAATCAATCATCATTTATCACTACTCCTGATTTAGCTGATAAGTCTCTTGTTATAAAAATTAAAACCAACTTCAACATAAAAATTAAGAAGCCTAAGAAAACTCGACGACGAGTAATTCCAAAATCACTAGCGAGGTGCAATATTAAACGAAAAGAGAAAGATGACGAGGAAGTTAGACTTGTAGCCATTTGTGAAATTTGTAACAAGACTTTTAAACGTAAAGAAAACTTAGCCAGTCACAAAAGAACGCTTACACATATTGCTAAATTATCTGAAATCGAAGCTAAAGAGACTTTAGCACGAAAAGAGAACGAAGAACCGGATGAAAATAAGGATGATGAAGTAAATGAAGAACAAGAAAATTTGGAAGATGTTCTTGACCAAAATAATGACGAAAATATAGACATAGAACCTGACATAAATGAACTGATTGAAAATTTAGAACCAATAGCCAACAGTATTAATTCAAATGAAAATGTTGAAACTATAATTCCAGGCATAGAAAATAAAGAACTGATTTTAGAAGACGCTGAAATAGAGGAATTAGTTAAAGAAAACTCGAATTTAGATGAAATACTGGATATTCAAGAACAATCATCTGATAATGTTATCCTACTAGAAAATCAAGAAGTTATTAACGATGAACTATCAACTGATACCAGAGAAATATCAAAAGAAAACTTTATAAACAATGATGGATCAAACATTGTTCAACCTGTAGAGGAAATTCTAGACATAAAATCACAAACACAAGCTGCAAATTTAATACCGGAGCTGAATACGAATTTAAAGTTGGTGGACATTATCAGTGAAGTTCTTGACAAACCAGTTAATGAGTTAATTTGTGATGCAAACTATCTCCCGCAAAATATAAGACGATCAACAAATAATTGTGATTCAAATGATAAATATTCAGAACCGAAAAGATATAAAAGTTTAGGAGAAAGGAAAAGCTTTGATTCAGATAATTACAATTCTACGTCAAAATGCAACGATGAAATAACGAAAGAAACTTACAATACATCTCTTGGATCTATAAATAATGGATTATTGAGTAAACAATTGTCTTTATTGGAAAATATTATTGAAGAAACAAATCCAAATTTAAATTACATAGATGACAGTATATCTCTATCTTCCAATCACTTTGATGAACCAGTAGAACACAATATTTCAGAAAAAGATTTGTTTAAGCCTGGATATCATAAATTAAATAATCCTGAAATCAAATTTTCACATACTGCTGATGTTTTATCGAGTCTTATGAAACCAAACAATCGTTTTAATCATTTTCAAAATATATCTCATTCATTTGCTAAACCATCAAAGCACATTGAGGGAATCGCTAATCAAATGCAACATGAAGTACAGAAGAAAACAGTAAAAGACAACTCAAAACGTAAAATATTAAACAGAGATGAAGAGTTATTTTTAGAATGTTGTAGTTTATTGAAAAGTGGATCAGAGATATCGTCAGTTTCCAAGAAATCAACTAAGAACATTCCATTAAACAGTTTCAGTAGGTCGAATGATGCTAGTTGGATTATACAAAAACAACCAAATTCTGATCAATTTATTCAAAGAGATTCTTATAGTTGGCTTGCCCAAAGTTCGAGAGTAGATACACCAATAGGAGAACCGTTTGTTAACAATGACTGGTCGAATTCCAATTCCGCTGTTTCTTCCGAATGGCTAGCACAAAAAGCCCCATCTCCCGACAGACCAATAGAGAGTAACACTCTAATGAAGAAGAGTAACAATAATTCCGGAGAAACTAAATATTCAGACATTCAGTTCGAAGACATTTCCATTGATACGTCCTTGGAAACTAGCAAAACTTTAATGGCTGTTGATAATTCCAATACTGAAAACATACCACTAGATTTCCATCACGTCGATTTCACAAGCAAAAATTTTGTAGAAAAGCCAGAAATTAGAGAAAACTCAAAATCTGACAACTTAGATATTGATCCTTTTATAGACATAAATGATAGCGAAAATACTACAAGCAGTAGCAGAGAAAATAGTGGTATTCGAGTTAAAAGTAATATTTTCGCAAAACCAGAACAAAAATGTGAAGAAAATGTTCCCAACAATGAAGAGTTTGATCCAGAATTAAAGAAGAAAGTCGTTTCCGCTTTTGGAGGGCTTATGGCTAAAGCTCTTTCCAATCGACTTCATGCAGTTGTGAGAAAATCAAAGAAAGCTAAGTATGTTGCTTACACATATTTTAATATGTTTTACATATACTAATTATTTTCGTTTCAATTTAGGGGTAAACGAGATTTCGACAGTGCCATTCAAGCATCAATAATCGACTACGCCGTTCCTGTAAAGAAAAACAAATTAAATACGGTTGATAGTGATTCTAATGACTGCCCCAAGAAACTTATAACTAAAGGTGCCATGAAAGTGTTTGAAGGGTTAAAAGTATCCATTCCAACTCAAGATCTTAACTTGAAAGAAGTTTTGAACTGCAGTAACAAACCTAAAAACGGAGAAACAGAACCTGAAAATGTACCCATTATACCTGAAGGAATTAAAGAAACAACAGTTTTAGAAAAACCTGAAAGAGTTATTGGATCAACCAAAAACGGCAAATTTAAGAGCCTGTTTTGTCGATTTGGTAATAAATTAGGTTTAAAAGAAACAAAAAAGAAAGCCTCCAAACATCGCAATAAATCCAAGAATCAAACAGAAATGAAAAAGCCTCTCGATGTGTACGATTTTGAAGAATCATCATTAGACAACAATATGTTCAAAGCAGGTAAATTTTCTCTGTTCAGAAAAAGAGACCAAAACTCCGAAACAGCAGATGCAGAGACAAGTAAAAAGACTGACGATGATAAAATGGGCGATACAAAACACAATCATGAAAGTGGAATTGGTTCATTAAAATGGAATGGAAATGAAAGTGACAGTGACACTGATAGATATTATGATTCTATGAGTTTTGAAGAAATGTCTTTATCTAGCGAATCAACACACGGATCCGACTTAAATATAAATAAAGCTAAACCAGTGCAGAAGAAAACTGTAGACAAATCCAAAGAAAATCAAAAGAAGTGTATGATAATGGGCAGAATATTTAAAAATGCGTCAAAACCTAAATTAGAAGATAAAATTCCTGAAATTAGAGACATTTCTTCGGAAGAAAATTCCAAACTTGTTGAAACTTTTCTCGATAGCTACAGCAGTGTAGACAATGTTGAAAATACAGTCCACCAAGAATTACCTTCAGTGCCAAATAACGTTACTGTTGTCAATAATAGTGCGAATAAAATGTCTAAAATAGAAATGGATCTCCTTTTTGATAAATTACTTCAAGAGGAAAAGAAACTTGAAGAAATGCCAACAACAATACCAATAGAAAACGAGCAAATTACAGAAGAACAAGACGAAAATAATGTAGAACCAATACACTTAGACAAAAATTCCTTAGAAAAGAAGAAGATTAAAGAAGGTAAACCTAAAATTCCCGGCAAAATAAAGAAGCGGCAACGTTACAATTCAGGTGATTCCACTTCATCAGACGAATTTACACTTGGCAATAGACATTCCAAATCTTCTAAAAAACATCATAAGACACCTAGAAAATCTAACAAACCGAAAAAAGATACTGGAATAAATCTGGAACAAGAAATAAAGGAATGTATTGGCGTAGCTGGAAGGAAAAGCCAGAGAAAATGTACAAGTGGAAAACAGAATGTTTTAATTGAATTCTGGAGTTCGGATGAATCTTCATTTGAAGAAGTTATTAAAATGTTAGGAAAAGAAAAGGAACCTGCTGCACCAGTTGAAAATAAAAGCGAAGAAACAGAACACGCATTTATTGAGCCGGAAGAGCCATTATTAAGTAATAGTAATTCAAATTCAAAAGAAGACTTGCCTGCTGCAGAAATCATAGAAAGTGCACCAAAAAATAGTATAGACATCTACGACTTCGAGTCAGATATTGAACCAAAACAAGATGCTTTAAAGATCAAAATAAAACTTACAGACCCAAATCTCAAATCAGAAACCAATTTTGTAGCCTCATCAAAAATAAAAATCCCGAAAAAGACCAAACGAATAGGCAAAAGTAGAAAACATAGTAAATCACACGGTGAGGAAAGTGATGATACAGAATTCGAAATAGACAAAAATCGAAAACGTGAACATAAAAGAAAGAAAAGTATGGAAAACGAAGATGCTTCATCGCTAGATCAAAATCCCGACTGTCTAGCAGTCTCAAGAAAGAAACGAAACGCCGGAGACCAACTATACTACTGGTCTAGCTCGAGCGATGACGAATTTCAAGATTTGATTGAAGTGAAACCAATTAGAGAAGATCAGGATGATGACAGACCAATGCAGCATGGCTGGATAGTAGGAGACTCACCGAAAAAGCTAGTCACCATGTTAGCGCAGGCGAAAGGAAAAAAAGTCGAAGGTGAATCGGTGAAGGAACAGGGGAAAAAGAATCGGGTTACATTGTGAAAAGTAGTGAATATTGTTGATTGTTAAAACATTTCCCGTACGTACGTGTGCATGTGTGTGAATGTGTTTGGTGGAAAGCTTTTCATAATTTTGTAATTTATTTATACACTGCCATCGGTACATTAGTGTGAAACAATACAAATAGAAATCATATTTTGTCGCTAAAAGTCTAGAACAGAACACCACTGTTGATTGTTATTATACATTTACCAACTTTAATTACTCAGGATTCCTTAGGTACTTTGTTACCTATTTTAAGTTTATTTGTATATTTAATTACTGGTGATTATTAAACAAATGTCTATGACAGGAGAGTGATTCTGTTCGTTAATTAATTTGTATATAGTGTATTCTAGAAGATACGATTATATTCTTTGTGTTCATGGCCTTCACTGTACATTTTGTAACTTAGAGGCATGTGTCATTATTGTCAATGTATTATTTAGGACTATGCACATTTATAAACAGATTAACATATACTTTACTAATTTTATTACATTGCTTTTCTATTGGAATTGTCGTTTATCATTTCAACCCCGGTATTTTTTCACTGCCGTACGTGCCTTCCATACATAATTTCTAGTGAATTTCTCAGACAAAATGTTTCTTTGGCCATTATCTTCCATGTGAAATGTTTGTGTTGTGGGATCAGGATGGTATGTAGCTGTCTACTCTTTTATATGTTTGTTGTTTTGTAGTTATTGTTTTACGACAAATAGTTGATAATGTAAAAAAAAAATGAGTATATTATCATAATGAATGATTCAGAAACTGTAATAAAAAATTGTGTTGCGAAAACCAGTTTTTTATGTTCATTGTTTCTGCTAAATAAAATTTAATTCAATATGGTCCTATTCTTTCTAGAAACACTTATCATTTTTATAGATATCTGCAAACAAAGAAATATTCGGTGGAGTTGAAGGTAAGTAATAAAAATATAAATTGATTTTCAGATCAACTTTATTTCTTGGAACAACTAACGATAATTGAAAATTGGTTTTTCAATTAAACTTAGTATGTTGGTATTTTAAATGTACAATATAAAATGATCGTTTTTACATTAAAAAATCTAGCTACCGTCAAAGTATCATCAAAAAACCAATTTTCAAAATAAAATTAACCCTCAGTCTCATCGCTACATAATTATATAAAGATTCGCACATTTACAAATTTGGAATTGTCCTCTAAAGAATATACTGTTGTTACGGAATCACAGAATCTGTTTTTAAATCAGTTAATTAAAAGGTTCATGATTTAAGAAAATAATGCTAAATGCACCTGAGTTACATATTTGAATAATTGATATCGTACTAAATAATTATATTTATGAATTAAATTGATTTAAAAACAGATTTTAAATGCATTTTCATCATACAAAACTTCAAACATTCTAAATTATAAATTGATTCTGCCAAGAGATAATGGAAATGTTTGACAGGGTTCCTTACACAGACAACACATTACAACTAAACTAACGAAACGTCCAATACAAAATTAGAAAAGAAGTACGACAGTTGCCATGATAGTGAAAAATGGCTCGAGCACGTCTAACGTGGAGCGTACGCGCACTTTCCAAGTGATGCACAAGAGTCTTTGGCGGGATGAATTCGGTGTAAGATGTTTACATCATGCCTCCCATACCACCCATTCCGCCCATGCCTCCCATGCCCATTGCTCCCGCGCCGGCAGGGACTGCGGGTTCTTCTTTCGGGATCTCTGTGATCACGGCTTCTGCTGTTGTGAGCAGGGAAGCTACTCCAGAGGCGTCTGTCATCGCAGTGCGTACAACCTGCACATAATATATACGTGAAATTAACAAACTAATTATAATATTTGTGTGTTTACAGCGCAAAATGGTACATTGTCGATTGAGGGGTTGTTGTCGCGGAATTCTCTCGAAATGTATATTTGCGCTCGAAACACAAGATTTTTTCTACAGTCGCCATAATAAATTTAACATTGTTTAGAAACCTATTCATTTTTACAAGTTTTCAGCATATATCTGTTACAGGGCAAAAAATGATAATTATATATGTACAGTCACTGGTTGTTACCGCAGTGTTCAATGGATATTTGATTTAAACCCAGTTACACCAACAAGGTTTAAGCCAAGTTAATATTTAAGTATGTTTGTACAACCGGCCACTAGAGTTAAAAATTCGGAGTGAGTGTTTTTTCTGTTTTGTTGCGCAAAAAGTAAATTACTTGATTTTAAATATGTAAATGTAAAACCTAGAAAATACGATAAACACAGAAATTAAATTGACAAGAGTCAGATGTAAACATAAACAGGTCGCCGTGTTTTGCTTCTGTCTCTTTCATTTGGGCACGTATGTCGAGACCTAATTTGCACATTGTTGATGTTATGTACGCTGTAATGGCGGCAGATAAGTTAATTGGCACTTTATCAAGAGGTGAAAAAACCGGGCCTTAGTACAAACTGCGATTGAATACCAAATATTTACATTTTTCATTTTCTGCACAATGGAAGAGCCAAGTACCAGCAACGCTGTGCTTAGAAAATATTTACAGTCAGATTATTTAAAAATCATAAGCAAAGCTCAATTCTAACGTAAGCAAACACATTGGCTGGTAGCACGAGCGTGGTTCTAACACCACTTTTAACTAAAACCATACCAACGACTTGGTACATACTTCAAAGTTATTAACAAAATCAGTGTTGCCAATGTACTGAATAAGCCGAAAATGTATTGACAGCCATATTCAATAAATTTTAAGGCATTATTTAAAACTGTTTAATATGATTTTTGTCTTGCCTTCTTTGTAGTATAAACAATTTAAAATAGTAATGCCAAATTTATTGAATTTGCTTGTCAATACATTTTCGAGTTAATCAGTATATTGGCAACACTGATTTTTTTCATAACCCTGAAGTATGTGCCAAGTCGTTGGCATGGTTTTAGTTAAAGGCCTGTTTCCACGATGCTAGAAATCGATCCGAGTTCTGGATCACATTTTTTGATCATAAACATTGAAGTTGTATGACTACAGATGTCAGGTTGGTCGAATTTATGAAGTTAGTTTCAACCATTTCTACCAATACTAAAAACTAATAAAAATAAAAATTATTCCGGCAGTGGGTAAATTAAATTTTTACAACGAATATATTAATTTATTTATAAGTAATTATTTATAATCAATATCAAAAATGAGTAGAATTATGTAATATTTTATAACCTTATCATTTTCAAGCTTATCAAACATCAAACGTCAAATTGCGAACTATATCCAAGAACTCGGATCGATTTCTAGGATCGTGGACACAGGCCTTAACACGGGTGTTAGAACCACGCTCGTGCTACCAGCCATTAATTTCAAATAAATTCACATTGATTTTTTTGTCATTTCCTAAATATACATAAATAGCTTAGGAATAGCTATCGCTATATTTAGAAAATATTTACTCTAGCATACGTCCGACACTCAAATTACTTAAAGATCATAATTCAAGCTCTAATGTATGCAAATATATTCATTTCGTATGAAGCCACAACAAATTTATTGTCATTTCCCGAACATAGAAATAGCCAAATAGGAGCTATCGCCATATTTAGAAAATATTTACTCTAGCATACGTCCGACACTCAGACTACTTAAAAAATCATAATCCAAGCTCTAATGTATGCAAATATATGTAATATGAATGCATTATTCTCACCTTGGTGGGATCAATGATGCCCTTCTCGAACATGTTGACGTATTGGTTGTTCATGGCGTCATAACCAAAATCTCCACTCTGCTCTTCAACTTTGGCGACAACTACAGAGCCATCAACACCGGCGTTCTTAGCGATGGTCATGCAAGGAACTCTGAGGGATCTGCGAACGATTTCAATTCCAACTCTCTGGTCTTCGTTAATGGGATTCAATTGATCCAATTTAGGAATGCACCGCAGAAGAGCAGTGCCACCACCAGCAACAATACCTTCTTCAACTGCGGCACGAGTAGCATTCAAGGCATCAGTCACGCGATCTTTCTTCTCATTAACTTCAACCTCGCTGGAGCCACCGACTTTGAGCACGGCGACACCAGAGGCCAAGCGAGCGAGGCGTTCTTGCAATTTTTCCTTTTCGTATTCGGAAGTGGAAAGTTCGATTTGGTCGCGGATCATGTCTACGCGTTTAGTGATATCGCTACTTTTGCCTTTACCTTTCAGCATTAAGGTGTCATCTTTAGTAATGACAACTTCGCCAATTTGCCCCAAGTCGTTAACCTGAACATCTTCAATTTTAACGAGATTGGCGTCATCTCCGAAAACAATTCCGCCGGTAGCGACAGCCATGTCCTGCAGGGTAGATTTTCGGTTGTCACCGAATCCTGGAGCCTTAACAGCAACAACTTGGAGACCAATACGCAGTCTGTTGACGACTAAAGTGCTAAGAGCTTCACCATCAATATCTTCGGCGATTATTATCAAAGGTTTGCGTTGTGTGTTAGCTAATTCGAGAGCAGGAACAATAGATTGGACCGATGAGATTTTCTTTTCGCTGAAAAGAACCAAAGCATCTTGATATTCAACTTTGGCGCCTTTGCTAGTGTTGATGAAATAGGGGGAAATGTAACCACGGTCGAACTTCATGCCTTCAATGATTTCTAATTCATCATGTAAAGTCTTGCCGTCTTTCACAGTGATAACTCCATCTTTGCCGACGCGTTTCATGGCATCAGAGATTAAGTTACCAATGGACACATCTCCATTGGCAGAGATCGTAGCAACCTGGCAAACTTCTTCTGGGGTTGTGACGGGTTTTGATAATTGTTTCAAGTTTTGAGTGATTCCTTCAACTGCCATCATGATGCCTTTTCTGATTTCTACGGGATTAGCACCTTTACCTAAGGTTTCGAAACCTTCTTTAGCAATTGAACGTGCCAAAACTGTGGCAGTGGTGGTGCCGTCACCAGCTTCTTCATTTGTGTTGTTCGCTACATCTTGTACCAAGCGTGCACCGATATTTTGGAATTTGTCTTTCAATTCGATACCTTTTGCTACTGTGACGCCATCTTTCGTAATTTTAGGAGATCCCCAGGATTGTTCAATGATTACATTGCGGCCCTATATCAGGTGAAACAATCTTTTAAATTTTATTACACAATCTTAAAATTAATGATTACCTTAGGACCCATTGTGACAGCGACTGCGTCAGCTAAGATATCTACACCTTGTAGCATGAGAGCCTTCACTTCGGGTCCAAACCTGACGTCTTTTGCGTACCATCTTTGTATAGTTTGCAGCTGATTAGCCTTGCGGAGAGCAGCGTTACGTAGTGCCAAGGGTAGACGATACATCTTGAATTAAGGTAAGTAAATCAACGCAAATTAATTAACAAATGAATTTATTTGTATATGAAAAATTATCAGAGCCTTCTTATATGAATTATATAATAAAATCATGTTGATTTTTTCAAGATAAGGTAAGGCAGATTACACGATATATACGATATTGCACAAAAGTTAATTAAATTAAAGAATACAGTATACATGTGTTAATTTGAAAAAAATATTTAGACTTTTATGGTAAAAATACTAATATAAAGTAAATTTTTTTCGATCACAAGTTATCCATTACCTAACCTACAATTTTGATGAACAATGGAAAAGGTAAATGTAATATACGAGAACAAAGCATAATATAACATGAAGATTATTAGAACGTAGTATATTGTAAGTTATAAACGTATCAAATGCGTTTTATCTTAATATGAACTTCACAACTGCAATGTGACTATCATTTATAAAAAAGTATAAAAAATATGAAGTAATTCATTCATATTTATTATTAAAGGTAACAAAACGTGGAGTAAAATATAATAGCAAGAAAAAATAATTAATTTACCTTGTATTATTTCTAAAAATCCACAAAATTGAGCCGGCTCTGAACACACCACGCGGTTCTGGAAGTTCTCGAGTGAGAAAGCTACGTATTTCTATCTCTACCGAACTTTATCGAATATGTTCAAAGTCCGTTGTAGATTTGAATGTTAAAAATATACTATTTTACTGATATTCTATTGTGTATTGCTGCTACACAGTTTTTAAAAATATACTTCGCACACTGCAAAATAGATTATATTTATTTCGGGTACTTTTCGCAGTTTTATTATGACGCAACTTTGAGGCAAGATTCTTTTACTTTCCCGCGTTTGAAATCTTTCTAGAAAATTCAATGACCTACAAAAGTTACGTAATTTAAGATAATGCAAATTTAGTTTTAAACAAACAATGTTGATATATGAACGAACATATAAGAAATAATGTAGTTTTGAATAAAATACGTTTTTATAATATATTTTCTACTTTATGTATAGTAAGAAATGAATTACAGTAGATGGCGCACATATCTATTTTATTTTCTATTTTTTCATAATCAAGCTCACTGTATGCTTTAGGACTTTAATTAAAATTACGCTAAGATTTTATTTGTAATATAAGTAATGTCAAAACGAATACAATTTTAATTTATTGTTAAAATGAAGATAAAGTTTATTATGAAAACGGCCCTAAGTACACATTAAAAATATTTACACACACTTTAATATCACATATGCAAATACATATATTCTTAAAAAATATTAAAATCTATTTAAAATAATACTAAATTTACAAGTATTGGACGGAGTTATGATAGGCTTTATGTGTAATTTTAATTTACACATTTACAATACTTTAAATTTACAATACTAGTTAATACTTCATTAAGTATTTAATATTATATTGCTTAGCTGCACGACGAAGAGCAAACTTATTGCTAATTATTTTTTATAAATACTGTAAAAACTATAGTACTAACAATTGCTTATTTTACATTTTAAAATATGTTATTTATTAGTTAAGTATTGTAATTACATTATGTAGGTACTAGTCATATTCATATAACTTTTACTCTAGATTGGAATGTTTTGTATGGAATTTAAAATCATATAACTATATTTATTACTCTAATAAGTACTTAATTTATGCTTATCGCTTAATAATAATATTTATACATTACATTTTTTGTTTTGATATTATTGTAATGGAAGACTTAATATTATTCAAAGAGAATGTTAAATACGTTACATTAGCATTAAAACTACATAAGTACTAAGCCAATTTTTTAATAGTTATTTAAATATTAAACTAAAATAGGTACTTACTTTACATAAAGTTCAATTTATACATGTGAAACCGAAATTAATCCAATGCACGTCATTGATGCCGCCATTAAATTAAAGCAAATAACCATTATTATTATTTCATAAATAACTTATAAATTCTATTGTAGTTTAATGAATTATAGGTTGATATTTAACAATTTAATGAGAATATAACTTTTCTTATGAATAATCAACAAAAAAAGGAAAATATTGTTGATAACGTGAACGAGCGCTGGGTAATTATCAAGGTTTCTCTGTAGGTATACAAAATAGAATACAGGTATTTTACGATCAGTAACAATAAGGCAGTGACGTGATAATTTTTAATATAAATTTTTATTGCACATTCTGTGATTTGATAAAATTTATGTTTAAAAATTTCAATTAGCTAGTCTCATTTTTTATTTTAAAAATCTTTAGTCCATTCACGTTAACAGGAGGATTTTGAACGAATTCGGAAATAGACAAGCCGTAAATAATTTTCGAGTCGAACGAACAGTCGTTTGACTCTAGTACACGCACCGTCTTATGGACCCAACCACCGATAGTTAAAATTTATATTATTTCTTATTTGTCACAAGTGTGAATTAAAAAGAATGTATTAATAATTTATAAAAACATAATTTAAGCTCCCTACACAATCGAAAGTTTTGATTCAGTTTTTGTTGCAGTGAACATGTAAAGAGGCATATTTACCCCTGTCCTAAATTTGAAGAGAAGTTTCAAATAAATTGTTCCTGTACTAGAACTATTAACATTTTAAAAAATCCAACACAATACAAACATACTTCCGATATTAACCTGCATTTAAAAAAAATAATCATTGAAATCCATTAGTATTTGACTTTGATTTTATAGGAAAAACGACATTTCTCGTTCTGCCTATAAAATCAAGGTCAAATACTAATAGATTTCAATAATTAATTTTTTAAAATGCAGGTTAATATCGGAAGTATGTTTGTATTGTGTTGAATTTTTTTAAATGTTAATAGTTCTAGTACAGGATTAATTTATTTAAATCTTCGCTTCAAATTTAGGGCAGGGGTAACTATGCCTCTTTACATGTTCATTGCAACTAAAAACTGAATCAAAACTTTTGATTGTATAGGGAGCTTAAATTATGTTTTTATAAATTATTTCTTTTATTATTATTTACAATATTCAACGTTTGCAAACGTCACAGAGAAACATTAACGTTTTCGCTTCTTCCCACAAAAATTTTAAATGCTGTCAAATTTAGTCAAAAACCTTTAAGTTCGCTACAGATTATGCGTGTATTTATGGAACGCCGTTTGACTTTTTATTCAACATGATATTCATATTTCTAATGGGAGCGTTTGGGCAAAGCTTATCGTAGATGGCAGCAACGGACTAGCGACCTACGCCCGGGAATATTTGAATTGGTATCATCAAAGTTGTAACTTTATAACATGTGAACTATTCAATATATATTGTATATTTAGTTCATAAATAATATTAATTTGAATAAATATATTATTGTTGAATATTATCTTTTCACTTTAATTAGTTTGTAATAGTTCATTTTGCATCTTCGTTCGTTTATGTACGAAGTTTTGTTGTGATGTTATTTAAATTTTGTGAGAATGTCGGATAAAGATAATTATAATTTGTGGAAATTAGAAACGCTGAAAACTGCATGAAGATGCCGTGGTGCGAGTGTAAGAGGAAGAAAAAGTCATTTAATTAACAGCCAGGTCATTTTGTTTTGACTATGTAAGGTGAAATTTAATTGATTTTTTTTGTTTTGTACTTCGGGGAAAATATTATTGGCACTGCACCTCTTCTCAAAATTCTCCTTGTATTCATGAAAATTTGATTTACAAATAATTTACATAAACAAGTTTTAGATATTTATAAGCCTCACGAAAGTCTTACCAGTATCATAACTTTCTGTGAGGAAATCTGTTTTCTCAAAATGCTGAGAGCAAACAAATGTCGAGTTTGGAGCATATTTTTTTAATTTTAATTCGTATAACCATAACTTTCTTTCTATTCTATCTTTCGCATGCAAGTTTGTTTTACTTTTACAAACACAACAGAATGCATTTTTATTTATGGACCTAACCCCGTTACTAGTGTTGGCGCGAACTATCAATTTTCTTAACAAATTCTGCAAATTTAGTTACACTTTATGCTAGCGCGCTATACTACGTGTACGTATTTCACTTTCACTACACACTTCCAGAAAATATGCTAGTCCAGTGCTGCCATTAATTCGCACAATGGGCACCAAACACTCCCATTGTTAATAGGACGTCGAACCATATTTTTAAATATTTATATTTTAATATGTTTCTTATATTTTTCACGTTTTAAATATATCACAAACATATTTTTAAATAAATAAAAATATCATTGGGATTCATTTAATTTATTTAAAATGTTCTCAAGCATATTTGTAAATCAAATATAAACCCGCGAACAATTAAAAATAAGGTTGAATTTCCAATATGTATTTGAAAATATGGCTAGTGTGCTCGTGATTCATCTTTTTAAAAACATATTTTTAATTCACAATGCAAACTCAGTTTTATTTAAATTAAAAATTTGTTTGTGATATTTTTAATTCTCTGTCTCTCTCCTACTCATAGCGTTATATGGGAGAAATAGAAAGAGACAGAGAATTAAAAATATGTATCAGTAAGTTCGTAACCATATTTCTAATTCGAAACATATTTTTAAATGAGCATTTAAAATTATGTTTCGAGTTCTAAAATGTATTTAAAAATATGTTTTATTTAATTTTTAAACGATTTAAATGCAGTTTGCTAT
Organism: Harpalus rubripes; assembly: GCA_963082715.1. NCBI lineage: Eukaryota > Metazoa > Arthropoda > Insecta > Coleoptera > Carabidae > Harpalus > Harpalus rubripes. The sequence goes on from OY720460.1 coordinate 32,663,987, forward strand.
TTGTAAATATGTTATAATTTTTTTTAATATGTATAGCTCTGTATAAAACATTTAATTTTTGTAGAAGGAAGTGACTTAAAAATATGTTTAAGATTTCTAATGCTTCTCGAATCGCAAACATATTTACAATGGTTCAGAATAAATTTAACCATATTTTTAAATAATTATTTGAAAATATGGTTGAATTTATTTACACAAATAGCTAATATGTATTGTATTACCGCATTTTACGAATATTTCGCTTTACGAATACTGTTAGGAATTAATTTGTAAAACATGCCTATATAACATGAATAATTTATTATATTCACAAAAGCTTTCATATTATTTTTTAAATAATAATGTATTTCAATCACCTAAAATACATTTTATCCAAATTTTTATTAATTATAATTTAGAAATCGCTTTGCATACGTACGCTTATTACATACAACATACAACCAATGAGTAATTATAATTAATACTACGCAATTTTATTGCAACACTTCCAACTAAATTATAATCTCATAAATTCATAAAATACTTTTATTCTTATATTAATCAACAACAAATCTCGCAACCTCACACATTCATAGTGTACTTTCATGCGGTTTACCATGCGGACTAGGTGTATTGCTCATAGCTGGATTGTCATACGCGTAATCCAGAGTGTTATCCTCTGTAGGGCGTCGACTTAGGGTTGTAGTTGCAGTGGATGGGGTGTTGCCATTCGGTGACGGGGTTTGAATCCCCATAGTGGGCATGTCGAGTCGTAGATCAGGTTTCCCGGACGCGTTGGTTACTGAGACGGTTGTGGGACGGTCTTGTTTGGATTTCTAAATAGATTTAAGTAGATGGATTATTAAATATATTATTGGAAGTGGAAGCGTTAAATTCGGTGTTTCAAGCGGTAATCAAAATAATAATATTTATAATTATTAATTACAATACAATCTATCATTTGCGTACGACCAGTCCCACCCAAGTATAAAAATGATTTAAAATTGTATCTACCTAGCCATGAAACAAAAGTCAAGCGATGTTTGGTTCAAAGTTTAAAGTGAAAGAGTTTTATAGGTTGGTTCTACAACGATTTGCGTACAAGAAAATGAGTCAAATCAAACAGCATTATGCAATGGACCAAAAAATATTTATGAAAAGAGAGGTAAATGCACCGTTATATTTTTATGATGATATTATAGTGTAAAAAGTTTTTGATTTTTACTTAAGAAGGAACAAAGAAATTTTTTGTTATTCCAAGTGAAGCCGCCAGAAGCAACTAAATAAAATATTACTTTATATTCAATTGTTTTCCTTCATGAATAGATACCTAGATAATATTCTCAGTAGACCTTTTCAATTTAAAGAGAAAATATGCGCCATTTTATTTACTATGCGCATGGAAATTGTTTTTTTTTTCAAAATTTATACGTAAAATATAAGGAAATTTTTTGTCAACTTTAAAAAGGTACTCAAAAGAAGTTACAAAAGCTTTATTAAAGCTAAAAAAAATGTCAACCGATGCAAATTTTCACAGAGAAAACAGGTATTTTAGTAACTGCAATATTTTTGACGTTTTGTTTGGTGATTTGACAGCTCAGTTCACAGTTGCAGACGCCATTTTTACCTCCTGCTACCCTTGGTAAGGAAGGTATAGGGATCGTGTTAAAAATCGCATATCGAGATTTTGGTAAATGACAACGTTTTAAGGTCCCTAGAATCCAATTTTAACATTTTCACGATTGTGTCTGTGTGTATGTTTATGTGGATCTTCCACTCTAACTCAAATACTATCATTCAGAAAATTTTGAAACCTTGTATTTAGAACTTTTTCTGTAATGGAAAGAGCCCATTTTGGTGAAAATCGGATAACCGGAAATGGTACTTTACTCAAAATAGTTTTTTTTTTCGAAAAATACCTTTAAATGTTATTTTTTCGAGATTAATGTTATTACAAAAATTAAAGATTATTAAATTTTCTATAGATGTGCATTAATACTTTTTCTATATATTTTATGGATAAATTTATAAAATTATTTATAATTTAAATCCCAGAGCCTATGCTTTAAACAAACAAACAAAACGCAGTTATTCAAATGTATGTAACTAATAGATAAATGTCACTATCAAAAAACTAATCATTTCAAAATAATATTAGTAACGTTTTAAAAAGAAAAAAGTAAATAGAACAATAGAAAAGGAATTTAATACAGTTTCCAGCATAAGTAAATATGTAGGTATGTATTTAGATTAATAAAAATTAACAATTCACAAAAATGTTTAAGCTAATCCTCATTTTTGGATTAGTAAATTCTATTCTATCCCGGTATTTAAAATATAATCTTCATTTTATTATAGCTCCGGTGGTTCAATGGTTAGAGCAACGCCTCATGTCATGAGTGCCCTCGGGGCTCTGGGTTCGAATCCCACTAAGGCATGGATGTGTGTGAATGTGAACCCACTCTGTAATTGGGATTTAATCCTGTTAAGGGGTTAAAAAAGGTAGTTACTTGGATTAGATTAGACTATATTTTAAATTTTAAGAAATAAACTGTCAAAATTAGAGTAAAATTCGCTAATCCAAAAATAAGGATTAACTTCATCTTTTTTGTGACTCGGGCTGTAAATGGCGGGAGGTATTGTGTTAGCCACACCATATTTTTACTTACTATGGTCAGAGATAGAAAGAAATAACTGTTAAATTAAACAGGTCTATTACAGATCTATTAAAAGGTCTAATTAAAAGGTCTAGAAATTTTAAAAAGAAAATATTTGTCGATAATTTAAAATTCCCTCCAATGCGTAGGAATATTACAAAGTGTTATGGGTAACCAACTTTACACTATTTTGCTCATTGCCAGACTGCCAAAAGCTGACTAGGGTGTACAGATTTTAGGGGGCGCCCAATTTACCATATTTTCAACAACATAGGGCGAATTTATCTAATTTTGGTTTAGTTAAAAAAACAACAGCCTAGGGCGTACAAAGACCTCAATCTGTAGTGTTCAGCAAAACTATAAATATCACCATTATGATACGATTACTGAACACGACAGAGTCAATTTTATTGACTATGCCTTGATTGTCCGAAAAGTAATCCGACATAAAAACGGATTTCTTTTTGTATAACTACATAATGTACCTACACACATATATTCACGGCCACGGCATTTCTCGTAATGTGGGTTTATAGAAACCCGAAATCTTTTTATACAAATTCGAAATACACTACTTTCACCAGTTTTGCGTTAATAATCTCATTCCCGTAAGCTTTTATATAATGATAAACAAATACCTATGTAAAATAAATATTATTGTTGAAAATATGCTCTTACAGTTGTTGAAGTTTTTGTTTTGCGTTAACATAATTATCTTAACTGTCTTGTTTTGTTATGACCAATACGTACAAAAATTTTCAAAATAAATCAAACAATTTCATATTAGTTTATCGCTTTTTTTAATTAGAAACTAATAACCATAAGTCTTTTATCAATATACAATTTTTCACATTTAATTACCAATAATTATTATTAATAGTATTAGTTCAATATTTTATTATTTGTTTATGTAAATAATTTATAAATTAATGATGAATATGATTATTTATTTAATTCTTATCTTACCTCTTTTTTCTTTAACGTATTTCTGAGCCATGAAATGTTGAGTCCATGTTTTGTTTTCCATAAAACTGCTACAATAATCAAACTAATGATTATTAAACAGTTTAAGGCCAAAGAAATAGACACTAATGTTCTTAAAGTCTTGACTTCAGCTGAAACATCGGACGAAGAAGCTAAAATTAATGTAAAATATGTGTATCTTTGCCTTCTTAGAACCTACCTTTGTCCAGATATCGCAAATAATCTGAAAAATAAAATGAAGGGAGTTATTAAAAGAAATAAGTAAGTGCCCTAAGGTCAAAGTGTGTACAGTGGTACTAAAGTAAGTGAAATGTAAATTTTTATTGATCAAACTATGAATATTTGCATGTTATTTGTGAACATAATCAATAAAATGAAGTAATTCATGGCTTTATATTATTATGGTCAACTTTCTAAGAAAATCATGCTTCTTCATGCTGAATAATTTTGTTCTTAGAAACTTTTTTGTTAAATTATAGTGGATTTTAATGAAGCTAGTAAAATGCGGTAGATATTATTTTGTTGTTACTCATAAGGATATTTTACCCATTGTTTAAATAATATAAAATTTGAAGGTCATGAAACTCAAAACATGATATTTATTTAATGAGTCATAGGCTATATAAGATTCATTACTTTTTAAAATACTTAAAATTTATATATGCGAGATTATGAAACAAATTATCGTAATTGTTTTGCGTATAAATGTCAAGAATTTTAAAATATTAGTTTATTTGCATGAAAATGCATGACTTTTTTTAAAAGATTTTCATTTGTATAAAACATAAAGTAAATATAAAATAAAATATACGTGTCGCATTTTTTTTTCTTTGATTTATAAATAAAGATGTTTACAACAATACAGGTTATATGATGACGAAATTAGTTTGTAATGTATTTTGTATTCATACATAAATTAATACTTTTACAAATGTGATCATTGTGTGTCCTAATTATTATTTTAAAGTTCATACAATGTTGTTCTGTTCTAGTAATTATTTCATTTGTATATTAATTTTGCAAGTAGAATGAATAAAGAATCATAATTACCAAACAATCTACTTTCAAAAAAAGGAAAACATCCTCAAATATTTACATAAAACAATAAAGCAATTAAGTTATGATGATATTTATTTGCAAATTTAATTACATAACAAACAATGATAGCACGAAATTAATTTACAATGGAAAATTAGTGTTTTTCCGTGCATAAATGATTGTTGTAATCAAAACTGAAGTATTTTATTTGAAATTGATCTAAATGCCAAAAAAAAGTTTTTGCCTGTGTATGTATGCGTGTGCGCGTACGTGCGTGCGTGTGTGTGTATGTATGTATGTGTGGATCCTCCACTCTAACTCAAATTCTATCATTCCGAAAATTTTAAAACCTTGTATTTCGAACTTTTTCTGTAATGGAAAGAGATCATTAGATTTTGGTGCAAATCGGATAACCGGAAATGGCACTTTTCTAGAAGCTCAAAATAGTTTTTCCTCGAAGAATATCTTTAAATGTTATTTTTTTGAGATTAATGTTATTATAAAAATTAAAGATTATTAAATTTTCAACAGATTTGCATTAATACTTTTTCTATATATTTTATGGATAAATTTATAAAATTATCGATAATTTAAATCCCGGAGCCTACGCTTTAAACAAACAAAACTCTTTGGTTGCGCAGTTATTCAAATGTATGTAACTGACAGACAAATGTCACTGTCAAAGAACTAATCATTTCAAATTATGAATAGTAACGTTTTAAAAACAAAAAAGTAAATAGAACAATAGGAAAGGAAATCAACACAGTTTCCAGCATATGTAAATATGTAGGTATTTATTTAGATCAATAAAAATAACGATTCGAAAAAATGTTTAAGCTAATTCTCATTGTTGGATCAGTGAATTCTATTTTACCCCGGTATTTATTATTTAATCTTCATTTTATTATCAAAAAAGGTAGTAACTGTAACAGTTACTTGGATTAGATTAGACTATATTTTAAGAAATAAACTGCCGAAATTAGAGTAAAATTCGCTAATCCAAAATGAGGATTAGCTTAATCGGCTTAATCTTTTTTGTGACTCGGTCGGTAAATGGCGGAAGGTATTGTGTTGGCCACACCAGATTTTTTTGTATGTAAACAAGTGTCAAGTATCAAAATATTTTGACTCGTTGATTCATTGTATTTATATAATTTGAGCTTTATAAGTTGTAAAACCGATTTGGTAAGAGGTGAAATATATTAGGTATACTCTGTTCCTGTTCCATTTAAGCTATTCAGCAGATGGCACTCGCATCAGCGCCAGTTTTAAGTAACCAAAATTACATTCGGTAAACTTGTCTCGTCTCCAATTTTACCCAACCAGAGACGACAAAACTATTCCCTACTCTCTGTAATACAGAATGGCTTAAATGGAACAAGGTACAGTACTGTATAAATAGCGTATTTTATAAAAATCTACACTGGAGTATTTTTCTTAAAAGAAATTTAATTTTGCACTGTGATCAGTGCTATTTCCTATGTTCCTGTTCCTAATAATGAAACAGGTTTAAAATCGCAAGGTGGTTCATTTAACTTCCGCAGTTTCTTGTTAATTATAGCAATGGATAGACGTATATTTGTATGTATTTATTAAGTGATAATGTACAAATATACATTTAAATATTTAAAATGAAATACGAAGAGTTTTGTAAAATATGTTTTCCTCAACGAAAGTGTCAGACATGAATTAAGATTTTCCATCAACCAGTACGGTGTAAGTACCATAATTTTGTCTATGTAAAATGCATTCCATGGAAGAGAAACTTATAATGATAATGTCTTGCTTTCATATTCTTCTTTAAAGACATTAATGATATTCTTCTTCTTAATTCATAATTATATACATACATACATGCATTAATGTATGTATCATATTAAAAAAATACGCAATTTGATGGTGTTACGAAAAAATGCTTATTTAACTTATAAACAATTATTTGCTTTTATAGTAAATAGTACTATATTTTAAGTGGTCTAATAAACCAATTAAAATATTTATTTAACACGGATTTTTTAAAGAAATGTATAATAATAAAAAAGAAAATGCAGATATTGTTTCTTGCAGAAACTTTTTTTCAATGACTGTAAAATATAAAAAAGAAATAATAGTATATTAAGTATTAAGAACGGTAAGGACAGTTTACCGATCGAAGACAATGACCGTTAGTATGAACAACTGATTAAGGGTGATTATCGAGCATTTGACTAGCATTGTTTTATCTCTGTCATTCGTTTATGGATCCTTTTAGAGGAAAAAACTTCAAATAATAGTTATAGAAAAATTAATTGCCCGCAATTTTTATTTGAAGAATTTTTCTGTAAAATAATCTCTAAACGATTGACAGAGATAAAACAATGCTAGTCAAATGCTCGCTAATCACCCTTAATCACCGTTCATACTAGCGGCCAATATGTTTCGGGACTGAGCGAAGCGTAGGTCCCAATTTTTTCTGAGATCGGTAATTCTTTAACGTTCGTGATGCTTATACTATTTTTCGCACGATCGACGCACAAAATTTAAAAGAAAAATAAGATGTGAAAATTATTTTGACATATTAAAAAAATTTATTTGTCATTTTTGAAGTAAGCTTTGATTTTTGTTTTTATTTATTTACCGTCTCGCCTCCTGAACGGTAAGTGAAGCACATCACTTACCGACGTGAGTCACATCACTTACCGTTCAGTAATTTGTAAATAAGACCTACTGTCTTGGAAACACTATCGGTAAATATAAAAAATAACCAGATCGGGCAAAAAAGCTTTTAGGTTTCTTGAACTAAAATGCTTCATTTAAAAATCGACATTTTGTGTTATACATTTGTATAAATATTTTAAATATAAACATACTCACTTTGGCATTCTCGTTCACATTTGGGTTCATCATACCGATTATGGTCTGATTTCGTGCAAATATCTTCACAATTTTGGCACAAATTACTAATTCTTGAACAATATTGTAAGTCTGAACAATCTCTTTGAGCAGAACATGTTTGTGCCCCAAATACTGTTTCAAAATTAACAACTAAACAATAAACGAATAAAACACCACAATACGACATCATTTTCAAATCTCTATACAACAATCACATTTTAATCACTTGGCATTACTGTACAGTTATTTTGCAACATGGAAGTTGTTTTAATACTTTTTAGTTACATTTGCACCATTTTAGTAAGTCGGAAATGTTTGAAGATTATTAAGTCAGCTGAGTGAATGTTTCTGCGATTTTTTTTGTTAAATTTCACACTTTTTATCGGTTATTTTATCAGGTACGTTCAACAGGTGCTGTTTGGCCATAGTGAAACTTGACTGACTGACTTTGGAGGTACGATAGCTACCTGACTGAGTCACAATCACATTGGCGTAGATATACCTAGGACGTATATTTACTATTTTTATCGTTATCGTTTTGAAATTATATGCAATGTAAATAATATTCTTGTAATTTAAAGCTTATCTTATTGCTTTTGTTATGCGTGTTTCATTTGTAAATAGCTTTGTTTTAAACACAAACAAATACGATATCGCTTCATATTTTGAAAACAATTGTTTTCATTTTTAATACACTTGATACATGGTACCTTCAGTGGCATTTATAACACTGTAAATGAAAAATATTTAAAAAGAAAGAAAAATAAAACTAAATTAAACTCATATTAGAAAATATGCATCTACCAGTTTTCTATTATTTTCATATTAGTGATAAATTTCCACCGAAAGAAAATTCCCTCTTCTACGCCATTGGAATTGATGGAATGCGAATAAAGAGGCTTATGTTTTATATCAATAAGGCTCAAAATTGCGTTTTAGAAAGGTGGAAGAACAGGTAACTTCCCCTTCCAGATACCTGCACACTATACACTGTATTATACCGTAAGAAGAATTTATGGTTGAAAATGTTAATTTTAGCGGTTTTTGACGATAGAAAATGTGAGAATTAAGCTGTTTACTCATTCAAAACTAATAGATTAAACAATGAACAAATTATTTAAGATTTCTTCAATAAAGGTATAGGAAATTTCAATAGGTGAATAGTAACGAACCCAATAAAATTAATTTAAAGAATAGTTAAAAGCACATCATGACAGTGAGTATGTTTATATCGACTTCCTTAATCGGATTTAAGTGGATTTAGAATTAGAAATCGGTGTAAACCATCTAGATTGGAATTAGAATCGGATTGTAAATCGACTTTACCAACGAGATTTATACATAAATCCGATTTACTTTCGCGAGATAAACAGCGATTTAATAGATAATTCAATAGTAGATACTGGAACAATAAAAAAAAATCTGATGTGGCCAGCACCTTACCTTCCGTCAGTTCTATGTATTTTGTACAAATTTCATACGGAAAGTTCCTTGCTAAATTAAATATTCTATTTCTTGTACATTACCTTCCGGCAGTTGCATGTATTTTATGCAAATTTCATACAGAAAATTATTATTTTGTGACGTTTTCTATATACAGTGTAATGTATCTGCAGAAATAAAAGATTTATTATTATTATTATTTCTTGTACATTACCTTAAAGCAGTTGTATGTATTTTATACAAATTCCATACAGAAAGCAAAAGATCCTATATTTCCTGTAAAATTATAAGACAAACACACTATCTCAATTTCACTTGACACTGACATCTTTCAATCAAAATTTTCTTAATATAGTAGCTGTTTCCACAGCTATGGCTACTTTATGAAAATTAATTTCTTTATAATTTTTTAACTCTATATCCATTTAATATTAGGTATAAAATGCAATCAAATCGTATAGAAAATAAAATATTCTTTAATATTTATAATAACATTAAATGTGAAAAAATGATATTTAACATAGTTTTTTCAAGAAAAACTGTTAAAATCTTCAAATGAGGGTACTTCCGGTTGTCCAATTCTAACCAAAATCTAATCAGCTCTTCACATGGATGTAACGAAGAGAAATACGAAAGAATTATAATTTTTAGAATTGTAGTATGGAAGTTATCGTAGACGAAAATTTTGTTACACACACACACACACACGGACACACATACATACATACATACACACACACACACACATACAGACATCATCGTAAAAATAGTAAAATCGTATTCTAGGGACCCTAAAACGTGCTTATTCATCAAAAACTCACCACCGAATTTTTTGACCAAAGACAATACCTTCCTTACCTAAAGGTGACGGAAGGTAAAAAACAGAGTAATTCATTTATCTTTCATACTTTGACAGTTAATATATGTCAACGTGGTGTCAACGATAAGTTAGCATAATTATTAGAAGAGCAAAGAGAAATCCGTGGACGCAACAAGAAACAGAATATTTTTTGAAATTAATCTTGGAAAGAAAAATAATTAATTTGTTAGATGAAAAATCTAAGTAAATGTGAAGTCAAAATAATGTTCTACGCATTCTATACTGCTATGTCAACAGTGTCAGTAATAAATCCAATTAAATCTACAGTAAATTCGAATATACTTGATCGCTTTAAATTTTTCTGGTAGAAACAGTGAAAATTTAGGATTTATTTACATCCGATTTGATTAGAAATCCGATTAAGGACTTCGATATAAACATACTCAGTCTTATTTAAAAAAAAAAAAAAATTGGTTTTATGATTTTGTTTGACAGCTAATGAAATATATTTTTGAAATAATAGCACACTAGATCTATAAACAATTGAATATTGAATGTATAATGAATTAAATTGTACGGGTACGGGACAAATATTTTTTTCTACAAATCTATTAAAAGTGGGCTTTTTAATATTTGTTTTTAGCGTTAAAAATGTCATTTTATGACACCAGTGTTAAAAGTGACAGATCATTGTTACTTTTGACACTAGTGTTAAAAGGGAATGTCATAAAATTATTAGAAATACAAATTTAAATTAAAAAATAATGTTTGTAGAAAAAATAAGTGTATGATATAAGTGTTAAAAGTGATTTTATATTGTTCGAAGGTTTGAATCACTCCGCTTCGCGTTGTGTTCGAAACTTCCTTCTCACAAAATAAAATGTCACTTTTAACACTTATATCATAAATAACTATTTGAGCAAAACTGTTTTCCTATGTTTAACACCTATGTCGCGAGACCGCTCCGTGGGTATAAGGCGCCTTAGTGCAAAGTTATATTTTAGCGAGCCCCCCATCCCCCCAGTGATGTAAAATTTACAAATTACCACACGCTTTAAAGTTTCAACTATACTTTTTAATTTTCAAAAATGTTAGATTTAAATATTGATGAAATTGTCTTTGATTGATTCTTGTAATCAATAGGTTATAATCAAAATCCTTTGTTGTAATCAACAATTTTAATTTTACAGTTAGTTGTTAGTTTGCAATATAACAATGAGAGAAAATTATCCGTTGGGCAGGATATTTCTTTTACTTTTTTATTTTTAATAATAAATAAAGGAAATTTAAAATCGGAAATTATTTCATTAAGATTTCAGAATTGTATGTAAATCATAAAGCATTTGTTTCTTCCCAAAATGCTAGTATGTATTTAAATATTGGATTCATTGTGACATTCATTCTTGTAATCAATATTATTGAACTAATAATCAATATATACTTTGTTGTAATCAAAATTTTCACATTTATTATTTTTACCGGTTTCAGGATATTATTCCACGCCAGCAATGAGTGCCCGTGAGGTGACGCCTGGTAAGCGCCCGCACGGTGCAAATATTTCATCATTACCGACATCTGTGTAGAAAGCAGATTGGCACACCCAGCAATGGGTAATAAGCCGTGATGATATATATTTTTTTTTTATTTGTTAACATATACAAAAGTATGCTGGTAACTAAGTAATAACTGTATCTGTATGGTAATATTATTACCATACTGACTTGTCAACGGTCTACAAAATGAAAGTAAAATAAAATGAAAATATAATGCTCTTCATTAATATATGCAGATAACGTTAGCCTATCGTTCTAAATACGGTCTACTTTATTCTAAAGTAATAAACATGCGGAATAAAGGACATAATTTGAATATTTATCATACTGACATATGTCAAAATAATTGTGCTGTTAACCAGAGCAATCTGAAAGTAGTATTAACGAGACAATTTCAAAAAATGATATTTAACAATAATGTCTTAATTTTCTGAAACCGGTAAATTATTGAACAAATCACGGATGTTATTAATCATAATAAGCCTTAGATGTCTTAAAATTCTCGCTCTACGAGTTCGGATTTCAAACTTACATCTGCGGCAGTTACGATGTGCATAACATTCCTAGGTACGTTAATAGCAATTACTGTATTGAAACGACGCCCCTCAGTCAGGCGCCTTTGTGCGAGGCACAACCTGCCCACCCGCACGGAGAGGCCCTGTCGCGAATTCTAGTATTCACCTGTAGATATAATGATATAAATTGAACGATTTTAATTTTAAACATTTATTTATATACAGAAAATGTTTAGTATTCATTTCTTTAATAAACACAATATTATAATTGTAATTATTATTTTTTACACATAAATACAAATGTCTGGAACTAAGAATACAATATTTTAAATGAAATAATAATTTACAAATTACGTCAAATATTTAAACATTATAATTCAGAAGTTTCATAAGAATCTGTATATGTATCATCACTGAGATCTTGCATCTGGTCATCAATCCATTGATAAATGTCCTTTGATACATTGCTGTCACTATACAAACGGTATGTTGCTTCTTCAACCTGTTCCAAAACAGTCTGGCAGATCTCGTCAAAACTGCAATCGATGTTGAAGGATAGGTACTTAATGTTGCGTTGATATGCGTCATGGCCCAAAATTACGATTTTCAGAACATTAAGATGTGTGGAAGGGATTTTTTCTACATCAAAGTGCAACTTTTCCAAACAAGCTGAAAAACAGATATTGTAATTTATCAAAAAGCGTTTTAAATTCAAATTTATGCAACATTTTCTATATGTACAGAGTGGTGGCGGTTAAAGGTGAACATAGGGATTTTACATGGGATTTTAGTTTTTTGCAATTTCCTGCTCTTCTGTTCATTTTACGGCAAAAACTGTAGAGTACAAAATTGTTCAGAATTAAAAATTTCATACAAAAATGTATTTAGATTTATTATTATGTTTTTGGTTTCTTCACAATTTTAAAAAGAAATTTCAAAATTTCTGTTATTTTGTAGCAATAGCCATGGAATTTATTTTTTTCTGGCTGTCAAAAATTATTTATAAACATCAACCATGTGTTAATCTAACTTAAAAATTAAATAAAAACAAACAACTTTTAATTTTAATACGCATTTTTTATTAGGTATACCATTTAATAATATACCAATTCCAAAGGAATCAACAGTTTCATAAATAGTTAAAAAAATTGAGATCACAACTAATGTAAGGTGAAAGAAATTAACGAAAATAATGATAATAGAAAACGTCCTAACAAAGAGAATGAAGACATAATAATTATAACGTAATTTTTTGTAACAAAATACAAAAAGAAAATAATTAAGAAATTACAATAAATATTCAAATAAGCCACCATTCTCGACAAGGCAATAACCAAGTCTGTTGTAAAAAGAAGCTCTAACATTGGCTAATTGCCTTTCAGTAATTTTACCACACTCTTCGAATATAGCTTCTCTTAATAAATCTACATTAACTTTTTATTAGAGAAAATTTCGATAATTTGACAGAAATTGAATGACATATTATGTTTAAACATATGAGTTACAAGTCATGGCTATTGCTACAAAATCACAGAAATTGTGAAATTTCTTTTTAAAATTTTGAAGAAACCAAAAACATAATAATAAATGTAAATACATTTTTGTATGCAGTTTTTAATTCTGAACAATTTTGTACTCTACAGTTTTTGCCGTAAAATGAACAGGAGAGCAGTAAATTGCAAAAAACTAAAATCCCTTGTTAAATCCCTATGTTCACCCCTAACCGCCACCAGCCTGTATAATAAAAAAATAATATTATTTTGTTGTTATTTTTGTAAATAATTAAAAGGCACGGCGAAAGAAATAGTCATGAAAAACAACCTCCTTCTCCTGTAATGTCAAATTACAAACAGCACGTCTCTCATAGCCAAAAGGAAAATAGTCCTCCATTTCTGCTGCAAGAATTACTCAACTTTTATCTAGTATCTTTTTCGTGCACACATGACATATGGCATATATAAATAAAATAAATAAATAAATAAAAAAATAGCTATTTGCGTATTAAGAGCGCAAAATGGGACATTGTCGATTGAGAGGTTGTTGCCGCGCGAGCGAGGCATTCTCTCGAAATCGACAATATCCATTTGCGCTCAAAACACACACAAGATTTTTTGTACAGTCGCCACAGTGGGGTCCTCCACCATAACAAAAATTTATTTTTTATTTATTTTTACTTATCGGTATTTTCCATTCTTCTTGAGCTATTGCTTCAATCTAATCTAATCATTTTATACTTTAGTTTTTGTAAATGAATGCCCTATTTTATTTTCACAGCAGTGCGGCATTTTGTTTGGTTATGTAACATACCGACAGAGCAGTTATATGTCAGATTGACTTGTTAAGTGGGTAATCTGTAACTACAGTGTCATTAATTCCTGACTAAACGTTTTCATTAAGAATGTAGCCATGTAACATTTCTCAACATTGTATAGTTAGAAATTTGAGGAGTGAGCGTTTTTTCTATTTTGTCGCTCTAGAGCGGCAAAGTGACATTTTGCGTTGACAAAAGAGAGCACAAATGGCTACTTTATATATAGACTGTAGAAGAATAAATAAATATATCATTACGGCATATCCATTGCTGGGTGTAACCAATCTGCTTTGTACACAGATTTCGGTATTGATGATGACATATTTATACCGTACGGGCGCTTACTACGCGTCACCTCACTGGCACTCAATGCTGGCGTGGTGAGTGCACAACAGAGGTCAATTTTGTGCCATTTAAAATTCGAAAAATTTGCGTCGGTCGGGATCGAACCCGGCTCCCCAGATTTGTGACCAGACATTCAAGCATGCGGCCACAAGACCCAATATACTAGGCTTTTATTCGCTATTTCATTATCGTACGTGTTACAGAGGGGTCAGTACAGGCTATTTTCGACCAAGAAACGGTGAAAAATGTAATAGAAACGGTAGTGTAACTGCGGTAACAATAAATATTATTTCAATATTCATTCTGTCATTCATGCGGTGATTATGGTATTTTGGCTGTTTTTAATTTGTGTTTCATTGTGTGTTGCAAGTTTCGCTAGTTCTTGATATATTGTGCATACAACACGAACTTACAAGAGTAAAATGTATATAGGCAAACACAGAAAAGACCCGAAATAAACCGATTTTAACGAAAATAAAATTCCGACGATCTGGTAAATTTTAAGCCGGAATTCCCAGATTCGGTATCCGGGTTTTCTAAAAGCAACGCTATTTTCAACCGTGACTCACCATTTTCATTATTACAATCAAATTTTATTTATGGTAGAAAGCATTTTATTGTTGTAATCAAAAATCTCTATAAACAGATAGGCATTCTAAAATAGGTGGCCGATTAGAATTTCCGGTAAAATTAAAAGTTTATCCCGCCTCTTATCTCTGAATATAAATAATGCAAAATGGTTTTTTAAATAATAGAAGTACAGAAAAATTTTGGAAAGATGTCCGATCAAAGAAAAGGTCATCTATGAAATGTATGAATTAAGATTTTAGCTCCGCCCATTGTTTCGAATTCATTACTGTCGATTACTTAGTTTTTATGAGGGTACATGAGATACTGCTGTTATTTTATTATTATAAAAATATATGTTTGAACTATAATTTTTAATTAAAAAAAACAACTTAAATTTTTATATATATTTTTTTGTATTAATAAAATTATTATTTTTTTTATTACGAATTACGAATAATGTGAATTATATAAAATATTTGTTCTTTACCAGCAAGCCCATATAGCTTTTGAGGTTTGTGTTTGATGAATCCATTATGTTCGTGAGGCCCATAGTATAAACGAATTAAAGGTAATCTTGCCTTGGGATTTTTGCAAAATTGTTTGTATTCTTTGTTAATTTTTGCATAAGATGCTCTTTCAATAACCCGATTTTCGCACATAATGATACTTGAACAGTTACAATTTTGAACTTTGAGAATTTTGACATTTGGCGACAACGCGGTTGCCAACTAAAAATTTAGGGGAAAACAAATTTTCTCTGTACATAAATATTTTCATTTATAAGATAGCTTTCATAGAAATCCTATGAAAACTGCATAATACAGATATAGAATAATAATTATCATTTATATATTTTCCTGCGTGAAAATCGATTTACGTTAACGGCAATAATGCAGTATACGGTACCACAGACAAACAGCAAGCTGTTTTCTGTGACGGTACACACCACGCTCAGCAACTAGATACCTTGTGTTGTGCTTTATATTTTTATAAATGCAGTTACTTTGCACGAATCTAATTTTAATTTTATAGAATTTAGAACACATGTAAAAGAATGTCCGAGGCTGGGGATTCCAAATTTTGAAAGCTCAACTTTGTATTTCAATCAATTTTCGAGATCGTATTTTGTTTTGGCGTTTCAAATGAACTTTTCCCGCTTTATATAGCCTACTTGTTACGTCATAACTAGACTGTACAGGCTGTCAACTTGTAACTGATTTTACGCTCTTTGAAAAAGTTTAAAAATATGAAACTTATGTTAAAGGATGTTTTAAATTATTTAAAAGAGCATGCAAACTTTAGCAAATATCTGTAAAGGGTAGGTAAGGCATATTTTTACTTATAAATTTGGCCATCCAAATAGAGTTTGCTCAATTTGAATCGTGAATTCGCGAAATAGGCAATTTGATGAAAAATACCTTTTTTAATTTTTGTTTTGCGTGACGCAAATTTAATAAATAAATAAATAATTAGGTCACTTATAAACGATAAGCATTTTTTTAAAAATCGGGTCTTTAATAGCATATTATGTTATTAGGAGTAGAAAGCAGTCTTTTTGTGTTGAACCCAGCTATTGCGGCCGAGGCGCTAGCCGAGGCTAGGCAAGCTGGGTAAAACACAAAAAGAGCGTTCTACTCCGAATGACATCTACTATTTTTCTTCAAGTGTTTCAAAGAATTTTTTGACATTTTTTTGGAATTTTTTAATTGTAGTGTTTGTAATGTCAGCCAAATCTGTTTGTGTACACTGCAAAATAAAAACGACACAACTGTCAAATAACAATTTTCAATATAATATGTGTTGCTGTGACAATTGCCGCCGCCAGCGGTGAACTAAAACACTAACATTTTTTTACTAGTACAACAATAACATTTTTGTACTAGTAAGACAATGAACATCTTCAATAGTGTGTGTACAGGAGCACAATATGAATATTATAATACGCTTGAAGAACAAATTTATTTTTCTATATTGGTTCTATAATATGTACTTTTTATATTTTGCGTTCATAATGAAGTCATTACGATACGTAATTGCTTATCGTAATGACCTTCATTTCGATACGCAATTTTTTGTTTTAAACTATTATTCACGAAAGATGACTATTCAAGGTCATTTGTGAGCCGTCTGGTATAATATTACTTGTAGATAAATTCATTACATTTTGTATGCATAGGCGTGCAACATGAAATATTTATGAACACATTTTAAGTGAAAAACTAAGAGTAATTCATTTGAAAATTATGTTTCTAAATAATGCCTTTCTGAAAAATTTATATTCTTCACTTATGTTTTTGCAAAATACAAAAACATAGACTTAACTTATAAATCAAGGAATAATAATTTGATTTAAACGTCAACGCCCCTGGTAAACATTAGCACAGAGGGCAGTGTAGTAGATAATTAGGTGTCTGTAATTCTACGACATATGTCATTATTGTTTATAGTGTGTTAGAAAGTAATGCCACTATTTACGTATATCTGTCACACCACATAAATTAAATAGAGATAGATCACATAATCTTTCTCTTTCTAATACAAATGTTGCTAAGCTATTGCTATAAAGTGAAGTGTATTCTTTCTTCGAACAAATGACCTTGAATAGTCATCTTTCGTGAATAATAGTGTAGACGGTTGGTACTAGATGACGTTTCTTTAACCCATTACCTAATTTATTTTTAGTTCATTGACAATTCATTTTAATAATATAATGTCGAAATTATTATTATTTTTTTTATTTACGGCAGATTATTTACATGAAAATGTACAAATGGTTACAAATATAATCACAAATTGAGTAAATATTTTAGTTTGTAGAAGGCGCAAAATATAAAAAATAGTATAAAGAATTCATTTTATAAGACTTTCTTTAGCACTTGTCAATTAGAAAACTCGCTAACGCTCGTTTTCTAAATTTTGACGCGTGCGAAAAAAACATGTCTTATAAAACACGTTCTTTAATATACTATTATGAAACAACCAAAATAGATATTCCTAAAAATGAAATAACGTATATTTTTAAATACTTGTAGACAAAACGGACCCAAAAAATAGTATAAAATACACGATTCATTTTCAGCGCATACTTGTCGCTCGTTTTTGACAATATTTGAATGTACTATTATTGTTACATTTCTAAATTAAAACAATAAGTATCAAAAAGTATACAAAAATAAAATATTGTACAGCAATATAAGTGATACAGAATATATTTAATATTTTTTTAGGAAATTGATACATTTTATTGTGAATAAAAAAAAACATTTATATTTATTTGCTTCATGTATTACGATATAACGAAACTATTAAATAATAATTAAATATTGTACGAACTGTGTGCGTGGTAGCCTAGCTCATTCATTGTCAGTTGTTTGTATAGCGTTCAGAAATACATATTTGAAGCTACGCCATATCGGCAATTTCGCAAATTGTACTTTATTATTATTATTTGCGATATCATCAATTACTATTGAATTTTGGCGATTTTGCTTGTGAATTTAAATAAATACTCCCATCAGCTACGGGCCAGAAGACAGGGAGACATCTTAAAGAAGGACTAAGGTGTACCTTTTTAACGGTATACGGTATTTACTTAAGGTTCATAAACCAAAACCATTGTATGGAAAATCAAATTTCTCACCCAATATAAAAGGAAAAATTTATTTTAAATTTGCAATATCGTTTAGCTTTTAATACTACTCGTAATATTAAAATTAATATTAATTCACTATTTATTGCTTTAAGGCCCGGTATTTTCACTTCCTAATAAAGTTTCGAATAAGTATTCGTTAAATAAATTTATTCTATATATTTATCCAACGAATAATTCCATTGCGTCTTTTCACACATTTTACACAAACAAATAGCTATCTGTCGAATAACTTTAACGTTTGTGAATTGGTAGCCTTGCAGAGTGAATTTGTGTCAGTAGAGAAGGATGGAGTTTGGCGTAGCCACGTTAGGCAGACAAGGATGAAATGTGACATCTTTAATGTCAATGTCATCTATATTCTGTATTTCTAGCCCCGGGAGATTGTAATTTAACAAGTGTACCATCTAATGCAGCACTCATATGTAGTAAACGAGATATTGTAAAATTGTCTTTGTACTTTTTCTATATTTCTTTCAGTTCAAAGTAAATGTTTGTCAATGTATTCAACAAAAGTATCCAAAATTCAAACATATTTTTCCAGCGTCAAATGACAGGATCTTTATAATGATTTACCTATTCACTGTTTGAGATCAAATGTGGGTCAAATGCGATCCCCAATATGTGATACTAATTTGTTTTCATAATCGGAATCTGTCAAAAATTATTTCAAGTATGTGGTAATGTCGCTGTCTGATGGTGTATGATCAATTTCTCACGTTATTTATTAATTCATAGTTGAAAATATCATCATAATATTTAATATATCCATTTTGTTAATAAATTTGCACTATGTGGAAATGTAATGAACTTACGAATAAACGGTTATTCGCTACCCAAGTAGTATTCTGCGAATAACAGACGTTATTCTTTCGAATAAATTTATTTGCAAGTGAAAAGACGACAAAAATATTTATCCGACGGATAAATTTATCTGAACCTTTATTCGCAAGTGAAAATACCGGCCCTAAATTTACTATAGATTTATATGTAAAAATGATTTATGTATTCTGAATTTTCTTAATCCTTAGAAGTATGTTTCTCATTATTTTCTTTTTTGATTTGTTTTTGGGGTTAACTATGTGTATTCTTTTTAGAAGCAGCCGTGTGAAAAGCCGACATCATGGTGTTGCAGACTTCGCGAGTTGGAGAATCGACATTGTAACCTGAAGCACTCAAACAATGGTGAGTTATTTTGTATTTCTTGTGATCTCGGATCTCGTCCATGGGCTAGCTATTAAATTTTCGTTTCGATAAAGACGATACCTGTAAAATTAAATTCTCTATAAGATACATTAGAAAATATATGAGATCATCGTCCGCTAGTATTCCATCTCTGAAATAATGTATCGTTTTAATCAGTGATTTACACTGATTAGAATACACTTTCTAGTAAACATTACATGACACTCACGCACTCACCCTAATTAAATGAATAATTACAGCACAAAAAACAAAGTTAAAAATATACTCTGACAATTAATAAATATAGTATTAGAGTAAATCTTAATCCTTTTAAAATAATGATAAAATAAATGGAATAAGATTATAATAGGTTATAATAAAAACTACTAAATTTTTGATTCGTATAAACACTACACTGCCGATATACACGATTATTCACAAACACCCCCATGTCGCTTAACCTAAGTCGGAAAGAAACTGAAGACCTCGCTGAAGCTGAAGTCTGAAGTCTTGGAAGTCTTCATTATAAAAATATATTAATATTATAACATAACAACTAATACTAATTCAGTGTTAATAGATTATATCTATTATAGTTTGGCGTTAAAATAAATAAATTTGTTTCTTTGTTTTCAGGTTCCGCGAAGGGCCGTACAACACCCAGCGATAGGAGATGGTAATTACAACACCGGACGAAAATAATAGATGATTTTTTATAAGTATAAATAAAAGAATTTTTTCTTTACCTTTCCTATGTAATAACGAAAGACAGGGAAATATCCTAATATTTAACAGATTTTCTTGAAAAATATATTATGATATATTCCAAAACTTTTCAAATATGGTATTTAAGATTTTTATATTAATGAGAATAACATGTTAAATTTTATCTAAAATTGATAAACCGAAAGTGATACTTTACTTGAAGCTCTCAACAGATTTTCGTGATAAAATATATTATGATATATTCCAAAACTTTTCAAATTTCGTATTTAAGATTTTTATATAAATGGAAGTAACATATTAGATTGTGACTAAAATTGATAAACCGGAAGTGATACTTTATTTGAAGCTCTGAACAGATTTTCGTGCAAAATAAATTGATACAATCCAAAACTTTTCAAATTTAGTATTTAAGATTTTTATATTAATGATACCGACATACTAGATGTTTTCTAAAATTGATAAACTACTTTACAAGAAGCTAAAAACAGATTTTTTTGAATAAAATATATCAAAACACGATTCAAAACTTTTCAAATTTGGTATTTAAAACTCATGTATAATTTGAAACATTAGATGTTGATTAAACCTATATGATAAACCGGAAGTGGTACTTAATTTGGAGTTAACAGATGTTCGAGGAAAAACATTATAAAATATAATCCAAAATTTGATATTACAGACTTTTCTATTTATTGGAACAACAAATTAGATTTTGTTTACAAACGATCAACTGGAAGTGTTACTTTACTTAAAGCTCATTGCTATTTCAAACATGGAATTGACGGGAGGTCATGTGTGCATTATTAAGTTCACCCCGTCGAACAAGTGCTGTTTTATCTTAGATTCTCTGTTATCTCTTATAGTACAGGAAATATTTCAATTTTTTTTTTCCACAACCTGAAATTAATGGTTAGTATTAGTAGTTACGATTAGCGCAGAAAGCTTGGCATACGTAGTTGTAGTTTAGCATTCATAATAACGAAATTAGCGCAGCCCAGGTACGCGCTAAGTTCAGTTAGCGCAAGAGTTTGTAAGCTCCAAACTTATGGTTAGTAACCAATCACAGAACAGAGAAAAGAAAGATATGACATTTGTTGAGTTTGACAGTTGATTTAAAAGAAATAAATTACATTTTTGTTAAAATGAAGTAGAATTTGAAAGATACTGACTTTATTATTCTGTTATAAATAAATATTTTCAAAATGTATCTTATAAAAATATCAGTTTTGCAGGTTGTAGGCAATAAAAGCTTAATCAAATGTACTATTTCGCCAACAAAAATTATTATTCGTAGGCGTTAATTTCATATATTGTGAATGATGTTTACCAATCTTTAACTACTAATTATAAATACTAACCATAACTACTAACACTAATTACTAATTTCGTATTGTGAATAAGGCTTAACATTACCCTGACCGTGTCTAAATACTTAATAATAATTAAAATTCTTACTAAAACTACCTACTGTACGATTAATGTGACGGGTTTAAATTGAAATAAACAGAACATAAAAGATTATTTTCAACAGGTCTTTATGAAGAGGATGACCTGTTGGAACACAAGAACACAATAATAAATACAGAAAATACATAATGATATAAATATATGTATGACAGCTTGAACTCAGACGACTAGATCATATACATAACAAACAATGTCAAGTCAATGGCGACCAAGATTTCTTCAACACTTTATACTTTGGCGATCAAAATAAATAATGTTTATATTTGTTTTTGGCCTCCTAAAGTGTAAGCATAACAATCACACATCGTTGGCGTCCATGGTAGTTGCGATTTTACACATGCCATGACTTTACCGCACCGAATAAAGTCATACACACCCATATTTTTAAGTTTTAATAGGCCACTAATAAAGAAATCTACTTTGTAATAATAGAGTGCCTACAAAAATGCTAGCTACCGCAATTTTCGTACAATAATAGTAAATAAATAAATAAATAAATAAATAAATAAAACTGAATTTCTTTTAATTTAATCCGCCAGCGCCATCTTTTGGCACAAGTCTCAGTCGGCAATGTCAATATGTCAAAATTGTCAAATGATAAAAGAAGTGGAATGATTGATGAGAATTATTTATTTTATTTCAAATGTTTGAAATTAATTTTAATGAAGAATGTCGAAAAGGGTAGGTAACATTAGAATCATTCATGTAGTCTGTAGGAACTACGTATGTAGGAACTAATCTACCTAACCTTAATTTCCTTCCAGCATAGCAGCATAGACAATAGACATCCCTAATAAATAAAATAATCAAAGTGCAAATTCTTGGTCTTGTCCCAACCCAACCTCTCAATTGTTGACTTTTTTTCGTCACATCACCGTATGAAAACTTGATAATATCTCTTGTAACGGACATTTGATTTTTCAGGGAGTAATTCCGATGAAACATTTTTTGCTTGTTCACGTAACTCTGGCGGAGTAGATGTTATAGATTCGTCACTGTCTGACATTTTTCTCTTTGATAGATATGATTACAAATATAACAAGAAATACAATTTTTTGATTATTTTGACGTTTCGTTGGTTTTCAAAGCGCCTTGATGCTGAGCCTACAATAAATTGTTTTGATAGCAGCTCGCTTGATGACAACAATGGTTTAAGGTTAACAAACAAAATTTATAGAAAATACATATTTTAGTAGATATATTTGTACAACGCTCGGTTTTATTGCAGCACTCCGCTGCGCGTCGTGCTTCAATATAAAACCTCGCGTTGTAAAATAACACCTACCGCACGTATAATGTAAATAACTATTTCAGGTTCCGCGAAGGGCCGCACTACACCCAGCGCTATACAACACTACACTAGACGAAGATAATAGATGATAGTTATAAGAATAAATAAAGAGTTTTTTTTCTTTCCCTTTCCTATGTAATAACAAAAGGAGCAGCGAAGTATCCTAATATTTAAGGATTTTTCTCTTTAGTATTAAGTTCTCTAGGTACGAAAATAACCATCCGATGAGAGCCCGCTCTTTTACAAAGGGTTGAGAGCTTACTCGAGTCCATGCGGAAAATATGACCACAGATTTCAATTATGCAGATCCCAGTAAGTTTATCTACACTTGTCTGGCTTTTCTAGCTCATTTAATTTAGGAATTATTGGATATTTCTGAATAGTACAGGAAATAATTAAATATAGGATGATTCATCGGTTTGTCCTCTCTTTATAACTCTTTTATTTTAAGTCAGATAAAAAAACTCTTCAAATATAATTTATATGATATAGTATTATCTATCTACGTACCATATCCATTTGTATACAGGCTGTTCCATTTAAGCGCAACAATATGTAACTTTATATTTCTTAATGGAACACCCTATATTTCTTTATTTATTTTGATAGTAAATTCGATTCCTCTTAAAAAAGTATTAAGTAATAAGGGGTCTAAAATTATAAATTAAGAAGTTATTTACCTTTATTCGTTGAATGATATGTTTCTATCATGTTATTATTAACAAAGTAAGCTATGGATAATTTGATCAATTGTTTCAAATTTAAACAAACAAGTCCAAATACTCTTAGTTTATCATTGTTGATGTTGATGTGAAAATGAATAATACAAATTTTAGTAAATATGAGATGGTTAATTTAATATTTATAATAGAAAAATCTATTGAAGTTGAAGGACAAGTTTTCGAGCATTTATTATAATTTTGCAATATTTAGTCTGTCACTAAATTTTAATAGCTTCTTTGGAATTAGTGTTATGTTTGAAATAAGTATTAATAAAAAAGGATCAAAATTTTGTATTATATTATGGTTTTTTCCACTTTGAACTACTATATTTTATGAACGTAAATAACTTCTTAATTTATAATTTTAGACCCCTTATTACTTAATACTTTTGTAAAGGGAATCTAATTTACTATCAAAATAAATAAATAAATATAGGGAGTTCCATTAAGAAATATAAAGTTACATATTGTTGCGCTTAAACGGAGCACCCTGTATACAAATGCATATGGTACGTAGATAGACAATAATATATCATATAAATTATATTTGAAGAGTTTTTCTATCTGACTTAAGATAAAAGAGTTATAAAGAGAGGACAGACCGATGAATCACCCTGTATATCTGAAATTTTTTCATATAAACATTTCTTACCGGTCACCTCAGAATTTTGATAATATTTTTATGAATGCACTGTTTGTTAACTAACGTAGATAATTTTTATCTCTTATAGTACAGGAAATACTTAAATATCTTTGAAATTTTTTCATGTAAAAACCCCTTACCGGTTACCCTAGAATTTTGGTAATTTTCAAATAAATGCATTGTTAGTTAACAAACCTAGATAAAAAGTTTTAATATTTTTTTTCTCTTCTAGTACAGGAAATAATTTAATATAACTGACTATTTTTCATGTAAACATCTCTTACCGGTTACCCCAGAATTTTGGTAATATTTTTATGAATACATTGTTAGTTATCTAACATAGATATAAAGTTTTAATAATTTATCTCTTACAGTACAGGAATTAATTAAATATATTTGAAATATTTTCATGTAAACACCCCTTACCGGTTACCCCAGAATTTTGTTAATTTTTATATTAATGCATTGTCAGTTATCTAACATAGATATAAAGTTTTAAATTTTTATCTTTTGTAGTATAGAAAATAATTAAATATATTTGAAATATTTTCCTGTAAACACCCCTTATCGGTTACCCCAGAATTTCGGTAATATTTTTATGAATGCATTGTTAGTTAAACATAGATATAAAGTTTTACATTTTTATCTAGTATAGTATAGAAAATAAATATATTTGAAATTTTTTCATGTTAACACCCCTTACCGGTTACCCCAGAATTTTGGTAATATTTTTATGAAAGCATTGTTAGTTAACTTACCTAGATATAAAGTTTTAAATTTTTATCTCTTATAGTACAGGAAATAATTAAATATAACTGAAATTTTTTCATGTAAACACCCCTTACCTTTTACCCCAGAATTTTGGTAATTTTTATATGAATGTATTGTTAGTTATCTAACATAGATATAAAGTTTAAATTTTTTATCTCTTATAGTACAGGAAATACTTAAATATATTTGAAATTTTTTCATGTAAACACGCCTTACCGGTTACCCCAGAATTTTTGTAATATGTAAATGTTAAATAAATACATAGTTCCCTCTTTTCGTTGTATTTTCCCGTGAAATAAGGGGTTGTTAGATGAAAAATTGTATTAGTTTAAGTAATATTTGTTTATTTGTAATGCATTGTTCTCTTTATTATGTTGATAGCTTAAATTGTATTTATTTTTATTATTCTTTGTATTTTATAAATATGTATCCTACAAGGGTCCTGAAAAACTAGAAATAGGGATGTTTAAATAATAGTTTGTATAAATTTTACATGCATTAATTGTTTATTTGTATTTTACATTGTTGTATTTCATGCAATTACCCTTAATGTACAATATTTTATAGAATAAAATATAAATTAAAATATAATTTGTCTATTCCGTACTCCTTACACGTATGTAGTTTTTAAAACGGCCGCAAGGGTGCAGCAGTTGTCGATAAACGTTGCAATTCAAGTAAAAACTGTGCCCATCATATATCTTTGCGCCTAAAATATAGGCAACCATAATTTCATATGGTGTTATCTATGCACGATTTTTTACAAAATTTTGTGCCTAGATGCTACTTTAAGGTAGCATCTATACACGATTTTTTACAAAATTTGGTACATAGATGCTACTTCTAGGTAGCATCTATACACGATTTTTTTACAAAATTTGGTACATAGATGCTACTTCTAGGTAGCATTTTTTAAACGCAGAAAAAAGAAGTAGTCATGCACCATTTTTTCAAAAATTTGGTTCATGGATGCTTCTTTTTTTTACTGAATCAAAATTCCCAATAGGTATATCATTGAAGCATCCAGGCACGATTTACTGAGTTTAAATACCCAGTAGGTATACGCTGTTTCCGACAGGTGCTGCCCCCTGGCGACTGTTTTAAGAACTATATACGTAATACTATCACGACTCTTAGAAACTATATACTTACGCGCGTTTGAGGGATGTATTATAAAAATTAAAACTAACGATTAGAAAATAAGTCATTTTTAAATAAATTTTACAGTTTATTAGCAATATATAATTACAAATATATTTAAAATATATACATTAATATTTTGTTACAATATTTAAATGTAGTATCAATGCACAAAAACTTTTTTCTAAAGGATATACCCTTTACGAATTTTTCAAATAGAGTGCCCATTACTTTAAATAACATAAAAATACGAGTTTTTATAAAAATATATACATATAATAGATTTATTAACGAATTTAGTGACAATTATGAACAGAATTATAACACAATACAAATGAAAAGTATATTTGTGTTTAAATTACTTCATACTAAGTTTGTAACAAAATAAAAGTATCATTATTTTATAATAATGATAATTTTACTTGGTACTAACATTTTACAACTAAATCCTGTTTGGCACGTTAAAAAATTGATTAAGAAATAATTATCAACAGAATTTTTAGACATAAATGTCTTTTACGTTTCATTTGTGTTTCTGTTGTTCACTCTGTTTATAAGTGTTACTAAATTTCTTAACAAATCTAATAACAATTTGACAGTGTCAAACATGATTTAGCTACAAAACTAAAACGTTTGTTACCAAATAAAATTACAATTATTGTGGTTTTAATTAATAACAAATAATACAACCATAATAATTTCATTTGGTAACAAACATTGTAGTTCTATAACCAATCCGAAGCTCTACTTATATATTTTACTACCCGATATATAATGTATTAGAGTTCCGTTTACAATACTTACAGACTATTTAACAAATTAAATCTTGGAGTCTCTAAATAAGATTTCCTGTTCCCATTGTTAAAGGTACAAGATTTCTTATTCAGTTTAAGACCATTTGCGAACATTATATATTTTTTGGTGTTACCACCCAATATAATATATATTTATTAATTCGTTTACAATAAATACTTAAAATCTAACTTTACCCTGACCGCGTCTAAATACTTAATAATTACAATTTTTACTAAAACTACCTACTGTACGAGTAATGTGACGGATTTAAATTAAAATAAACAGAACATAAAAGATTGTTTTATTGTGTACATACATTTTAAACAGGTTTTTATGAAGAGGAAGCCATGGTCTGCGTCATCAATCTGCACTGCAATCTCGACGACGGTGACAGGGCAGTAGGGAGTTCGACCAACTTAAAACTACCTTAAAACTAAGCTCTTAATTTAATAAATTGTATATGCCAAACCCACGCTCCCCATACATACTATTTATTAAATAAATACAATTTCGTGTTCAATAATATTTTATAATCTAACTTAAACTATTGTAGAAACCCCCAAAATTGTTGGTGAAGTGTGAAAAATAGCATATCTTACGTTAATATTTCGTTCAAAGAATAGCAAATCTAAAAATGAGAAGTTACGTTAATTTTTTTCTCTCTCTCTCTCTCTCTCTCAAAAAGCAAAAACAACCCTTGCCCATTTTATATTTAAGCTATCTTATATCTACGCAACCTATCTTATATCTAGAATGCTAAGCTAAAGGCAAAGTGAAAGAGAGAGAGAGAGAGAGAGAGAGAGAGATACGAGCTAAGACAAAAAGTGAGATTAAACCGATTCCACACGATGCACTGCATGTACGGCCTCCCGAACGGGGTCAACCCGTGTGCTCAATTAAGTTATATCAAAAAAAAACTTTACTGTCTTTAATTATTCGTTGCCATTAATATTAAATTATGATTACAAACGTTGCCTCCGGATGAGGACAGTACATAGATTTTATGATGAATCGCTAAGGAATGAACTTCACTTTTATACTAAAAAAAAAAACGCGCGTTTGCTCAACACCGAGATGACCCGAAGTTAAGACCTGAACCTGAAAATACATTTAAAAGAACTTAAAACTAACTTAGAATCTACTATTCTAGTCTTCTTGAGGTCCGAATCCTGAAAAATATTTGCTAATTATATGATCCCAGATATTGATTTTAATGATAAACAATCGATATTTCAATTTTAAATTATTTGAGTATTATATAGACATTCATGAAAGTTGTACTTCTTTCAATGTCGTACCATTACTCAAAATCGAATTTGAGTACAAGATAATATTTAGACATATGTTATAGTAATATTCCTATGACTCATTGTAGAGTATGAGAACAAAATATTTTATATAAAAAAAAGTTTCTTACCAGTTCATTCATCGATGGCTGTCTACGCCGTAGAATACTTATCTGAAGCTCAACTATCCTTCAGAAAAGTTGCTTTAGAAGATCTGCAGTATTGAAATCCAAAGCTCGGAAGCTGCATCCAAATACTCTTTGACCTCAGTCCAGTCAAAAGTCTGCCTATTAAATAATAATTATTAGTTTGTGGTATTCTTCAAACCATTTCAAAAACTGTTTGATCAAATTTCGTATGGAAAATGTGTCTTCATTACACAAGACACTTGATTTATATAATGATTATACATTATCATGCGA
Source organism: Harpalus rubripes (assembly GCA_963082715.1). NCBI lineage: Eukaryota > Metazoa > Arthropoda > Insecta > Coleoptera > Carabidae > Harpalus > Harpalus rubripes. The sequence continues at coordinate 32,693,173 of OY720460.1, forward strand.
TATTTTATCCAACAAAACAGTTTTTAAATGGTTTAAAGCACATTTAATAAAATGTGAATGTTTATCTCAAGCATTGTACCCTAATAACAACACTATCCACTATCTTTGACCCCAATAACAACACTTTGTGTGATAGGTATTTTAAATTAATCTAAAAATTAATGCTTTTCCTCCAACTATTTAAAATGTTATGGCCTGTGATATATGTTAATTATATGTTGACAAATAATTATTTTGTTGGTAAATAGTCGACATTTCAAATTTAAATTATTTGAATATTATATAGACATTTATTAAAGTTATATTTCTTTAATACTCAAAATCGAATTTGAGTTAAAGATAATACTTAGACATATATTATAGTCATATTTATTTGACTATAATATAAGTTTTCATGGTTGAATATGAGAAAGAATAATTTACCAAAAAAAAGTTTCCTACCAGTTCATCCACCGCTAGTCGTCCACATCGTAGATTTGTCTGATTGTCTGTTGCTCAGCTATCCTTACAAAATCTGCGCAGTGTTGAATTCTCCAAGTTTCATATGCATCCGACCAATCAAAGGTCCACCTATTTAAAAAAAATATTATTATTGTTTTGTATTGTTTAAACTATTTAAAAAACTGTTGGATAAAATTTCGTATGACAAACGTGTATTCATTACTTAAGATACATGAGAAAAGCAGTAAAGTGATTTATATAATGAATACACGTATCGTGTACCATGCGATATTTTATCCAACAGTTTTTAAATGGCTTCAAATGTATTTGAAATTTGTTTTAATTTGATATTTCAAAAGACCATTTGATAAAAAATAGTGCGGAGATAGGTCACGCAGCTACAATGAAGTTAATAATGGATGTATATTATTGTACATCTAATGCTGTTAGCAGTGTGATCAATTATACATGACTCGTCAGCGTCAGTAAAATGTTTGTATTTGCCTCGGAGCCGTAAAATACTCGGAACGAAGTGCCGAGTATTTCAGTATGATTCCGCAACAATAATGTACCACTTTCCTGACTCTTACGTAAACGACTATTTTTTTCAAACGTCATAAAAATGGCATCTTTTGTTACTTGATTTACAAGATAGAAGTTTAATTTCTACGCCGCAGGAAATAAAATAAATAAATATCCATAGAAACTATATAGAATCAGCGAATAAGAAGTAAAGTAGTGCGTTTGAAAAAAATAAATATATGTGTCATTCGGAGTAAAAGTGTCTTTGCCTCGCATGTAATTGTGCGACTCGCTTCTCTAGTCGTGCAAACTTCCATGCTCGCCACTCAAAGTAGCACTTTTACTCCTAATGGGGTTATCACAACCATTTTCTGCAACTTCAAGGGTTTCGTGCAATTTTTGACGTGTGATAGTGCGAAAATTTTCCTGCAACTAGTTTTACATCTTGTCCGAAAACTAGTAACGTTGCAGCAACTGCTGTCAAAACAGTTGCAGATATGTGCATACGTCTGATACCCCGTTAATAACACAATATACTATTTTTTAAATGTTTATAATTTGAAATCAAATGAGTCAAGTGAACTTTTTATTAGTTACGAAGTTAACACAAAAAAATCTGATGTGGACACCACACGACTTCCTTGTACGCAAGACCAATATAAAGATGAAGTATAGACTCAATTATAAAATTGCACGTATTTGACGTAATTTGACATTAACATCTATTTTTTATTTTTTTGTTATTTTTTGTCCTAATCCATAGCAAGCTTCATTACAAAAACCAAAAAGTATATAAGTTTTAAATTTACATATCTCGCTTATACAAAGGGCTAATTTAATAATACTTGATGTGCTAGCCGCAGAATTTAATTCTCTAAAACTTTTATTTGAAGCATTTATTTCTAAAATCAAAATGAAACCATTTTATTCAAGAAAAACTGTTAACAACTTCAGGTAATATATCACTTCCGGTTAGCCTGTTTTAACCAAATTCTGCTATGTTATTCCAATTGATATACAAGTCTTATATACTAAATTTGAAAAGTTTTGGATTATATTTTAATATAGTTTTTCATTGAAATCTATTATAGGCTTCAAATAAAGTACCATTTCTGGAAATTATGTAATGACCAAAAAGGGAGGTGCACAACTAGATGTTATAGAAGTACTAAATACAAAATTTCAACTTTCTACGGCTTACCGTTTTTGAGTTATGCGAGATACGTACGTACGTCACGACGAAATTAGTCAGAATGGATTCAGGGATGGCCAAAATGGATATTTCCGTTGAAATCTGGAAACCGAAATTTTTCGCGAATACAATACTTCCTTTACTTTGTACAAGGAAGTAAAAAGTAATTATTTATTAATACAAAACTGCATATAACATTATTTATTGGCTCAAAAATTATTTATATATTAATTGATATCTTTTCCAAATATAAAATTACAATTTTCAAAACTCTTTTTCGTAAATTGCCTTTGATTTCGTAAGTAATAAATGTTCATTGGCTTTCTTCGCTCTCTACCGAAAATGGGGGGCCATAGTTTGCAAAAAAACTGAGTTCCCATTTAATCTCCTATAGACACTTTGAAAATAAACATACGGTACACCAATACCAATTATTACTTCCAATAATTTCCCATTTAAATATTAAAAATTTTAATTTAAAAACAAACGATTACATATATTTATTTATCGTAGTTTAGTTGTTACACATATTGATAGATGACTCTGGATGGCTCGCTCGCTCGTTCCCAAGCCCAACAGTCCCAACTTTTATGTGAATTTACATCCAAATCAATCTCGCTTGGGCTTGGATAGTTTTCGTCTCTATGCATTGCATATCTGTGTTGTTCAGAATTTAGAAACCATAAATTATGTACTTCTTTCATGTTCACCCACAACCACAGGTTCAACAATGCGCATGTGCAGCAGATTCTGTGATCTTGTGTGGATCTGTGTTTAGATGACATTTAACCGTTTTTGACATTTAAAAGTCTATTCCATTTATCAGTTAATATTCAAGTACTTGATATTTTAAATCTAATTTTATCTTCAATAATTTATTGTTGAGATACGTACTTATTCATCAAATGTATTACAAATGAATAATTGATATTTATGGTCGTGTAGTACAGACGCCGGTAGCAAGTTAATAAATGTTTTTACTCGTTTTTACAATTAGTAAATATGACTGATCTCGAGAACTCGTTCGAATTGCTCAGTACTATGTCTCCAAAGTTCAAAGTAGCAAAACCTTGCAAGAAGTGTAAGAAATGTAAGTCATTATTTTAATATTTTAACCTCATTTTATTAATTTTCATTTACTTGTTTAGCTCCACACAAACTTTCTTTGAAATCTAATATACGACGATCTTCTATATTTGATAAAGCTCCTCATTCTCACCACGTTCGAGATAGCAGTATTATTCTTTTGGAGGACAGTGCCATTAGTGAAAAATTGTCTCCCAGTAAAGTTAAAGTTATAAAGGCTCCCATTATTATTTCATCGACAAGTGAATCGGAGAATTCTGACTGTAAAGATGATGTTAAACCATACATTAATGTGCAGCCAAAATTTATTGATATAGATACTTGGTTATCAGATAATGAAAAATTGGATGGCTATTCAGAAGTATTTTCTTTCAAACATCACTCATTTAGTGAAAGTGATGATGAGAAAATAAATATTTCTATTAAAAATAAATCTGTAGATGAACATCAACCATCAGGTAGTTGGCAAGTTGTAGAAATAATATCCAAACCAGAAAAAGAACATTTACCATCTAAAGAAGTATACAGATTACAGAGTTTAAACAGCAGTACAGAAGATTTGGGGATAAATACTTCAGGTAACTTTGCATAGTTTTTTTTTTTTTTTAATATAGATGTAGGAATTTTCATATGAATAATAGACGAATTTCCAACTTTCATTGTTTTTATTTTTTGAATACATAACGTTTCGATTAATAATATCTCCAATTGTTATCAAGTAAATACCTTCTAAGATCTAAATTAAAAAAAAATATGTTTTTTTTTCTATAGGGCGCGAGCAGACACGTTACTCGAGCGACCTTGACGTGCTTGGAATCAGCTGATTTGTGTGCGCATGTCATTTTGACAAGAACAATGTCACGTTGGCAGTACCAATGTTTTGACTTATTTTGATTTTGAACTGCTTTAATGTTATTATATTACAATTTTTAGGCAGTAAAACATATGAAATTAAAAATAATAACATTTTAGCACTTAAAAATCAAAATAAATCAAAACATTGGTCTTGTCAACGTGACATTGTTCTTGTCAAAATGACATGCGCACACAAATCAGCGGATTCCAAGCAAGTCAAAGTCGCTCGAGTCACGTGTCTGCTCGCGCCCTATACCCATCCATATAGGTACATATTGGGATTTTAAAATTGGATATATTTATAGTCGGTATTTTTAATATTTTTCTTTAACATCTAGTGAAAAATAATTCACTCGCAAAATCGCTCTGGACTTAAATATCCCGCTCGTCGATAAAATATAATTTTATAGTCTTAATTATTAAATAGTCTCATATTTGAAAATATAGAAATAGCCATTAGATATTTTACAATTAATTATTGAAATTTGTGTAATATTTTGAAAAAGTCTTGATCTAAAACAGAATATGGCGTCAAAGTTCGTATAGTTTAACATGTGACCAACTATATATACTTTTATTTATACGGGATGTTAATTAAAAAGCGGGCCATAGGCGTTTAGAATGGGACATTTGTTTTTCCTTGCGCACAAGTTACCAATAGACCTTTTCAATTTAAAGAGATAGAAGACATGCGCAATGGGGATCTGCGCATAGTAAGAACAAATGAGATCCATGGCGTTTGTTTCTAAAAAATAGACGTAAAATATGAGAAAAATCTCAAACAATTTTTTAAAAAACTTATCGAAATAAGTTGCATAAGCTTTTATTGAAGCTAGAAGGTCCAATGATGCAAACTTTCGCCGAGAATACAATACAGGGTGCCCATTTTAAAAGTTCCCGCCTGAAAATTTAAGAATAGGCAAAACAATACATTTTATAAGCCATTTGGTAAATAGTACTATATCGAATAATCACAGTAGGTATAAGAGCAAAACAAAATTTTAAAAACCAAGTCACTTATGAAATGTATCATGTATTGCCTATTCATGAATTTTCAGGCGGGAACTTTTAAAATGGGCACCCTGTATTTTTGACGTTTTGTTTGACAGCACATTTTCTTACTATTTGCAGCGATAGAAAAAGATAGCCATTAAATTGAAAAAGTTCTATTAATTTTAGGCAAAAATGTTTCTAATAAAAGTAAGATAATTAAATTCTACGTCTAAGTCACTAACAGATTTAATTTTGCAAGTTTGGTTACTGTTTAAACTGTCAGAAATTTAATTTTATAGGTTACAAAATGTGAAAAAGTTTTATTTTAAAAATAATATTTTTTTTCAAACGTCGTAGAAATGGTATTTTTGTGACTTGATTCACAAGGTATAATTTCATTTCTACGCCGCTGGAAATTAAAAAAAAAATTAATTTAAAAATAAAATAAATAAATATCCATGGAAACTACATAGAATTAGCGAATAAAAAGAAAAGTAGTGCGTTTGAAAAAAAAAAATTAATGTCATTTGGAATAAAAGTGTCTTTGTCTGCCTCGCATGCAATTGTCTGACTCGCTTTGCTCGTCGTGCAAACTTCCACGCTCGCCACACAAAGTATCTCTTACTGTGTAGAATTGAATTATCTGTAACTTTTATTTGATAATTGAATTTCTGACTGTTAAAACGACATGCATTTTTTGTAACTTTGTTTCAAATTCCATGGATATCGCTACAATTGAGCAATATTTATACAATTTCAAATTATATTTTACAGGTTACCAAATGAGCAATATTTAATCCGTTTTGAATTTTGGCGTAGAATTTAATTATCTACAACTTTTATTTGAAACTTTTTTGTCAAATTAATTGGTAACTTTTGCACAAGGAAACAATGATTTCCCATGTTAAACGCCTATGGCCCGCTTTTTAATTAACAGCCTGTATAAATAACGTAGGTGATAGCCAAACTGTATTTCTATTGGCTATGAATGACGTGCTGTATGTATTTTGACGTCACAGGAGTGGGTGGTTGTTTGTTATTTTTCGCGCCAATATTTTATTTAATTATTTATGAAAATATTTCATTGAAAATACTTTTTGAAAAATTGTGAAACCGGCACGTTTAAATATATGATTTTTTCCAGATTTAGATATCATTGATGATAGTGAGACTGAGCAAAATACATATGCAGAAAATTTATTAGACGACTTATATGGTACGAGTTGGAGAGCAAATAAAGACTTGGTGCTATCGAGATCTGAACCAAGAAAACAGAAAAAACGTTCTCCTATTCAAATGCCGAAAACAGAACGAAAACAGACAAACACTTCTCGAAGAATGGAACCGAAGGCACTATGGGCTCAACGCCTTAAAGAAGTGTGTGACTCAGATAGTGAGCTATCTACAAGTGCAGATTCCTGTAAAAGCACTGGTATTTTGAGCGACGCAGGGAGAAAGTTAAGCTTCAGTGATAGCGAAGACGAAAATGATATTAATTATATGACTCCGCCTACTAGTGTTGGTAAAATTAATTCAAAGAAAAATAAGAATACTTCCAAAAGTAGTATTAATACATCACGATCGTCGAACGAAATTAATTTTAGTGAAAGTGATAATGATAGTTTAGGAACTAAAGTACGAAAGAAATTAGCCAAAAAAGCAAAATCGCTGACTGATAAAACAAAAAAGAAAGCTAACACTGAATCAAAAAATAAGACTGAAAAAATAAAATCTAACAGTGCTAACATTAATACAAAATCCACATCAGAAAATGCCGTTAAATTCTCTAAATACAACGTGGAATCTGAAAAATATTCATTTTTAAAATCACTTTCCGGTGGCACTCCTCCATGGAAATGCCACCCAGAAGCTCAGTTTTTCAAAGCGAACTTTAAGACTGAAAAATCTGCACTTGCCAAGAAATTATTTAACTTGTACAATGAACAAATTTTCGGGAACGCTATTCCGAAAGACACTCCAATTCATTGGAACGACAGAATGAGAGGAACTGCTGGATTTTGTTACAATAAAAGAATAACAAGCAGAGATGGAACAGTCACGAGATCTTGTAAAATTGCGCTGGCGACCAAGATTTTAGATACAGCTGATAGGCTCCGGGATACATTGATCCATGAAATGTGCCATGCAGCTACTTGGCTTGTTAATAATATTGCTGATGGGCATGGATCGTATTGGAAGTCGTGGTAAGTTCATATTTTAAATTACATTCATTGAATAACTTCATTCTATAAATTGAGATTAATGGTGCTATTCTGTAACTTTGCTCTGTAAGACTGTAACTCTATAGACTCTATAAGCTATAGAGCTCTGTAAGACGACAGCTTACAGAGTATTAAAATTACCTATTCTGTAACTCCCTCTAGAACAAGTCTCGCTACAGAGTTATTCTTATAGAATACCTAACTTCATTCCTGTCTAGCTGTCAAATATGCTACAGTATATTTGACAGTAATTTTGTGGGCATTCCAAAAAATACACTATAAAATGGTAGGTATATTGGTTCAAAGATACATATTCCATAATATATTTATGTAGTTCATTATTATTAATTTCTATAAATACATCAGATTTACACATATGTTTATGATTAAATGAAATATATAATTATTGAATCAAAATACGTTGTGTTTTGATTTTTGTAGGTAATCAATTTTTGTCATTGTTGTAATCAATGCATTATCTTGACTGGCAGAAACTGCCCTTGTCTTTAGCTTTGAATCAATAATTATGACATTCTTAAGTAGCTATTTAAAATTATTCAACTTTTACAATGAGTTTGTTTAAAAACATTTCTTAATTAGTAATGTAATTCATTATCTGGTAAACTGATCTGAATTGATTTTGACAAGTCTGGAAAAATCTTCTCTATTTTCAAGCTAAAACATTTAGATATAATCAAAATTGTTAACTTTTGCTTTTAATTTCTATATTTGTTTAAATTTTTTATATAAAATATATATTTGACGTTTAAAATATATTTTTGACGTTTCAATATGCTCTGTAAATACTGTACAGTCAAGATTTTGGCGCTGTAAGATTTATAGAAATTTCTATTACTCTGTAGCGCTTACAGTACTGTAACTTGGTTACAGAATAGCAATTTGCTTACATCCTGTAACGTTGGTTACTTACAGAGTCTATAGAGCTTAGAGAACGGTACAGAATAGCACCATAAAATATAGGCGTTTAGCCAAAGCTTACAGAAAGATCAGAACGACCAAAATTAAAAACAGATATCATTTATTTATTGAAAATTAAACTGTTGGAGATATTTTTGTCAAACTTATGTCTGCTATGTAAACATTCAGTCCAGGTTATAGATCTACTTTAAACTTGGCTAAAGGTTTAAGTTTGACTTAATAAAAAATTACTTTATTACAGTATAAATTTAAATCGGAGCAGTCAGTCGTGCCGGCATAAACTCAGACCTATGCGTCAATGTTATTTTGCAATCTTCGAATGGTAAAATTAAAGAAACGGTACGATTTGTCGAAAATAATGACAACTCTAACTAAAATATTGTTTTATTTGTTTAATTATGAGATCTGAAAGGATATTTCAGAAATAACATTTATGATTATCCGTCATTTTCAATGTTTTTTAAAAGCAAAATACCAATTTAACAAAAAAAATCTGATGTGGCCAGCACATTACCTTCCGTCAGTTCCAAATTTCAAGTACATTACCTTCTGTCAGGTGTATGTATTTTGAACAAATTCCATACAGAAAGTTTCATGTACCTAAGAGATTCTATATTTCCAGGAAAATTATATCACAAACATGTCAATTGCACTTGACACGACATCTATCTATCAGCATTTTCTTAATGTAGTAGCGATTTCCATGGTTAGAGCATAGCTAGCTGCTTTATGAAATTTAATTTCTTTACAATTTTTTTAACTCTATATCCATTGAATATGAAGTATAATCAAATCGTATAAAGACTAAAATATTATTTAATATTTATAATAACAGTAAATATGGAAAAATGATATTTAACAGTGTTTTTTCAAGAAAAACTGTTAAAATCTTAAAATTAGGGTACTTCCGGTTGAGCAATTATAACCAAAATCTAATGATCTCTTCACATGAATGTAAAGAAAAGGAATATGAAAGAATTATAATTTTTTGAATTGTAGTATTTGAGTTATCGGATCCAAAAAAATCGTCACACACACACACACATACATACATACATACATACATCATCGTAAAAATAGTAAAATATTATTCCAGGGACTCTAAAACGTGCTTATTCATCAAAAACTCACCACCGAATTTTTTGACCAAAGACAATACCTTCCTTACCTAAAGGTGACGGAAGGTAAAGAAAACATGTAATCGTAAAGTTTAGCTAATAGAAAACTGCAATACGGGCCCTTTTAACAGCACATTTATAGATAATATATATTTATGATAACAAATTTAGATATTCGCGCGTAATTTTTACCAACATAGAAAAGAGGTGCGTTCAGAGACGCAAACTAAGCAAGCTGCGTAGAAAATCGCTACTTTGCTTAACGGTCTTCTGGCGCCCATTTTAAATAAAATAATAGAGATTTTAAGCGTAAATCGTAGAGAAATAAAAACGGCAGGAATAGAGGGGAGACAAAGCATAGTCATGCGTATGTTTCCAAATTATTTGAGCGATTTTGAACCTTATTGCAATATCAGAATTAGATGCAAAAGGCTAGTCGACAAGTTAAATACTGTTAGGTTACAGTTGGCCAAATCTAAATAAATATTTGATTATCCATAACTACAACTTATCTTGATTTGTTTTATAAAACTAAAATAAATACGAAAGAGTATTCGTAAAAAACGTAATGTAAATAACGGACAGAAACAGTAGGTAACGCTTATTGACATTGAAAACTTATTCGTTCGACTGCAAATCTGGCCTACTAGCCTTTTGCAGCTGATTCTGACGGTGCAATAAGGTCTAAAATCACTAGGTTGATTTGGAAAGTCGTCTTACGGCGAAATACATAGCATGCCCTTTTCCGTTCTATTTCGGGTCTAAGGTTATTAAGGTTTCTGGTTTACAATATACTATTGAATTTACGAAATGACCAATAATTTATATTCCCTTCTATTTAGGTAATTTATTTTCATATACATCGTTGCGAAAAAAATTAACATTTATATTCAAACAGGTTAAACTTTTTTAATGATTCACCGTAAATCTTTCTACCATATTTACTGTTAACAAGTTGTTTTGGCAATCGTTGTGGATGGTCGAACTAGCATAATCATATGCCTATCAAAATTTTAATAATTTATCGCATTCAAAATCCGCAAATTTATTTATTTTTCATTATATAACATAAAATATGTATGTTTTTTTTTTCAGGGCCCATAAAGCAATGAAAGTATTTCCCGAACTACCACCAATAAAAAGATGCCATGATTATCAAATAAACACGAAATATACATATAAATGCACAGATTGTGGATATAGGTAACTATAAATATTATTCCTAAATTAAATATTTTGTGTCATGTTGAATTTATTTCAGTATTGGACGCCATTCTAAATCTTTGGACATAGAACGTAAACGTTGCGGATATTGCTTCGGAAAATTCGAAATATTTATAAATAAAGTAAATAAAAACGGCGAAAAGCAACAAACTCCAGCAAAAGGAAAAAGTGCACCATCTTCTTTTGCATTATATGTGAAAGAAAATTATAGTTTGGTCAAACGTGACAACCTAAAACATGGAGAAGTTATGAAAATTTTAGGACAAAAGTTTTCCGAATTAAAACTTAATCAGAAAGTTTAATTTAAGTTTAATTTAATATTTATATCATCAACTTATACTGAAAGAATTATTACGATTATTTTTTACTTTTGTAGTGCATATGTAAATCTAGTCTTTAGAGAAACAATACATTTATGGTATTGACTGCCATTTTGAATAAGATTTTTAATATTGACTTGTATCGTTTTAGACGTACATTTAGCTAGAATTGTATATTTAATTGTTTTGTTTTAAATCATTTTTGATAATATATACACTTTTTTCAAATAAAACTGTCTACTTTCTTTTAAATCCTTTTAACGAGCACGGTAGCACGCTGGTACATGAATCGTTTTGAATTAAATGGGGTATTCTACCGACTTTTTAAAAATATTTTTTCTGATAATTTATAAAAATCTAGGAATATTGGTAAAAACGCGAAGTTAAAATATGAACTAGTAAGTGAGATATGAATTTTTAAATGTTTGAAGTTATTCGTGACGTCATAGTCCCGAGTTGATTGTGCTTCTCAAACAATAAATTCTTAATTGCCTACATTAGGCATATATTTTCATTCATTTTTATTAAATCTTTACCTTGTGAAATGAATTATACCTTGTTCCATTTAAGCCATTCAGTATTGCAGAGAATAGACCTATTAAATTTTTATGACACTGTGACGTCATTTTAGATTTGCCATCTAGCAGAATTTTTCTGAATCAATGGGTGGGTGACACCATATTGCCAAATGATGAGAATGAAACAGAAATGTATCTATACTATTATTCACGAAAGATGACTATGTTCGAAAAAAGAATACACATCACTTTATAGCAGTAGCTTAGCAACATTTTGTATTAGAAAGAGAAAGATTATTTGACCTATGTCTATTTAATTTATGTGGTGTGACAGATATACGTAAATAGTGGCATTACTTTCTAACATACTATAAATAATAATGACATATGTCGTAGAATTACAGATACCTAATTATCTACTACACTGCCCTCTGTGCTAATAATTACCCAGTGGCGTTGACATTTAAATCAAATTATTATTCCTTGGTTTATAAGTTAAGTCTGTTTTTGTATTTTGCAAAAACATAAGTGAAGAACATAAATCTTTCAGAAAGGCATTATTTAGAAAAAAAAACATAATTTTCAAATGAATTACTCAGTTTTTAAGTTAAAATGTGTTCATAAATATTTTATGCTGTACGCCTATGCATATGAAATGCAATGAAAGTTATCTGCAGACGGCTCACAAATGACCTTGAATAGTCATCTTTCGTGAATAATAGTTTATATACTATTATTCACGAAAGATGACTATTCAAGGTCATTTGTTCGAAGAAAGAATACATATCACTTTATAGCAGTAGCTTAGCAACATTTTGTATTAGAAAGAAAAAGATTATTTGACCTATGTCTATTTAATTTATGTGGTGTGACAGATGTACGTAAATAGTGGCATTACTTTCTAACACACTATAAATAATAATGACATATGTCGTAGAATTACATATATCTAATAATCTACTACACAGCCCTCTTTGCTAATATTTACCCAGTGGCGTTGACGTTTAAATCAAATTAGTATTCCTTGGTTTATAAGTTAAGTCTATGTTTTTGTATTTTGCAAAAACATAAGTGAAAAACATAAATCTTTCAGAAAGGCATTAATTTAGAAAGAAATATAATTTTCATATGAATTACTCTTATTTTTTCAGTTAAAATGTGTCCATAAATATTTCATGTTGTACGCCTATGCATACGAAATGCAATGAAGTTATCTGCAAACAATATTATGTCAGACGGGTCACAAATGACCTTGAATAGTCTTCTTTCGTGAATAATAGTTTACCTTGTTCCATTTAAGCCATTCAGTATTGCAGAGCGTAGGGAATAGTTTTGACCTCTCTTATTGGCTGAAATTGGAGACAAGAGACAAGTTTACCCAATGTAATTTCGGCTACTTCAAGTTTGCGCTGTTGCCAGCTCCATCTACTGAATGTGTATAATAATTAAATTATGTTTTATCAGAGATTGTAATATCGGGTCTTAAGTAAATTATTTGAAAATGTTTAAAATAAATAAAATATTTAAAATAAATATTATTTCAATCTATTTCATGAAACATTTTGACAATGTCCATTAGGATGTTACTATTCGCAATCGTAGATAAAATTTTCCCTCTAGTGGCGCAAATCGGTACTACGAAAAGCAATCGTACAAGCGCCAAATTGAATAAGTGACAGTTGATTGCGTAGTGTAGTAATTAATAATAAAATATTTAAACTTATCGCCTTCATATAAATACGTTTTTAACACAGTGAACAATGTGAACTGTCATATGTCAAACCCAACGTATGGCGGCCTTCTTGTCAGCGCATCAATCGTTAATTTCGATTGCGAATAGTTCTGGATTTAAATTCAAACAAAAACAACGAATAGTGGGTCTAGTTCGCCCAAATTCATCCGAAATAACCGATTAGTAGGGTCGGGATGTCCCAAGGGATTATGACGTCACGTTTACAAAAATTAAGCATTTTTATTACAACAAAGTAATATTTCATCATTTTCTTTTTATTAAAACTCTTAATTTAACGTATGCTACCTTATAATTATTGAAGTTTATTATTTCTTTGCAATGAGAATACTCCACTCATCGTAAAGAAATTAATGATCGTTGAAATAATTTTTATTTTGCTTTGTTACGTTTCCAACGCATTCTCGAATTATTATTTGTTTGTAAACAAGTCGACAGACCAATAATTACATCATTTATGACATCTCTTCTGTTCATTTCCTATTCTAATAAGAGAGTAATTTGCATCAATTTAAGCTACAGGAAGAGTTGAATTTTCTGGACCATTCGTTGAAACGCAGTTGATAAGAGTGCGAATTATGGTTTCTTTCTAGGAATATTCTAGATAAATACTTAAGGGTTTTCGTAATTATATTTTTTATGTAGTAGGTACCTATATTAAAATTAATTGCATGCCTATATAAAAAAATATAATTTATTTTCACAAATTTTGTAACAAATATAATTGCTATTAAAATTTATTATATTTCTGTTTATGAATTGAAAACGATAATGATTTAATTTGATATAAATTTGTTTCAAGAACAAATATAATAAATAATGATTTATATTTTCTTAGTATTTGAAGAAAGGATAAATGAATTTATTATTTATTAATTATTAGTATAACTACTTCCTATTTTTATAATAGAAAGGCTAAATTCAAAGGTCAGATTAAAAACAAAACTATGAAAAATATTTAATACAAATTTAAATAATTTTAACTATTCGTCTCAACTATATGCTGGCGTACCTAATTCTAAATACTTTTTACAAGTACTGTTTTTATTTTACTGGAAATATCACAGAAAAAACTTACATGTGAATATTTTTTTTATGGAGGAGGCAAAAATTATGTGGGTAAGTTTTTTGACTGTGGTGTAGATTGTGTTACCTACTCAAAATCAATCATACAACATTTTTTCTTACAAAACCGATGTTTCGGTTACATTTATAACATATTCAGGGTAAGTAGAGCCTACAGACTTACATTTCGAGTATTTAATATTTTCACTTTTTTACATAGTCGTTTTTTCGCTGTTCTATTTCTTTGCAAATGATATTGTATTTAAAAAAAATCACTTATTTGCCCAAATTGACCATTTCTTGTGAAACAATATATATATATATATACATATATATATATATATATATATATATATATATATATATATATATATATATATATATATATATATATATAATATATATATATAATATATCCAAAATGCCAAATGTTAAATAGTTATATAATATTATGTATATGGTGCATTTTAAATATGTGACAAATAAAATTACCATACAACAAAACATTTGGTAGGTTTAAAACTATCAGATATGAACTATTTTTGTAATATAACATTTAGAATATTAGTAAATGTTTCAAATGATATATTTATTTAACATTACATTTTGAACATTCAAAAATAACAGAAATGAAATGTTGTTATGTAACATTTAAAATGTTGCAAATAAAATATTTATTTAACATTAATTTTTCAACATTTAAAAATATCACAAATGGAATATTTTTGTAATATAATATTTAGGATATTAGCAAATGTTTCAAATGATATATTTATTTAACATTACATTTAGGATATCTGTAAATGTTTCAAATGACATATTTATATAATATACACATACATACATTCGTTTAAACATTTAAGTTTTATAAACGTACAAAAATTCCCAAAATATAAATATTTTACTTGTATGTATCAAAATTAATTTATTTAACATTTTGTTTCCCAAATTGGCAGTAGTAAATCTATAATTAGTTATACGAGAGTCACGCTAGAATTATTAAGAATAAAACTTAATATTATACATGGTTCATATTTTTTTCTTCCACATCTTAAGTTCCAAATCAATCTTCTGTTGGAATGCTTTCAAAATAATTTCTTCGTCAGAAGAGAACATTATACCCCATAAAATTGTTCAACACATTCCCAAATCAGGTGAGTATGGCGGGTGTTCTTTATTTTCAATTTTTTCACACAACAATACATTTAGAAAATTGATTTCTACTGTTACTTAACTTTCGCAACTTAATTTCAAATTACATAAACAGCTATACTCCGTTCATTCGCTGAGACGAGAGAATGTGGAACTAATTCTTGAACAGAAACAATAAGACATTCTATTGGCTCGGCTCCAAAATTATCCTCTTTTGACCAGTAAAATGACTTGCCTCTGATTAAGAATTCGTACCACATACGCAAATTATTTTATTCTTAATATTCTTATTCTTATGGGATCTCGTGGCCGCGTGCCTGAGTGTCTGGTCGCGAATCTGGGAAACCGGGATCGATCCCGACCGACGCCAAATATTCCGAATTTTAAATGGCACAAAATTGACCCCTGTGGTGCAATCTCCACGCCAGCAATGAGTGCCCGTGAGGTTACGCCTGGTAAACGCCCGCACGGTACAAATATGTCATCATCATTACCGATATCTGCTTACAAAGCAGATTGGCACACCCAGCAATGGGTGATATGCCGTGATGATATATTTATATTTATTTTATTTATTTAATATTCAAGCGTAACCCTCGTATTATCTTGGGTGAAAAGCTGAAAACTAGTATAGTATCTAGTCAAAAAGGTATAATGTAAATATGATTTGCTTTTATTTTAGAAAAGGACTATAGTACTTGAAGAAACGTTAAATATATATTTTTTTTAGAATTACAAAACATATTATTTATGAGTCATTAGATGAGCAAACACGGAACTTTTTAAAAATATAAACAGATATAATTATAGATATTGATGTTAATTATAATTGACAGAGATCATTAAAAACAAATAATAATTATTCAAGTTCAACGAATTTATATTTACCTAACATAAATTTATTCAAATATAAAAAATATCTATTCATGATGTTATTGTTGTGAGTCATGCCTCCCGGAATCTTGTCTCTTGCCAAGTGTTTAACAATGGCAGATGATAATACGTCTTTATGTTTAGGCGTATTTTTTATTTTCTCATTGTTGTGGCTGGGTATTTTGTTTTGAGCCGCCACAATTCTGATTAAGGAACGAACAATATGATCTAAATTGAAACGTAGCAGAGGAGTGGTTTAAATATCGATAAATATTCATATATTCAGCAACCCGCATATGTAAAACTATTGTTTTACTGTCAAGGACGATCTAGTGAATCATTTTCATAGTACCATCATTTTGGTTTGTATTTACCGGCAAGTTATGGTCTTTGATACATTGTAATTGATTTTTTTCCTCAAAATGTTTGAAATGACGTGGGTTACTTGTAATAAACACGAATGTTTTGCATAAAAATCAGATATAAACAAAATTTTATGGAAATTAGTGAATATAATTTAGATTTAGTTGTTTAGGCTTGGGTAATAATTATTATGAACTTATTTAATAGAAATAGAATAGAAATTGTAGTTAGTAATAGTAGTAGACTTGAATAGTTATTTTTATACGAGTAAAGACGTATTTTATCATCAAGCGGAAAGTTTACCAACTTTTAAGATTCTTTTTAATTAAAATTTAATTTGATATAGTTGTGTTTGTGATTTACTCTAACAATTGGTATCCCATAAATTGATCTAATTTTACACTTATAGAAATATATACATACGATTTAAATAACTTTCGTGGCCAATAATTGGAAATATGCATAGATAATAAGCAATTTAATAAAATAATTATTGAAAAACTACGTATATTGCAGAGCTGGGATAGATACTTTGAAAAAGTATCTTCGATACTTTTGTAAGACATAAATTTTGTTAAAGATACTTAAATATCAAGATACTTAAGGCCAACGCGCACTTGAGCGACCGAAGCGAAGTGCGGCGAAGAGATGTTTTCTCATTCTATGTATTGTTATGTGTATACGCGCATTTTGGAGCAGCGAAGAGCAGAGCAACGAGGCGATTATACACATAAGAATATATGTAATGAAAAAACTTCATTTCACCGCGCTTCGCTTCGCCGCTCTTCGTATCGCTTATATGCGCGACGGCCTTTAAATTGTAAATTTTTAAGATACAAATATTTTTTTAAGTTTCTTAGATATTTACTTGAAAATATTTTAGATACTTTTAAAATATCTTAGATACTCTTAAAATATCTTAAATACTCTTCAAATATCTTAGATCCTTTTAAAATATCTTATTCTCTTAAAATATCTTAAATACTTTTAAAATATTTTAGATACTACAGTATCTTAGATACTTTTAGATACCTCAAAATATATTAGACTCTTTTAAAATGTCCTTAGTATCTTTTAAAAATATCTTAGATACTCTTAAAATATCTTAGATACTTTTGAAATATCTTATTCTCTTAAAATATCTTAAATACTTTTAAAATATTTTAGATACTGTAGTATCTTAGTTCTTAGATACTTTTAGATACCTTAAAATATATTAGACACTTTTAAAATTTCCTTAGTATCTTTTAAAAATATTTTAAATAGGTCATTGAAAATTATATTATATTGAATTAATATTAAGCTAAATGGTATTTTTATCAATAAAAAGATACTTCAACTGCATTTAAATACTTTGATTATATTTAGATACTTTGCAAGTATTTGATTGTATTTAGATAATATTCATCTAAATACATTAAAAGTATCTTTTAAAATATCTTATTCTCTTAAAATATCTTAAATACTTTTAAAATATTTTAGATACTACAGTATCTTAGATACTTTTAGATACCTCAAAATATATTAGACACTTTTAAAATGTCCTTAGTATCTTTTAAAAATATCTTAGATACTCTTAAAATATCTTAGATACTTTTGAAATATCTTATTCTCTTAAAATATCTTAAATACTTTTAAAATATTTTAGATACTGTAGTATCTTAGTTCTTAGATACTTTGAGATACCTTAAAATATATTAGACACTTTTAAAATTTCCTTAGTATCTTTTAAAAATATTTTAAATAGGTCATTGAAAATTATATTATATTGAATTAATATTAAGCTAAATGGTATTTTTATCAATAAAAAGATACTTCAACTGCATTTAAATACTTTGATTGTATTTAGATACTTTGCAAGTATTTGATTGTATTTAGATAATATTCCCAAGTATCTAAATACATTAAAAGTATCTAAAATAAATAAAGTATCTTAAATATTTTAGAAATATCTAACATACATTTTTAAGATAAAAGATACAGATAGTTTAAAATAAAGATACATTTCCTATAAAATAGGAAATATCTAAGATAAAGTATATCAGATATTAAAAGTATCTTAGATATCATCGAGTATCTTTTTTCGTAAGATACTCCCAGCTCTGATATGTTGTAATACAAATTTGACTGCCACTGGCAGTTATGTCATTCAACGTATTTATATTATTTGGTTTACAATTTTGTTATTTCCTCTGTTATTTCAATTACTTGAAAATGGATTCAGGATTTCAAAATGGCGATAGCAAAACCAAAGGTTTAAAAATGCTAAGAATTTGGAATAGAGTAAATGTGTGATGTAGATGTTAAGGGCATTAAAAACTCAAATATTTTAATAACTAATTACATTATTCATTTTTAAAGTTTATATTATTTTTATACAATAAAAGCTTGAAAAAAGTGAGCTTCTTAACGCAATCGTGTGAAAAATGAGACGCTACGGCATTTTTGAAGACGCAGAAAAGATTCTAAATGTAGTTACTGAATCTATCTTTCCATCACTATTTTCTTACATGAAATGAAGTATAGGTTTTTTGCACAAAATTTAAAAAAATAAGATTTGAAATTTATTTTGACATATTAATTTTTGTCATTATTTAAGTAAGCTTTGATGAAAAAAACACGATCGCAAAAAAAGAACTTTTTTACTCGGATCGCGTTGTAACATAAATAATGTAACGTGGAACGCCCGCCGTCGCCGCCACTGTAAGCGAGTGTCTATTTATAGTGTTGACGTAATCGCGCTAGGAGCCCGGCGACGTAAACAAACAGGTCGCAATGTGTTTATTTACTTCCGGCCGCCTGAACCTTTTGTGTTCATTGTTATTATGCGGTGAACATTCTAAAGCTTTTATAGAAGGTAATAGCAGCTGTATAAAAGGGACGCTGCTATGCTCGAGTAAGTCAGTTACATACAGAGTCATGGAGATATTGACATGGAGTGTTAGAGAGTAAAGTGTTAGGAGAAGCACAACAGTATCGTAGTGAGCGTATGCAGTTGGTGTCGAGTAGGTACTCGGGAAGTTACTGGTATATTGGGATAGCTGTGGATGTGAATACTCGGTAGTGTTGACGAGTATTGGGAAGCTATCGTGTATAAGGACAGTAACGGCGAGTCTGAAAGTTACTGGTATACCGGGATAGCTGTTAAAGAGAATACTCGGTAGTGTTGAAGAGTATTGGGAAGCTAGGTATACGGGGACAGTAATGGCAAGTGGAAGTGACTACTCGGCAGTGGTGTTGAAGTTGAAGAATTGTGGCATACGGACAGTCGGTGATACTGAAGCTGTGGAAGTTGGACAGAGAATTACATAAATAGACAGATAGTGTTGTGAAAGAGGTGACTACCGAGCAGTTGAATATACGGACGCTGTTGAGTCAGTTGAGTATATAGAAGCTGTGGAGGTCGGTAGGCGGACAATTGGTGATATAAGTATATAGTGATATAATCGAGTAAACAGTCTACAAGAGTCTGCAACAGACCGGCAGTCTAAGATTAAAACGCCTAGTGAAATAAATAATTAGTAATATCTTGGAAATAAATAATAGTGTTAATTGCCTAAATAAATAGTGTTAGTGTATCTAGTTAATTATAGTTTTAGTCTTAATTAGTTTTTAATAATTGTTTAATCTTAGTAATAGTAACATTCATTATAGTTTAATAAACACTTAATTTTAATTAATAATAATTGTCTAATATTTACACTTCACCCAGATAAATAAAAACGTTACAATAACTATTTTAAACTGTGATAGTCCCTATCGTACAGTTTAAGGTCTAGTTTTAATAATATAAATGATCTGCGTTTTATTTTGTTACTGATTTTAGCCATACGTCAAATGTTTTCATTTAAATCCTTCAATTTTCTTTTATGATATTTTCATATTCTGTTGAATTCATATAACGTTTAATTTTTTAAATATTTGTTTGTTGTTTGTGAAATGCATTTTTTGTTATAAACTTATTACTTTAATAATCTACACAACAATTATATGTACATTTACAACTAATTTCAAAAATTACGGTATGTGGTATGTGTCATGTTAAATAAACATTTACCATCAGATAACGCAAATAATAACTTCTTTCTACCATCAATTATTACTGTCAAGTAGGTAGGTTGAGTTACTTCTCATCAGCATCACAATTTCTTGAAGAAGGTCTAACAGAAATTGATTATCACTTCTTCGAGAGAAGAACAAGTTTTCAAGGTTAAAGAAAAAATAGTGAATCTATTGTTCCTATTTTGGGAAATGGCAAAATCAGAATTATGTAATATTTTTATGACAGTTTTGGAATGGTTAAATTTATGGATGTAAGTGTGAATTTGAATATTATTAAGCAAGATCTTACATTCGCTAAAAATACGACTTTTATTCGTTGACATAAACAAGAAATGCAAAAAAGAACGAATCCAGCATTAAGCAATAAGTCGTGATATATTCATTGAATTATTGAACATTTATTTTATTGACTATTTTAAACATAAATTTATAATTTATCCTTCATTGTACTACACGACCAGCTGTGTTTTTATGTTTAATATTGGAATTTTAATCACAAATGCATAATCATGAATTTATAAAAGACATTTATATAATTATGCGTATGAGTAATAAAAATATTGAATTATTGCAAAATTCATATTTTATTGATTACTTCGAGCTTAAGCAATCTTTATTTTAAAAACTATTTATTAATTTATAAAATTTTGTTTCTAGAGATTTTCCGTCATACCCGTTTCAACTAAATTATTTTCAGTAATGAATAGATATTTTATTTTACCATTGAATTGAGCAGACAATTTTATACCGGGTGTTTACTGTTTTATGGACCGTAGGAAATACAATGGTAAAATTTTCATACGGCTGTAAATTCTGCCCTATTAATTTTAGAAATATGTATAGTGTAAATCCAAAAAATGTTCAGAATTAAATACTGCATCAAATGAACTTAAATTTATTGATGCAATAGTATCTTGTCACGTGATAAACATAAAATAATATATCCGTCTTTAAGCTTTTTCAGAGTGACATGCAAAACAAAAATACAAATGGTCGTATTATTTGACTTTGACAGATAAAAGTTTATTAATTGATATTTAATTGTTAATATTGTTCCATTGAGTTTTTTCTGCGATGGTAAATGTATCCATGCTTGTTGATAAATAAATTAGCGAATTCAATAATTGTTAAAACTTTATGACAGATGTCAACTGACAAACTCAAGCAATACAACTGTTTAACATTTTATGCTATTTCTCATGGCAGTGTAAATAGCTAAAAATGATTACGTTTATTTTGGCTCTCTTTCGCAAACGAAACGCATGTAATCAATAAATTTGGACTTGTTAGATACAGTTTTTAATTCTGAGCATTTTTTGTATTTACACTTTTGTTCTAAAAGCAATAGGGCAGAATATGAAAATTTTACCAATTGTATTTCCTATGGTCTACAAAAAAGTACACCCGGTATATGGTTTAGTATCAAATTTAGAAGCAGCTACATTTCATTCATTCATATATATATATATATATATATATATATATATATATATATATATATATATATATATATATATATATAAAAAGTACACCCGGTATATGGTTTAGTATCAAATTTAGAAGCCGCTACATTTCATTCATTCATATATATATATATATATATATATATATATATATATATATATATATATATATATATATATATATATATACACCCAAAGAAATTTTGCTTTAATACTTATGGAATTGCAGGTTAAATCAAATATTTTTGCTTTCAAAAAGGCTCCAACAAAGTTTATATTTGATTTAAAATTATCCTTGCTTTCAACCTTCTTTTAGGATTTTGAGACAAAAGTAAATACTATTATATCAAAAATGAATTTGTTAAGAGTAATATATTCTTTTTTAAATCACCTCGTATTTAATTGAAATATATTCAATTTCGAATTAAAAACGTATGATTTCAGAACAATGTTTTTAAAACATTAACCCAAATAATCAAAGCAATAAAATTAAAAGCTGTTAGTATTCAATATGAAAAATATATATATCATTTAAATTATGCTATTTTCAAATTATTATTTTTATTTATTTGAAATAAAAATCTTAATTTAACCTGAGGAATAGAATTTTTAAAATTAAAGTTCCTTAATTTATACTCAATACTCTTGTTTTATTTTAATAACTATACAATAATTAACAAAACATGTTTGAAAATAATTCATTCTGATTTCTGTAATGGAAAAGAAAACTTATTTCTAACAAGATAATTCTACATACAACAATAAATACAATAATTATTAACAAAACATATGTTAAGTGGATCTTAAGTCTAAATGAATTTAATTTTTACAACATATTTCTAACTTGTAATTTTCTAAGTATATTTCGAAATACATACCACAATTTCTTTTTTACTTAAACGTATAAGGTGGTTGTGATTGAAGTTGATAATAATTATTGATTAGCAATTCTTGTAGCTTTGTAGTCAGCTAAAAGTTTCATCTGCATACATCCTTTGCAGAACTAGTAATAAAAATATAGTAAATAAACATAATAGTATCTTAAAAGTAACAATATTAATAATAATACATACTTTCCGAAGATTCATTTGGGTTGGTACTAATATCTTTAAATCGAAATTCGAGTAAGGAATCAATTCCTTCAGATCCAAGCTGTTTAAGTGACGCAGAATGCAGAGAGTCTACAATTAGTTGTTTTCCTAAGAACAAATAATATTATACGTTTCATTTCGAATGTATATTTCTTAAAACTATTATGTTCAATATTCTTACCTTCATTGTATGGATATACATCCTCAATTTTGTTATCTTTAAGGTAATTACCTATACAATTCTATTTCTTTAATAATATTTTCTGTGTTTGCTATGCGTATAATTATTATTACTGCTATACATTCAGCGCATTTCTCACCACACATAAAACTGACTATGACGATGAAATCGGCAACTAGTTAGTAAAAATTTAGTACTTTTAATATAAAATTGTTTGTAAATTAATTTAAAATTAAACATATTAACGTAAAAGTAAATATTTTAAAATGAAAGTAATAATTTTTGTTTATAAAGTTATTTTTACATTTAAAATCATCAATATTTTGAAGAAAAAACATTTTACTTTGATTTTAACAAAATGTTTATTTGTATTAAAAAATTATTTTTACTTTCAATCCAAAATCTCAATTTTTGAACACAAATGATTTAAGTTTTTATCTAAAAAGTATTAATTTTATACCAAAAGTACAATTTTATTTTAAGCAAATTTTATTCAAAACAAAAGTAGAAACATTTAAGTTAAAAATATATAATAATCTACGAAAAGTATATTAGTTTTAAAATAAAATTATAATAGTTTTAAAATTAAAAGTAAGATTTCAAAGTAGCGTTTTTTAATTTTACCTGCAATTTATTTAAGTTGAAAGTAATTCTTTTCATTTTGGATGTTTTTAGAAACGAAAGTAATTTTTGTTGTAAATAAAACATATATTTTTTTGAGTGTATATATATATATATATATATATATATATATATATATATATATATATATATATATATATATATATATATATATATATATATATATATATATATATATATATGTCGGTGGCAAACACTGAAATCCATCAATCCACTGGCGATCCGGTCACGGACGGCAAGAAGTACATTAACCGTGGTTTTAACTGGGATGAAGGAGGGCTGCAATTTAATATTGGACAACAATTAGTTCTGTTGGACTATTCCACTGTTTGCGGGCAATCCCTGTACCAACTAGGCATTACCGGGATTGACGGATTTTATTTCTTCAAGCTATCACCCATTCAGGAAGATATTGGGTCTATTGTTAGCTTCACTTTATTTTTCGTACACTCATATATGATTTGCCACATCGATTAACTCCACAAAACAAAAAGTTGAGAATATTGATAAAATAATATAATTTTAATTACTATGAAAATTTGGATTCTGGATTCAAATAAACACAGAATTACGGACGTTGTTTTTTTTACAGATAATTGGAAAAATAGGGACAAATAGCTATATCTTTATTATTAATTTTAGGCCTATTGTTTAAAGCACAAAGTTAGGAGCAAAGATAAATCCTACTTTTTGGTGTGGAAACTGAAAAGGACCTAAATTCTACTTACGGTTTCACCGAAAAAGAGTATCATCGTTGATTTTTTAAATAAAATGATAAATTCATTTTTATATTTTCAGATAGTTATTTATAATTAGCTTGACAGTAATGTCAAATATTTGGAGTTTCATAAAATATTATTTACCTACCTACGTAATTAATAATTTTTCAAAATTATGATAATAGTAGATTTATTGTTTGAAAGCCTGACTTTTATACAATATTTGATTGGAATACAAAATATTTAATATATATATATATATATATATATATATATATATATATATATATATATATATATATATATATATATATTTCAAAATTATGAAACTTTAATATATTATAATTTTGCCTTGACATTTATACTTTATAACTGGGTTAATTTTGGATGAAAAGCGAGTATTTAATTGGAACCAATTTGTACTACTGTACTAGTTAATTTAAATTATTTTTAGAAACTATATTTCATTTTTCATTTAAAAAATCAATTTATCGTTCCGGGTGAAACCGGAAGTAGAATTCAGAACATTTTTAGACCAAAAAGTGGAACTTAAGTTCCTATTGTTTCAATTATCCTCTATTATGAAAATTTATTTTAAATATTAAAAGTTAAGAATCATTCAAACCTTTTGACAACCAAATTTAAAAATCTGGTGTGGCCAATACAATACCTCCCGCTATGTACAGCCCGAGTAATGGCCCGAGTCACAAAAAAAGATTAAGCTAATCCTTATCTGGATTAGCGAATTTTACTCTAATTTTGGCAGTTTATTTCTTAAAATATAGTCTAATCTAATCCAAGTAACTACTTTTCTTGATAATAAAATGAAGATTAAATTTTAAATACTGGGATAAAATAGAATTCATTAATCCAAAAATGAGAATTCCTATTGTTCTATTTACTTTTTTCTTTTTAAAACGTTACTATTATTAATTTGAAATGATTAGTTCTTTGACAGTGACATTTATATTTATCTGTCATACATACATTTGATAACTACGCAACCAAGGAGTTTTGTTTGTTTAAAGTGTAGCTCCGGAATTTAAATTATAGATAATTTTATAAATTTATCCATAAATTATATAGAAAAAGTATTAACGCAAATCCGTAGATAATTTAATAATATTTAATTTTTATAATAACATTAATGTCGAAAAGATTACATTTAAAGGTATTTTTCGAAGAAAAACTATTTTGAGCTTCTAGTAAAGTGCCATTTCCGGTTATCCGATTTACACCAAAATCTAATGGGCTCTTTCCATTACAGAAAAAGTTTGAAATACAAGGAATCAAAATTTGAGTTAGAGTGGAGGATCCACACACACATACACACAGACATCATCGTGAAAATGTTAAAATAGGACCTTAAAACGTGATCATTTACCAAAATCTCGATATGCGATTTTTAGCATGATCCATATACCTCCCTTACCAAGGGTAGCGGGAGATAAAAATAAAAATTGGAATACTTGGGCCTAATAGAAGGTGTATCTATTATATAACGGAAATTTATTTCAAATATAAATAAATAGTTAAGAATCAAAAATACTTGAGCACTAAAATTGGAGTTATATAGTCACTTTGGCTTATGTAATGTTCATTTATTACGTTTTATTGGACCAGCTGAATATTGTAATATATAAATAAATATGTAATTATAATAAACTATAATTGCTTATTTAGATTTCTAGAAATTTTGAAAATATATTTTAATACACTTCATTCATTCACATATTTTATTATTAGCAATGAATTTCAAAACAGTAAACTAATTTGAAATATGTATTTACAAATAAACTAATAACAGTAATAATATTGCGGTTATCAAACAAAAATATCGCGTACATTATTCATGGTCCGAATCATATTTCAATGATTCAACTGCTTTAGATTCATCCGTTTCTTGTAATTTTGATAACAACTGGTAATCTCCAGATTCCAATTATAATGCATAAGCATAATACTGATGGTTTTGCAAACGCAAAATATAATCGGAATGGAAAATTTTTAATGTTGATTCACTCGTCACGCAGGTGACATTTTTTTATTTTAATTGTTAACATAAATTAATATAAAATGTGACATTTAAAAAAGAACTTCGACTGGTTTTTAATGATCTTGAAAAAATATTTTGAATATACAGGTTTTTTAAAAATATTTTTGTTTTGATAAAAAATTTCCTAATATATCACGCCAAAGAAATAGTTCTAGTCTTTTTTGTATGATTATTACATAAAATCAACAGGTATTAAAAAAAACTATACGAGTGTCACGCTAGAATTATTGAGATACCTTTTTACGATACCTGAAAACATTGTGAATTGTCGATTCCAGATAAACTTCAATTGGTCAGAATCATCGGATGTTGGAATAAGATCAAAATAAAAAATCTAATGTCAGTTATATGAGGTATTACGAAAATTCTGCCGATGAACTGTTACCGGTAAACAGCTTTTTATCAGGTTATAGCTACCGGAATCGATATTTTAAGAACGCAAGTGGTTAACAGGGTAGATCCATAACCTATGAAAAAATTTGAAAATTTAAAACAGGTTAGAAATTTGACGTAGTTAACAAACTGAGCAGAGTCCTACTTTGAATACATTTCCACTTTTAACGTGCGCGCTTCGCTTTGCATCATTACCTTTTTTGAGATTAGATTCTTCATGAATCCGGCAGATGGATCTGGTAGATATTGAACAATTTTCGAACACGGTAACTTTTTACCACTCGTGTTTTCGAACACAGTCGGTTGATGCGATATCTACCGATAGAATGTTCGTAAATGCGTATGTATTTTATATAAATTCCATACAGAAAATTTCGAGCAAAAAGATCCTATATTTCGAATAAAATTATAATACAAATTTACTACGAATATGTAAATTGCACTTGACACTGACATCTTTCAATCAGAATTTCCGGTTGACCAATTATAAGCAAAATCTAATCAGCTCTTCATATGGATGCAACGAAGAGGAATACGAAAGAATTATATTTTTTGGAAATTTAGTATTAGAGTTATCGTAGACGAAAATTTTGTTACACAACACACATACAGACATCATCGTAAAAATAGTAAAATCGTATTCTAGGCACCTTAAAACGTGCTTATGCATACGTTTCGGCGTTTATATGATGAACTAAGTTCTAACTTAACTTTCGCAACTTAATTTCAAATGACAAATAAATAAATGTTTAAAGAGATAACGCAAATTTTATTTTCTGATTATCTTATTCCTTTGTAATTCTACTATGTAATTCCTCTACCCGGATATCAAATAAATAAATAGGGATATAATTATTCTAAAAAATGTTGTTTTTACAGATCTGATGGTAAAAGAAATAAAAGATACAACATGAGTCCCTACTTATGATAAACAATGTGCAATTATTGTAAATCGTGACAATTTAAAAATAATAAAATATAAGATAACATCCAGGAAACAAAATATGTTAATGACTGTTTGTTTTCTTGTAAATATATTTCAATTAACTAATTTCTATTCTTATAGAGCTTATTCCTTGCATATTCAATTAATTCCACTGAATGTACGATATTTATCAATAAAAAATTAAGTCATATATCACTTTTGGATACAATTACGTAAAAATAGACTGTGAAAATACTTGTATATAATAATTTAATTTACATCAAAAGATAATCTGGAAAAATTTATGCACTTAGTACTATTATATTTAAAATCATTGTAATAGGTACTTATACTATCCCCACTTATAATTGCGTTTTTTTTTATACTTAAAACAGGACTCAATACATCGGAAGTCGAAATGGTATATTTATACTCGTAATATATAATCCCTTCGGGTCACAGCAGAAGCGTATTTGTCACGATCCATAGAATTCTGCTATAGTATGACTAGCGAATGAAAGTTGACGTTTGGATTATTTAATAGATGTGGTTTCTTTTGAAAACATTTTCTTATATGTGATTTGAAAGCGAACTGACCTTTATGTATTCCGTTACAGAAGATTAGAATTGTACTCAATAACAGGAGGCATTTAAAATTAATACCGCAAATTCTAATTCGTTCGTCCCAGGTGTAAGCAACCCTCGAGTCGGAATTACTGTTAGAGGAAATTAAAAATAATCCTATTTCATAGTATTGCCAAACTAAATAGTTTAGAGATCAAAATATTTTGTTATAATCAACATAAACGAAAAATGTTTAAATTATTTTAAACGCACCCCTGTTTTGATATTCACTTACCCTAGTCGGACATCTATTTTCAGCCAGACTTAGTAATGTATTTCTGTGCTTTCCTAGTCCAGTATTTAAATGGGTTCATGCAAAAATTTCATATCTGAATATTTCGTACAATTCTATTCTTCTGTAGGGTTTCAAAGAAACCACATCTATAAAATAATGTAACGTCAACTTTTATTTGCTAGTCATACCATACCACCAAGCTATACAATCTTTTGGAAGAACGTAGGAAAGAATGGCGACAACTACTAGATCATAGACCATATACATCAATCGAATTGCATGTAGGATTATGTATGTCATTAATCTTATGTACTTTGTCTATTATATTGTATGACTTGGATACGAAATAAATAAATAAACGTGTTGATTCTTAATTTTACAGGTCGATATCTATTTTCGCTCTAGAGATATTGGAGTTATAAATTGTACCCTAAAAATACCCGTACGCAATAATCCAAAAAGGACGATATCGCTAACCGATTCTACAGACAAAATTACATAAGTATACCAATTATCAGAAATTTTATACTACTTTCATTTTCAATGAAAAAATTTGAAAATGATCAACATCTGAAAAAATTGTTACGATTTTTCAGTATTTTCAGGGATTTACGAACATTTATTTGTTCATTTTTCAAAAAGTATTTTAAATGAAAATTTATGCAATATTTTTCTTATTAATAATTATTGTTTTAATAAATTGTTGTTATTTTCGTGAATAATTAAATACGAATATTGGCGCGAAAAATAGTCATGAAAAACTACCCCCCACTCCTGTGTCGTAGAAGCACATACATTACGTCATTCACAGGCAATAGAAAAACAGTTTTTCCATCACCTACATTTACTTTTGTTATTTAGATAAATAAACGTAGGCGATAGTTTGTCACATGTTCATAACAAACTTCTAATTTGACATTTGACGCTGACATTTTCCATTATAAATGAGTAATAATGGCTAATACAGAATACACTCAAGTTAAGTCGGACAGTTTACCTAAAATCGAAAGCTGGATGAAGGCTGAATTTATATCAGAAAACGACTGTTTTACTGTTGCCGAAATAAGGTGTGTTAAAGAGTTAAGGTAAAATAAAATGTAAAAACCCAACCATCAGCTCTTCGACCTACTGCTTCCAGCCACAATTTTCCTTTCTTCGCATCTTCTGGCATATTTATAAATTCAATAGTAGGTTTGTTCCTAGCGCATTTTTGCAAGAAGGCACAATACGATACTGTAAATTTCGCATTTTATATTGAATTTTGTATTATCTAACACGAACCAAACTCAAAAATTTGACACTTGTTTGACAACTTTATTAACACTTGTAACAAAACACAAAGAATTGACACTATAACGGACCAATCGGAGCCGATGAAGATGTATGTGTTGTGACGTCACATTCTGTTTCAGATCACGTGATTTTTTCAAAATATCGAAATTTCAAAAATTAATTGTAAAATATCTAATGGATATTTGGTGATATTTTCAAATTTCGTGCTATTTAAATAATGATATCTTTTTAAATTTCATACTTAGAAGGCATATAAAAATTCTTGCAACAGCCCTATTGTATACTTATGTAATTTTCTCCGTAGAATCGAATGATAATACAATCTTGACTCATTTTTGGGTTATTTCTGAGGTCCAGGTTTGAACACAGATATCTCTTAGGAACGAAAAGTGACATCGACCTGCGGTTTCAACATTTGAAATCGGGTGGTTAAGAGAGTTGTTTTTTTTAATGTTTTTATCTTTTTACCCAAAATTGAGCATATTATATGACTTTTTGAGTGTATACTCAAACATAGGTGGTGTGATCATTATTAAATTCTAAAATTCTTGTAAAATAGAAACTGTTTGCTAATTTAACATTTTTTGTAGCTCTTATAGTTCCCGAGATAGCAATAGTAGCCCATTTAAAATTAACACGCATCTTTTTCATATGTAAAATCGACCCTTAAAGTATCAGTCAACAATTTATTGACTGTAAAAAAAATATGTGTTTCCAAAAGAAATAAAAATACATCTATTTAATCAATTACGGAGTAATTTTTTCATATACTGACTCGTAGCAGCTTATAATTTTATGACCGACGGCCACACTGTTCTGCATACATTATCAAGCATGCATAAAGTTTTGATTCAATGAATGAAAAATTAGAAAAGAGTTATAGAAAAAGTAGAGCGTAACTCTTAAAAATAATATAGTATTTAAATAGAGAAAAAAGCTATGACAGTGAAAAGAATTTTCATATCTGACC
The DNA here is from genome assembly GCA_963082715.1 of Harpalus rubripes. Taxonomy (NCBI): domain Eukaryota; kingdom Metazoa; phylum Arthropoda; class Insecta; order Coleoptera; family Carabidae; genus Harpalus; species Harpalus rubripes. The sequence continues at coordinate 32,724,460 of OY720460.1, forward strand.
GTGGGTGACTGTTGCATATATATTACCAAGCAAAGTAAAATACAATGTCTGGTTTAAGTGCCAAGTATTTTACAATAAATCTAATGTGACAAGCACACAAAGAGATGAGTTTAGTACGTGTAACTAACAGTATTTTACCTAGGTAGATACTGTTGTAGACAATAGTTGTTAATTACTTTGAACTATTAGCGGTAGAAAAATTGAAAACTTTACGATACGTATTATAGTCAAAGTGATATTTATAAATACGGAAATATATTGTAAAAAAATGTTTTTTTCGCCACTTGGAGTAGAAATCAAAATATCTGGATACCGATTCTTTAAATATGAGAATTTTCTCACAAGGTGACATAAAATTTCATCTCACTCTCATCTCATTTCATATTTTCTCACTTTTTTAATTCCCGAAACAAAGTGAGATATATTTCACCTATCTAAATGGCCATGATTTAGCAAGTGAAAAATTTGACATAAAAGTGTGATTTTTGACATTGACAGTACTACATTGCACTCTTCTTTGATTACCTTTACATATTTACCGTGATATTCTTATTTTCATTTTAGCTGGTATTGATAATGTTGCCATACGCACCTACTTTTTCTAGATTTATTGAATTTTGAGTCCGTAGGTCTCCGTAGTCCGGGCCAAATTTTCTTCGCCCCTATGCTTACGAGTGACTAACGTATAACTAAATTTTCTATATTAACTATTTATTATTATTGCCATAATCGAACAACTACAAATAAAATGTGTCTTACTAGGTATAAACGTATTTGTATTGTATAAGTATATGTAAAATATTTAAATCGGGCTGTAGTTAATAGCTAAATGTATGTCATTTCCCACACTAAGCTGAATACCCACAAATCAAAAAACGCAATGTAGTTTATTTTGTTGTTGGAATCCCTAATGCTGATCTATGACTTGGTTGGTTGGCTTAAATTGTCATCCAAGCGATCCACTAAATTTTTATTCAGCCAAAAGTAATTTCTGTATTTTCCAAATGCTTTAAAGCAGCAGCTACTTCTCTTTCGTCAACCATGATATTTGTAATAATTTTATTTATAATATTAGTTAATATAATTTAGTATTAAGCAAATTTCTATTTAACATTAGCGAGTGACATTGATTCTCACAACCAAAAAAGACGGGGAGATAAGTTTCACGTAGTGAGATGAAATGTGAAGTAGTGAGACGACAAAATTATTTCAAGAATTAAAGAAAAATCTCACTACGTGACATGTAAGTCACGTGACGTTTTTTCTCACTTCTGTCAAATCTCACTGATATCTCACTTTTCAAGAATTGCCCCCCTGATTTCAAAATCAAGACAGCAAGTAAAATATATATATATATATATATATATATATATATATATATATATATATATATATATATATATATATATATATATATATAGGCCATAGGCTGCTTGGTAGGTACAACTTTTTAGATTTAACACGTTAACGACCAGGCCTAAATTTTGAAATTTTACCTCTGGACCAAGGTAATTTTTTGTTAAATTTGGTAGTAGAGGGTTCAATAACTGTTTTTTTTTTTGGAAAAAATAAGTTGATGTGAGGGAGTATTTCACAAAAAAAAAACCTGTGCACCAAATAGGTACACGTGGTCTGATTTAAAAATTATAAGATATATGTTCTTCAGACCATGTGTACCATACAAAATTCGTCGAAGTTCGTCATCGGACAATCCTTTACGCGACATATTTACACTACACAACTAAAACTAAATCACATAGAAGCACACCGTAGGAGAGAAAACACTACGGTAAATAACTAAATAAATTCTAACCTTAAACAAAAATTTAACTGTCGTGGCTTGTTCACAGTTTATTGAAAAGTTATTTTGATGTCTATTTTGAAAATTTACAGTTAAAAATTCAATATCAAACTAAATAAATATATTGATAAAATTAGCAGTCATGGTTTTTTTCATAAATACTGTAATATAAAATAAAATTAATTTTCCCAACCCAAGGATATTTTTTATTTCCCAGGTACCAGACCAACTACACGCCGTATTTAAATACATTGTAGCTGCGTTCCTGTCAGACCCACATGACTTGACACATTACCGCTCACTGTGCCCAAATAGGGGCACGCGGTCTGTGCAAAAAACATAGTGTGCACCAATAAGGTGAACATGGCCAAAAAGTAATAATTTTTAAATTTACATATCTTGCTTATACAAAAGCCCAATTTAATAATATTAGGTGTGCTAGACGCAGAATTTAATTTTCTAAAACTATTATTTGAAGTATTTATTTCTAAAATCAAAATAAAACCGTTTTATTCAAGAAGAACTGTTAACAACTTCCGTTTAGCCTATTTTATCCAAAATCTACTGTGTTATTTCCATTGACATAAAAGTTTTATATACCAAATTTGAAAAGTTTTGGATTACATTTTAAAATAGTTTTTCATTAAAATCTATTATAGGCTTCAAGTAAAGTTCCATGTCTGGAAATTATGTAATGATCAAAAATGGAGGTGCACAACTAGATGTTATAGTAGTCCTAAATACAAAATTTCAACTTTTTACGGCTTACCGTTTTTGAGTTATGCGAGATATGTACGTACGTACGTACATACGTCACGACGAAATTAGTCAAAATGGACTCGGGGATGGTCAAAATGGATATTTCCGTTGAAATCTGAAAACCGAAATTTTTCGCGATTACAATACTTCCTTTACTATGTATAAGGAAGTAAAAAGGTAGATATAAGATATAACACATATTAAATTCGTTGTAATTATACGAGTATGTTTTGTTTGTCATGTATGTATGATTTTATTTATTTTTCTTTAGTTTTTGTATCAGAGTTTAGAATTTAGAAGGGAATAAAAATAAATCATTCATTGTAAATTGACATTTGTATATTCAATGTATTCAGTAAAACACTTACCAGTTACATTTTGTAATAGAACCTCGATAATCCGAACACTTGTTGATTCCTCAGTTCCCCCGTTCTATTTTCGCATTGGTTCTCAATGTGCTGTACTAACTACCATTACTGGAACCTATAATGAAACGTTGTCATTAATTTTATGAGTAACTTTTACTTGTGTAAAAAATCTTTTATCATATATATATATATATATATATATATATATATATATATATATATATATATATATATATATATATATATATATATATATATATATACTCAAGGTACAAATTGTAATGTATATTGTATATTTCTAAAATTAAGGGTTGCTGACAATTTTTAACCCTAAAAGACAAAAAAAATGAAGGTCCGAAACAGAAATCTTAGATTCTAAAATATCATTTTTTTTAAAAAAAAAAAACAAATTGGTCATGACCCATATCTGGGAAGATCGTCTTTTTTTCCGGGGAAGATAGCAAATCGTTCTCCAGGCTATTTAAAGTGAGTACCAAAGATCAGTATTTGGAATACCATGATACATTTTTCACGCAGCACTAGCCCCCGGTCTATTATCTTAATTTAATAAAAACTTTATAATTATAGTATATATCCCACTACTACTACCATTACCACCGTAATGAAAACAAAACTGAGAGAGCTACGAAATCAGCTGCATGAAACTAAATTAAATTAATCTATTATGCAACATAAGTTACCAATTACTTACATCGTTAAAAATAATAGAAAATGAAAATTACAAATTCAACCAGTGGTCCAAAAATGTTGCTAGAAATAAACTTCGTGATAGGTACTTTGAATACTACGAGTATGTATCTAAATTTACTTATACTAATTAATATTTCAAGAAGAATGTGCAAGAAAGTAATGAAAACGAAAAGGTCACCAACACCAACTGAAAATTTTGGTAACTAGATCAAGTTTTCTCTTAAATGAATAATACACAACACAGAAGTCACCTCATTTGTTTTACAATTACAATACCTACTACGACTACTGGCCTAGTTTAGTTTAAATTTAAAGCATCTTTAAATCATATTTCTAGTCTTTGCTCTTCAAAAGTTTTCTATTTTAAACCACTGTATATTTTGTTTAATGGTAACTTAGTTTAAATGTGAAAGGTGAAAATACTATATACTTTGTATTCATGTTTGATTTCACCATCATTAATGCACCCATTCAAATGTGAACATGGCATTCATTAGTTCAAGACATTTTATTTAGTTTTATTTTTAAACTAATGAAGATATTGAAGATAATGCATTATTAAAATTAATACAAAGACACATGAAATTACATTTTAAATTGAAATCTATATTAACAAAACTGAAATGACATACATTCTACAGTAATACATGCAATAATTTTGATATAAGCCTATCTATATCTTTGTTCTATTAAATAATGTTAGAGCGATGATATTTAGATATCATTGCATACAATGGAATTTAACATACATTGTAACGTTTTTATTTATTTGGGTGAAGTGTAAATATTACACAATCATTATTAATGAAAATAAGTGTTTATTAAACTATAATGAAAATGCCTATTACTAATATTAAACTATTATTTAAAAAAATAATTAAGACTAAAACTATAATTAACTAGATAACACTAACACTATTTATTTATTTATCAATTAATATGAGTATTTATTTATACGATCTTACTAATTATTTATTTCGACTATTTATGTCACGGTTTATTTATATCACGTTCAACTGTCCGCCTACTGACCTCCACAGCGTCTATATACTCAACTGACTCAACAGCGTCTGTATATTCAACTGCTCGGACAGAAGTCATACTTTTCACCTCACTATCTGTCTCTTTATGTAACTAACTGTCTTAACTTCCACAGCTTCAGTATCACCGACTGTCCATATGCCACAATTCTTCACGACTACTGCCAAGTATCCACTTCCACTTGCCGTTACTGTCCTCGTATACCTAGCTTCCCAATACTCTTCAATACTACCGAGTATTCTCTTTCACAGCTATCCCGGTATACCAGTAACTTTCCGACTCGCCGTTGCTGTCCTCGTATACGAGTACTATAGCTCGTCAACACTACCGAGTATTCACATCCACAGCTATCCCAGTTTACCAGTAACTTCCCGAGTACCTACTCGACGCAAACTGCATACGCTCCCCACGATGCTGCTGTGCTTCTCTTAACACTTTACTCTCTAATACTTCATGTGAATGTCTCTATATGACTCTCCCTGTGTAACTAACTCTCGAGCATAGCTGCGTCCCTTTTATATAGCTGCCATTATCTTCCAGAGAGCTCTAGAATATTCGACCGCATAATAATAATGAACACAAAAGGTTCAGGCGACCAGAAGTAATTAAACACGTCGCGACTCGTTTGTTTACGTAGCCCGGCTGCTAGCGCGATTGCGTCATCGCTATAAATAGATACCCGCTCATTGATGCGGCGACGGCGGGCGTTGCATGTTACAATATGTAAGTCATTATAAACTGCTGCCGCGTCTGTTATTTGCTTCATATCTGCCTAATGACGTTAATAACTATAACATAGGAGAGATAACTTTATTTTGTTGGCTCTTGCTGCAGATATGTGAACCGGCGCCGGCAGCCAAAACAAAAACATTTCCTCAAACAAATAAGGTACTAATGTTATGGCAAACTGAAAACTTTGTAATCAGGGCCGGATTGGGAAGATTCAGCGGCCCGGGAAAATTCTAGCATGATCAGCCTCATCTCCAGTTTTTTTTTTAATTTATCATTATATTGCCACAAAGTATTAAATTAGTTTTGGTGTTTGCATTGAAAGATAACACAACCAAGATTCTACCCGCAGATAATGGAAGTGTTACAGCAATATTGCATAACAATTTATATGATCCGAAGATAGAAGAGCTTTTGAATCAAGGAAATTTTAAGAAACTTGGAAAACATTTTACTACGTCTATAGAAAACAAAGTGTACCGTACTCTTAAGAAATATAAAGAATTATATTCCGTTTAGATCAAGAACAGATCTCACTACATATTTTAGCAAGCTTCCACACCTGTACGGGGGGCTTCCAAAAATCCATAAGAAAGATTTAAGCATCTCAGAAACCCGTCAAAAGTTACATAAATTCATCTACTTACAAACCATCACAATTTCTATTACCAATCATTCAGCCACTTCAAAATTCAAAACATTTTGTAGAACTTTTAAGCTAAATACAAATACAACCACAAAATCTTCTTGTCATATTTCCAAGAAAAAGATAGATATTTTGTTCAAGAAGATGCTTTGCTGATGGGCTGTTCTCAGTTATAGCCAATTTATATATGGAATTTTTTGAAGAATTAACACTAGATACAGCCAATATAAGGCCTAAACTTTGGCTTAGATATGTCGATGATACTTTATATTAGGTTCACAATTTGAGAAAAAATCTCATAAGTCCTTCCGTTCTTGGATGTTTTAACAGAGAAAACGAACCATGGACTAGTAACATCAGTCTACCCTACCGTAAACCAACACACCAACACCAGACAATACCTTAACTATAATTCCAATCATTAAAAATCTACAAAGGAGGAAATTATCAAAACCTCATATATTCAACCTTGAACTGCAACACCGAAAGAAATTTTGTCAAGAATTAGAAAATATTAAAAACGATCTAAATAAGAACGATTACCCGGTGAAGTTAATTAGATGATGCTACGGCCTCAAAAAGTCGCGGCCTCTCGGGAAATTCCCGATTATCCCGACTGGCCAATCCGACCCTGTTCGTAATTGAAGTATAGGCGTCCCTATTTTTCCAATCACCTTGTATATAAAACTGCTTCTAAATGTTCGCATGTAAAGATCCTTATCAAATTAGTAGGAATTAAACCATAAAATTAACAACAGTACATATAATTAATATTTCACGCGAATGAGAAAAAATACAGTTAAAACAGCATAAAAACATGAACGCCGTTTTTGTTATTTACGGAAACAATGAAGTAATTGCAACGTAAGAGCAAGCGCGCATCTGAGCACGATTTTCGTGACTGCATCGAAATAAACGGTTACGTTACGTTCCCATTATGGGATGTGAGTTAATTGTGCACCTTCCTGTAAAACTACTAGAGATAGTAAAGAACTTTGATTCCCATGATTATGTGATGAAATGTGATTGTTTCGAATTTCAAAAATCTTACGAAAATTACTTCGATTATTGGCAAAAGAACATCAATGTGTGCGTTCAATTCACTTAGCGCTAGAACTAGCGGTTTTTTCATTCTGAACGTACTGCTAAGTTCAGTTTTGCTCGAGCATCTAGCCATCTAGCGGAAACCCCGAGCGCTTCTGAAAGACGCAAGATTCTTTTGCTAAGTTCAAAACGCGGGAATTATAAAAGCTGACTGAGTGTTTGTGAATAGTAGAGCAATGAAATTTTATTTATCTCACAAATACTGATGAATTGTTATATGTAAACGAAACAAAGCCAGGGCCGCTCCGTGCGCCTAGACTTTGAGGGGCGCTGTTTCAAGATAGTAATGTAAATAATAGTAAATTTTTATAAAATGCTCTTATTCGTAAAGACAAAATTGTTATAAAACTTATAAATTAACGTGATAGAAGTGAAAATATATTTTTTAATTTGTTTGCAGCTCTAGTTATAAGTAAAATAATTATCGTACCGATCAGTTCGTTATTATTCTAGCATTGTTATATTGAAATAATAACTATAAAAATGTTGATTACAACAATGAATATATTGATTATAACTCAAGGATATTGATTACATGAATGGATCCCACAATGAATCCTATATTTAAATACCTACTATCATTTTGCGAAGAATCAAATGCACATAAATCCTGAAATCTGTTGTAAAATTGTTGATTACAACAAACGATTTAGATTATAACCTATTGAATACAAGAATGAATCTAGGAAAATTTCATCTATATATTAAATCTAGCATTTTTGAAGAACAAAAAGTATAGTTTAAACTTTAATTTGCAAATTTTACATCATTAGGTGGAAGGGGCGCTAAAATATAACATAACACAAAGGCGCCTTATACCCACGGAGCGGCCCTGAACAAAGCAGGCTTTATTTTATTCCATTAGGCAAATGTTTAAAAAATTATTTTTAAATAAATCAGTAATGAAGCATTCGTTTGAAATATAGAGCCTCTTTCACAAATTCCATTAAGAATATTTTGATTCTCAAATTCTTTTTAAATGCTACCTAGCTAGCAAATGTCAAAATGGTGTGGTTCAATTCTGCCTAGCATTTTGCTACAACTTAGAGCTAGCAGTATACTATTTTCGTGTGTTGAACGTACCTAATGTCAAATGAAGAGATCTTGATGATTCAAAATTCAAATCTATATACTAATTTATTCGCGAATAAAATTGGTGGCGCTGTCATAGCTGCCAATATGGCGGTCGATAGACACACAACCCAAGTTCCGTCCAAAAATCGAAAGCTACGAAATACAGTAAAACTGAACATTTTATCATATTTTTGACACGTTAATATTGCTTCCTTTGAAATTCAAATACTTAATATTAGATTTCATGTTTACAGTCAATATTTTTCGAGTTTTCTCTTCAGACCATCACATAATATTATATTGTTAGGTGTTATTAAAGTTGTATTTATTACACTGGATTTTTTTGATTAAGAATATTCATATAGGTTCTAATTATTCTTTATTAAGAGTAGCGACTATTAAAAAATAGTTAGTTATGTAACAAGTGAGTAAACAATATTTTTTTTCTTCAAGCGTATTATAATATTCATATTATGCTCCTGTACACACACTATAGAAGATGTTCATTGTCTTACTAGTACAAAAATGTTCTTATTGTTGTACTAGTAAAAAAATGTTAGTGTTTTAGTTCACCGCTGGCGGTGGCAGTTGTCACAGCAACACATATTATATTGAAAATTGTTATTTGACAGTTGTGTTGTTTTTGTTTTGTAGTGTACACAGCCTGCTTTAGCTGAAATTGCAAACACTACAATTAAAAAATTCCAAAAAAGGGTCAAAAAATTCTTTGAAACTCTTGAAGAAAAAATAGTATATGTCATTCGGAGTAGAACGCCCTTTTTGTGTTTTACCCAGCTTGCCTAGCCTCGGCTGGCGCCTCGGCCGCAATAGCTGGGTTCAACACAAAAAGACCGCTTTCTACTCCTAATAACATAATATACTATTTTCACGAGAAGGAAAATTTGTCTTCGGCTGAAAAAGGATATAATTTGCTCACGAGTTGCATACAATTTTTTTTACGTCTGCAATAAAAGTGTAAAAAAATTCTATAGCGTTTAATTATTTTACTCCGCAGAATTAAAAAAGTACACTTTTTTCACACTTTCTTGTATTAAAAAACTAATGTGGCCAGTACATTACCTTCCGCCAGTTCTATGTATTTTGTACAAATTTCATACAGATAGTTCCTTGTAAAAGATTCTATTTCTTGTACATTACCTTCTGGCAGTTGTAGGTATGTATTTTATATAAATTCCATACAAAAAGTTTCTAGCAAAAGTTGCTATATTTCCAGTCAAATTATAAGACAAACACATTAGGTGCGTTCAATGAAGTAAGCAAATCTAGCAAATGCTAGGTAAGCAAACGAGACTCGTTGCTTAGTTCGCTGAACAATTTGCTAGCTATATGACGAACTGTCATCCACATCTGTCATCGAGAAATGTATATAGATGTCAAATATATCATTGTATAATTGTGTAACTGTCGTATCTCTTTTCTTGGTCTGTGAACATATGGAAAATGAATTTATATATTTATTTTCAGATACTGAGATTAATTTGGAAGAAGCTATATTGACTATAACAAAGTATTTCAAATTTAATAATGTTATAAACATCCATCACAAAATTCTCAAAGCCTTTTTTACATGAGGATGATAGATATACACCATATAAAGAAATAGAAACAGTTCAAGTTAACTTCATGTATGTAAAATTCGTATTTCCCGCCATTATATTTGACACAAGCGAGAAAATTATGGCTTGGATTGCTTGCGAGCAAATCGAGCAAATGCTAGGCTAGCAAAGTCGTTCAACAAATTTTACTTCCGGTTGCTTATTTTGCTGGGCTTATTGAACGTACCTACTATGTCAATTTCACTTGACACTGACATCTTTCATTCAGAATTTTCTTAATATAGTAGCTGTTTCCATAGCTATGGCTACTTTCTGAAATTAATTTCTTTACAATTTTTTTAACTCTATATCCATTTAATATTAAGTATAAATCGTATAGAGAATAAAATATTCTTTAATATTTATAATAATATTAAATGTGAAAGAATGATATTTAACATAATTTTTTCAAGAAAAACTGTTAAAATCTTCAAATGAGGGTACTTCCGGTTGACTAATTGTAACCAAAATCTAATCAGCTCTTCATATGGATGTAACGAGGAAGAATACGAAAAGAATTATAATTTTTGAAATTGTAGTATTAGAGTTATCGCAGACGAAACTTTTGTTACACACACACATACAGACATCATCGTAAAAATAGTAAAATCGTATTCTAGGGACCCTAAAACGTGCTTATTGATTAAAAATTCATCATCGAATTTTTTGACCAAAGGTAATACCTACCTTCCTTACCTACAGGTGACGGAAGGTAAAAAAGACATAATTTATAAACCCATTTTAATGAAAAAGAGTGTACTTTTTAACAGACGTAAAAAATATATGTATAAGAAAAATGGTTCTAAGACTAAGAAAAGAAATTAATCAAAATATCCGTGTAAAAATTAATATTTTAAAAGAAGGCAATATCTTGTGCAAGTAGCAAAAATATTGAATTAACTCCTTTGGTAACCAAGTAAATTTAATTTAAACCATTTTTTGTTTTGTTACTTTTGAGAGTTAATCCGATGTTCATTTTTTGAAATAACAATATACAGTAGTACTCTGCATTCATTATAAATTAAGTAATAACTCTGTGAAACTTAAGAAACATTATAAATTATAAATAAGGCAATTAAACTAAATGATAATGAACTAAACAGATCCTACAATGAAGTATGTTGTGGTTGTGCTTATAAAGGAAGTACTTATAAATGTGTGACTTAAATCAAAACAACAAACATTATAATTACGCTGAAACTGCGAAATACTTTTCTTTATTTTGATAATTGTAGGTTTTAATATCAAAACAAATAACTTTCTTTAGTTTCATTAAACTTAAATTATTTGATATGATTCATATTCTAGCCTTATTATAATAAAACAATCATTATTTTTACTATGGATGTAATTTTGTTCTTAAATCTTATAAAAAATAAAACATATTTTAATATAAACCATTATTCACGAAAGATGACTATTCAAGGTCATTTGTGAGCCGTCTGGTATAATATTACTTGCAGTTAACTTCACTGCATTTAGTATGCATAGGCGTGCAACATGAAATATTTATAGACACTTTTTAACTAAAAAAATACGAGTAATTCATTTGAAAATTATGTTTCTATCTAAATAATGTCTTTCTGAAAGATTTATGTTCTCCACTTATGTTTTTGCAAAATACAAAAACATAGACTTAACTTATAAACCAAGGAATAATAATTTGACTTAAACGTCAACGCCACTGGATAAATATTAGCACAGAGGGCAGTGTAGTAGATAATTAGATATCTGTAATTCTACGACATATGTCATTATTATTTTTAGTGTGTTAGAAAGTAATGCCACTATTTACGTACATCTGTCACATCACTTAAATTAAATAGACATAGGTCAAATAATCTTTCTCTTTCTAATACAAAAGGTTGCTAAGCTACTGCTGTAAAGAGATGTGTATTATTTCTTCGAACAAATGACCTTGAATAGTCATCTTTCGTGAATAATAGTTTACATAATATTATGATAAATATAGTCACAACCTTTGAATAATATTGATAAGTATGTGTTTATGTATATGTAAAAAAAGAATTAAAGATAAAACCTAATTTGGTTTCATGTTTCTAGAATTTCTATAAGTTTTTAAATATTTTTATAGGTTTTATTTTTGAAATCCTTCACTATATCATTGAGTAAATAATATATTATTTACGTAAGTACATACGGGTTCCGGAATACAAATTAACAGTAATCAGATTTATAGAAAAAGGGAAATATTTATAATTCAAATAACATAATTACCTATCTGCACGTATGTTCTTCATTACATCTTGTTAATCTATTTTATAACTAAATTAAGATGCAAGCACGTTTTATGTTTTTACTATAAGAAAAATAGCCAGATGTCGAAAATAATTATTGTTGTATGTCCACCATGTCCAAACTATTGCTCCAGTTTTAAAATTATCAAGACAATAGTTAATTGATTTAGTTTGTAAATTTGAAAAGGGCAGTAGGGCACGATTGCCAATAGAATGTACAGCACATTTAAAATATAAAGTAGTAAGTTACAAATAATGAAAGTATATTCATAGCGTGATAATGATAATGAAGTTTTTATAATCGCAGTTACATCAAAGTTAGTAAAAATGGACATACAACCTTTATACAGTGTTCAAAAAAATTCCTAACTCGGAGTAGGCTATGAACAGTGAAACGTGTGTCTGATCATTATTCAATTCAAAAGTCAACTTGACAAAATTGATCTTGAAATGTAATTTTAAGGGGAAAAGACAATGAAGAAGGATACAGTATACTGACATTCATCATTTTATAATTTGTTTCCATTTCTAAAATAAGATTAAAAAAGAAAAACTTTGATTTTTTTGATAACATTTTTGACAATATCTCATGTCAAATAGACATATTTTAAAATTGACATACGTTTCTTTGTTCAAAGCCTACTCCGAGTTAGGAATTTTTTTGAACACACTGTACTTTTTTAAGCCATCGATATATTAATAAATATAATTAATAGTGATGCACGACGAGGCGAGAGTACTCTCGCATCTCGTCTCGTCTCGTTGTATTATGCGAGACGAGAACGAGAGCGAGATTGTAATTTAAAATTCGAGGCGAGATCGATATAACAACTGCGAGAAGCGAGAAATCTCGCGAGAGTCTCGCAATAAAAAGTATTTGTTACTTTATAGCTTTGATTCATAAATTCAATGAAAAATGCACCATACAGGGAGTGGAGTCAACGGTAATTCGTGCAGAGAACACGTGAATGTGAAAATTATGTGAATTGACTATATTTTTTTGAGTCTATCTAGAGTCGAATGATATCGGTCGCAGAGCGAGGAAATGCAAAATAAAGACTAAATCGGTTTTGCATCTAATATAACTAGTTTTTCACCAACATTTCAGCCCCTAATTCATCTCAGTTAAAACTACGTTTAATAAAATTCTTGTCGTCCCTGAACAGCAAAGGATCTTATATTAAGAGTCGATAGGAGCCAACACGGAGGGAAGCGGAGTGATTGGTTGCCTGCGGGTTCCCAGTGTAGCGCTTTTTTATGAGTAAATCTTACTTAAATAGTGGCATATAGTTAATGATAAAGTGTAGAAACTTTAGTTAAAAAAAATAATTTTTTTAATGTTTAATTAGTTTTACTGATGACAGAATGTATTAACAGATGTTCGTATTGAAATAATTTGGTGACTAGAATTTAGTGTTTCGTCTATTTATTATAGTTATACGACTGTAGATACACGGAAGACGAAACGATTGGTGCGAACTTGTCTTTTGTAGTTCAACTTATACGTAAATACCGAGGTAAATACGTAGTGCGCATGCGCTTATTTTTACAGCGAGACTCTCGCGCGAGAACGAGACGAGACCCAAAAAAATGTGCGAGAACGAGATCGAGATTGCAGATCTGAAAACGAGACGAGATCGATATTTTATATTTCTCGTCTCGTCTCGCCTCGCGTGCATCACTAATAATTAATGATACTATCTCTTCTTCTTCTCTACGTTTACTCCTGCATAGCTGCAAGGTCCGTATACTTGTATCCTCGTCTCCTGTTTGCTCGATTTAATAAAAATAATATCTAAACAATGGAAAGTACATACAAATAAAGCGTAAATATTAGTTGGTAAATAAAAAAAGAAAACTGAATTGTATATTGTAAACAAAATATAGGATGCTGAAATTCGATATAGTAGGACGGAAACATATGAATAAAAAATAAGAGAATAGGTCGAACAATAACAGAAACGGTACTGTGTTACGGAGCCGAAATATGGTCGCTAAATGCTGATCTAAATAGAAAAATAATTGCAGTTGAAATAGATTAACATAAGAAAATGCTCGGGAACAACAAAATTGCAAAGAAAACGAACAAAGAAATAAGGGAATGGATGGATGCAAGAGAGATATAATAGATAAAATAGAGAAAAAATTTAAATGATTCGATCACCTTTTAATAAAGTCGGATGAAAGATTACCAAAACAAGTTTATGAATGGAAGTCACTAAAAAAGAAGAAAAGGGACAGAGTTCGACGCTCGAGGAAAGAATGTATCAGAAAAGCAAAGGAAAGCAGAAACCAACAAGGCGAAGATGTCCAGGATATACAATCATGGAAAAGGAGAACGGAGATACAATGGTAGACTGATTCTAATATTTAATAATATGATCATTTTATAAATGTTCGATGTTAAAATAAAGATGTAATATGCTACACTCTACCCAAATTTGGCTTCTGTCGAAAAATTCGCCTAGAATTAGTTTTGAACACTTAGAAATTCACAATCCTGAAATTTACTACTTCAACGGTTATTATTTAATTAGAATTGAACAATACTAGTAATGATTAGGTTAGGCTATGTTATGGTTTATTTGAAAAATAACAAATATCAGTTTTTGAAAGTTTAGATAAATTAACAACGCCTTGTGGCTGTTTTTCGGGTTTTGTAATTTTCACGAGTTCTGACCAAACTTTTCGGATAATGACCAAATACGAGTATGGAGTGGGAGTGTAACGTATATATTGTTTTAAATGGTAATACTAATTATTTTCTCTGTAATATATTGTTTATTTTGTTTCTTCTTTTTTACCTCCCGCTACCCTTGGTAAGAGAGGTATAGGGATCGTGCTAAAAATCGTACATCAAGATTTGGGTAAGGTCCCTAGAATGCAATTTTAACATTTTCACGATGATGACTCTGTGTAAACCTTGTATTTCTGCCTTATTCTAATATGGAAAGAAGCCATTAAATTTTGGTATAAATCAGACTTTACTTGAAGCTCGAAATAGTTTTTCTTCAAAAAATACCTTTAAATGTAATTTTTTGAGATTTATGTTATTATAAAAATTAAAGATTATTAAATTTTCTATAGATTTGCATTAATACTTTTTCTACTTATTTTATGGATAAATTTATAAAATTATCTATAATTTAAATCCTGGAGCCTACGCTTTAAACAAACAAAACTCCTTGGTTACGCAGTTACTTAAATGTATGTAACTGACAGATAAAAGTCACTGTCAAAGAACTAACCATAGCACGAACAAGTTACTTACTCTCTTCACGGCAGCTTCCAGGTATATGAGTACAGCGCCCTTACTGGTACAAATATACCATAATCAAAATTTGCTAATAAAATAATATGTAACATAAGTTTTTTGGATGGAATCTGCTTATTATCACAACAATGAACATATCTTAAGCTTTAACATTCATTTTTCATATAAAGCTAGTGGTCCATTCTCTTTTAACGACGAAGTTTTATTCTGACTTGCACCTTGAGTCTATGGCGGGTTTTAAAATATTTTTTGCGTACTATTTGCTGTATATTTTTCTTGTAATTAACTCAATGTAAAATAAAACGGAAAGGCAAAGTTTACATATAAAATAATGGTGTGTAGTGCAATTTTGGAAACAGACGTCTCCTGACAGTTATTTGGATGTGTTGGAGGTTTATACACAAAATTGCCAGCCGAAGTTATTTGATTTCATCAATTTACATCATGTAAACGAAGAGATTAAGTTTTAGTCTGAGCCAGTTTAAAACCATTATGCCCGAACTACAACGCAGTGCTTGCAGGCAAAAATAGTATTTTATGTACCAAGGGCGTTACGATGATGATAATGCCAGGAGGGCGACGAGGATCTAGCCCGATGGGCATTATCATCTAGTAATGCTCGTGGTGCATATACAAGATTTTATGTCTCACTAGAATATGTGAAATAAGTTTTCATTTATAATAATTTTGATTACAATAATGCTTAAGCTTTGGCGTTGCTAAGGGTGTTGTTTAATTGTTTTGTTTATTACCAAGATTTATTTATTTTTAAAACATCAACGTTATATATCGTTAGAAATGATAGAATGGGTGGATTTTATGTTTCGGAAGATATTTTATCGAAACGGTGAAAATAATTTTTTTTTAATGCTTCTGCATACTTTGAGGAAGACAAACGCATAAATATTTCCCTAATTATTCCATTATCATCTGTAAAATGTAAGTACATATTATATTTTGCGGTTCGTTTTCACATGCCAGATCACAGTTCTTTATTTCTTATGCACTTATTTATGAATATTATTACATTTTAGAGAGTTTGTACTGCTTTGGGTGTGTCACATGTGACGGTAAATAATTTCAACAATGAATTAAAACGTGGATGTGGATAAATATCGTCCCAAAAAAAATCAGTGATCCGTCATCCGTCCAAAATCAATGCGAAACATTGCAATCTGCAATTCCACGTACTTACTATTTACATGACAGTAAATTGCTTTTAAGGTCCTTTTCAAAATCAATTTTAAGTATTATAATTAAATTAAAAATGATTTGTGTGTTGTGTTTTCAAAGCTGTTTTCTTATTGTATTAATTGTTGTAATCAATTAATGTATTAATTGTTATAATCAATTCTTATTATTATTGAAATGAATTATAATTAAAAGAAAATAATTTTTATTATATACCGTTCATATTATTTTTAATTTAAAATCCATAAACAATGATCGGATGATAATGAGGGCATAATGAACTATTATGCCCTCCGATAATGCCCCGGTTGTTATAGATATGTTTATATACACTGTATCCTAGCAATAAACAGTTCATAATACTTGAGTGAGACATAAAATAACTTTTTTGTGCAACCGGACGTGAAATAAGCATTTCGCAGCCGTAATACAGGCCGCGAAATTGGATTTCGCGACCGTTGTTATGGTAGCGGCCGCGAAATTCGGTAAACAATCATTTTGACACTTGAGAATTGCATGGTTTTGTTTATCAAATGTTAATCCCATAGCCACCTCGAAAGCTAACTTTCTATTTATAATGAAACTGTTGAAAATTAATAAAATTTGTAATTACATATTTTTTACGGTTGCACAAAAAATATTGTGTACACCTTGTCCGCGAAATCCTTTAGCGTCCTCGAGATTGTCTTGCCTCGGCCGCAAGCGGCCTCGGCGACATTTTTTCTCTCGGTACGCTAAAGACTGATTTCGCGGCCTTGATATACAAATAACTATTATAACCCGGGAAATAATCTCCGTAACGACCTTTGAAACTTTTTTGGAGTTACAAGAAATATGCACAGCAATGTGTAGGAGCCCCAAAATGAACACAATTAAGGCGCAGGATTTTACAAACAGTAAGTCAGAAGTAACTTTGTCGTATAAGGAAAATGGACCAATTTTCCGAAAACTTACGCTAGGTTAGGTACATATGTTAAAAAAAAATTGGCGTAGCCACAAATGGGTAATAAGCCGTGATAATATATTTATAGAATATTCTTTCTTTTCAAATTAAGTTTACTAGTATTTTAATCTTTACTTCAACGTATAGAAGCAATTTCTAGCAAATTCCTCATTATCTCATGTTCCAACCAACAGGAAAAGGAAACCATCTACATCCTAACGGATCAACCTCTCAATAATTTCATCCATCCTCCTCTTCATGTTCGATCTTCGATCCCGAGTTTTTGCACAACAAAAGAAGATCTCTCCCTCCATAGCGTAGGCCATGGACGGGTATATAAGTCGCGAGCGCCTGGGTCATCTTTAGTGTTTGTTTCTGTAGTGCCAACGAAGCGGAGTGAGTGTAACATTCTATATTCAACGCACTGAGTCCCGTGCCACAATGTGGAAGGCTATAGGAGTTCTATGTGCGGTCTTCGTGCTGCAGGGTCAATGTCAGTACTTCAGGTAAGGCGGAAGAAATTGGAGATTGATGGAGGAAAGTTAGATGCCTTCTAGAAGGAAGTTTAGAACTTGTAGGGTTTGGAACAGTGGCCCGTATTCTCACTTCTTGAAGGATCGATACTTTGGAATTATTAAATTTGATTTAATTTTATTAATCGATAAGAATAGGTTTATTTTTTTTGTAAAATAAGCCATTAATATTTGAAATAAGTGGTATTTACAATTTAGTTTATTTTTATTATTTGGAGCATTCGCGCTAGTTCCAAAATTGCGTTATTGCTATTATTGAAACATTATTTTATTTTTTTGAATAGATAAAAATAGGTTATATTTAATTTTTGTAAAATAAACTATAATATTTGAAAAAGTGGTATTTACAATTTTTATTTCTAGATTTTTAAGATGAGCGCTACTTCTAAAGTTGCATTCTTTCGATTATTTAAATTTTATTTTGTGAATAGACAAAAACAGGTAATAGTTATTTATGATATAAGTGTGAAAAGTGATATTTTATTTTGTGAGAAGGAAGTTTGGAAGACGAGGCGAAGCGGAGTGATCCAAACCTTCGAACAAAATAAAATCACTTTTAACACGTATATCATATACTATTTTTTGTACAAACACTATTTTTTAAATTTAAATTTATATTTCTAATAATTTTTTGACATTCACTTTTAACACTAGTGTCAAAAGTAACAATGATCTGTTATTTTTAACACTAAAGTCATAAAATGACATTTTTAACGCTAAAAACAATCATTAAAAAGCCCACTTTTAATAGATTTGTAGAAAATAGTTATTTATGATATAAGTGTTAAAAGTGACATTTTATTTTGTGAAAAGTTTGGAATACGACGCGAAGCGGAGTGATCCAAACCTTCGAACAAAATAAAATCACTTTTAACACGTATATCATACACTATTTTTTCTACAAACACTATTTTTTAATTTAAATTTGTATATCTAATAATTTTTTGACATTCACTTTTAACACTAGTGTCAAAAGTAACAATGATCTGTCACTTTTAACAATGGTGTCATAAAATGACATTTTTAACGCTAAAAACAAACATTAAAAAGCCCACTTTTAATAGATTTGTAGAAAAAAATATTTAAAAAAAAAAACTATAATATTTGAAATAAGTGGTATTTATGTTACAGTTATGATCTAGCAGTCATATGATGATCGAACATTTACATTTTAATTTATTTTATTTTTATAATTTTTAAGTTGATATTTGGAGTAGAGCTACTTCAAGAGGTGAAAATACCGGCCTATGAATGTTTTTTTCAAAAAAATAATTTTAGGGAAAAATATAATTAAATATATCATCGCAGCTTATTACCCTTTTCTGGGTGTACCAATCTGCTCCTATTTGCATAAAAATAAAAAAAATGCAAAGCTTCTAAAAAAGTTTAGCTAAAATATTTGCAGCAATGGAAACAAAAAGAAGAAGATTACAAAACTGATCGAAACGTTGACATTAGAATAAATTATTAAAGAAGATTCAAGACTGCCAATCTTATCATTTTACCAATTATCCAATCAATTCCATCAGTCAATTCTCGATTATTCTTTTAGAGAGATTATCCCGTTTATTAAAAATGTGACACAGACATATTAGACAAAATATTTTGGTAGTTGTACTCATTATTGAACAACAATGAACCTGGCATAGGTACATATATTTTCAAATAAAAATCATATTCTATTCACGCTTAGATTTCTTTGAATTTAAATGCATTAATTCTATCGACTTACCAGTACCAAACACAAATAACTAACTCTAAATTTTAAGATAAATGAATCTGAAAATTAATTTTGAAATTTTCTTTAGCATTTTTTGTTTCAAAATCAGACATAACTTTCGTGTTTTTGAGATTTGAATTAGGGAGCTAAAACAAATAAAAAATTACCTTCCGTCAGTTCTATGTATTTTATACAAATTCCATACAGATAGTTCCTTTCTATATTTCCAGTACATTGCCTTCCCCCAGTTCTTTATATCTTGTACAAATTACATACAGAAAGTTTCTAAGAATTGATTCTATATTTGCAGTAAAATTATAACACAAATATACTATGTCAATCGCACTTGACACTGACATCTGTCTATCAGATTTTTTAAAATTATATTAGCTGTTTCCAGTGTAATTGCATAGCTGGCTGCTTTATGAAATTTAATTTCTTTATAATTTTTTAACTCAATCTCCATTGAATATGAAGTATACAATGAAATCAAATCGTATAGAGAATAAAATATTCTTCAATATTTATTTTAATTTTATTTTAATATTTATATTTACGCTTTTTCAAGAAAAACTGTTAAAATCTACAAATGAGGGTACTTCCGGTCGACCAATTATAACCAAAATCTAATCAGCTCT
The DNA here is from genome assembly GCA_963082715.1 of Harpalus rubripes. Classification (NCBI taxonomy): domain Eukaryota; kingdom Metazoa; phylum Arthropoda; class Insecta; order Coleoptera; family Carabidae; genus Harpalus; species Harpalus rubripes. The sequence continues at coordinate 32,744,866 of OY720460.1, forward strand.
TCATATGGATGTAACGAAGAAGAATACGAAAGAATTATAATTTTTAGAATTGTAGTGTTGAAGTTATCGATGGAGAAAAAATCGTCACACACACATACACACAGACATCATCGCAAAAATAGTAAAATCGTATTCTAGGGACTCTAAAACGTGCTTATTCATTAAAAACTCACCATCGAAACTTTTGACCAAAAACAATACCTTTCTTAGCTAAAGATATGACGGAAGGTAAAATTAGGAGTGGAAAATTTTCTGATTATTAATATTTAAACAATTAAAAACGAATAATATTAGAAAACAAGGTTTTTTCCACATCTGTTGTCACAAAATGTCTTGCAAGATAAAATTTTAACACAGTCGCTTCAGTTCGTTGTGTAACAAAATTCAATTAGGAGGCTATGGCGATTTGGAAAATATGTGATTGTATAAAAGTATTCGTTTTTAATGAAGTTTAAATGTTAATATTTGTTTTTTCCAATAGTGATAAGAAAGGGCAATAAGAAATTTTTTTATTCCTAATTTTCGATTTGTTTTAGCCCTCTGAATCAAATTCCAAAATCATGGGCTCTACTTTTGAGACACGTGTATATAAAAACAAATACACTTTTCAGAAAATACTCGTATATGTACAAACCAGTAACTTACATCATACAAATATGATTATAATTTTTTCCCATGTAGATTGTAAACATATTCAATCAAGTTTTAAGTTAATGCAATATTTATGTTTATTATTTTGACATAAATAATACATTAACATTTTCAAAAACCAGTATATTGTTAAAGAAATATGAATATGTATTTTGAAGATATGTTAATGTGATTTTATACAGCAATAAAAGCATCATAAGTATGTAGATTATGTTCAAAAATAGACAGCCAACAGAAATGGTTCGTTAGAACATTCTAGAGTCGTAATACTTTTCCCGCGTAAGGTCAGTTTTCGGTCACTTTAACAGTACATCAAAGTTCGTTTTCTTTTTATAACAACACGGAGTTAATTCTCATGTAAAAAATGTCACAAATATCGCAATTTAGAACGTGCGAACAGTGAAATGCACTTTGTTGAACGCAATCAACTGTTATCGAGAAGAAATTAAATTTATTTCTTTGTTATAGTTTAATTATCACAGCAAAAAATGTGTTTTCACAAAAAATACAATTAAATATTTATAAGTTAATAATTATTTTATAGATTTCCGTAATATAAATTTTAATATATGTAGATTAAATTTTAAAACAGTAACTTTTATTCACCTATTACTACAATACTTGGTATTCTTGTTTCCTTCACAGTTTACTTATTCTAGGATGTCTCTTCCTATGTGAAATAAATAATTTATCAGAAAAGTAGAACTTGAATAATATAGAACATGACAATATTAAATAATGATCGTTATAAGCAATCTGAATTAATTTTGCTTGTATAATTATAGTGATGACTCACAGATTAACTAGTTATATTGTTGATTCTAGAATGTAGTTTAGATTTAACTATGATACATTTTTAAAACAATAGCATCTCTGCAATTCGAGTTTCCAATAATCCGAGCCAATTTTTCCAACGTGTTCGTTAGAAACAGGATTAAAAAACATTTTGCTTGTGTGATGGTTAATAAAGAACCGGAGTTGAAAAAAATCGGGGTTTATTGCGTTTTATTAACAAATATCAATTTTAATTTTAGTTTTATTTAAGGTAACTTTTAAAAATTTCGCTGCTGTTAAATGGTGGCAAATTGTGTTAAAAAAGCGCCCAAAAAATGTCTCAGAAGAATTTTGCAGATTTTTAATTAATATTCAGTCTTGCCCATAAGCTCCGCATTGATCGAGAGAATTTCCGAGGAATTTTCTCTACATTAGGCTTTTGGTCAAAATTACGAAACATGTTCGGTGCCGAGAAGGCTCAAAAACTGGTTAAAATTTATAGATGAAATTGAGGATCTTCAAATTTAAAAAAATCTGATGTGGACACCACACGACTTCCTTGTACGCAAGACCAACATGAAATATAGACCCAATTATAAAATTTCATGTATTTGATGTAATTTGACATCAACATTAATTTTTTAATTTCTTACTTAAAAGTATATAATTTTTAAATTTACATATCTCGCTTATACAAAGGGCTAATTTAATAATATTAGGTGTGCTAGACGCAGAATTTAATTATCTAAAACTCTTATTTGAAGCATTTATTTCTAAAATCAAAATAAAACCATTTTATTCAAGAAAAACTGTTAACAACTTCAGGTAATATATCACTTCCGGTTAGCCTATTTTATCCAAAATCTACTCTGTTATTCCTATTGACATAAAAGTCTTATATACCAAATAGTTTTTCATTAAAAACTATTATAGGCTTAAAGTAAAGTTCCACTTCTGGAAATTATGTAATGACTAAAAAGGGAGGTGCACAACTAGATGTTATAGTAGTCCTAAGTACAAAATTTCAACTTTCTACAGCTTACCGTTTTTGAGTTATGCGAAATACGCATAAGATAAGTTGGTTGGTGGTGTACGTACGTTACGTACATGCGTACGTATCTCACATAACTCAAAAACGGTAAGCCGTAAAAAGTTGAAATTTTGTATTTAGGATTACTATAACATCTAGTTATGCACCTCCCTTTTTGGTCATTACATAATTTCCAGAAATTGTACTTTATTTGAAGCCTATAATAGATTTTAATGAAAAACTATTTTAAAATATAATCCAAAACTTTTCAAATTTGGTACATAAGACTTTTATGTCAATTGGAATAAGATAGTAGATTTTGGTTAAAACAGGCTAACCGGAAGTGATATATTACCTGAAGTTGTTTACAGTTTTTCTTGAATAAAATGGTTTCATTTTGATTTTAGAAATAAATGCTTCAAATAGGAGTTGTAGAGAATTAAATTCTGCGTGTAGCACATCAAGTATTATTAAATTAGCCCTTTGTATAAGCGAGATAGTAAATTTAAAACTTATATACTTTTTGGTTTTTGTAATGAAGCTTGCTATAGATTAGGACAAAAAATAACAAAAAAATAAAAAAAATGTTAATGTCGATTCCGTTTTCGAGATATATAGTGATTAAGAAGTGGTCGTTTTTGGATGAAAAATCCAAAAAAAAGTTGAATTACGCCGGAAGTGGTTGAGCATGAGTAATTTTTTTTATGGTTTCATATGTAACATTTTCTGCTAAATTCAACGGTAAAATAAAAATATAGCATTCCATTTAAAATAAGAAAGTTAGGGTCGACCCCTAGATACCAAATTTCGTAAAATAATATTGAATAGTTTTTAAAATAACGATAGCGTAAGCTCGTTCTGGGACGCCTATATATAGGGCGCGAGCAGACACGTACTTGGAATCAGCTGTTTTGTGTGCGTATGTCGTTTTGACAATAACAGTGTCACTTTGACAAGACCACTGTTTCGACTTATTTTGATTTTGAACTGCTAAAATGTTATTAATGTACAATTTTCAGGCAGTAAAACACATGAAATTAAAAATAATAACTTCTCAACAGTTCAAAATTAAAATAAGTCAAAACATTAGTCTTGTCAAAGTGACATTGTTCTTGTCAAAATGACAAGCGCACACAAATCAGCTGATTCCTAGCACGTCAAGGGCGCTCGAGTCACGTGTCTGCTCGCGCCCTATATGATTGATTACGAAAGTAAGACCTTATGATGAAGGTATAAAGAAGTGTATACTGAAATGTTGGTTTTGTAATAATAAATGCCGTATGACTGAGAATTATAAACACTTATTCTAAATCAACAAACAAAAGTAAATTGACCCTTATTCTAAATTTAAAAATTCAAAAGAAAGGAAACAACTTCTTGAACATAATGTCTTCTTCAAGTTCTATAAATAGTTTTGGTATTACTAAGAAACAAGAGCAATGTAAGTGATCCAGTCATTTAACTGTATTTACTTTATTAATATATGGATGAAACATGGTGTGATTTAAATCTTGGTTTAATTCGCATTACGTCAATTGCGAGCGACGTTGATGTACAATAATTTCGTGTGTGAGCGGAGCCGCGAGCCGGATGTCACACCACAGCGGAAACAGTGAATCTGCCGACGAGGGCAGGATAAATCACACCAACCAGCACCAGCTAGTTTTAGTTTAGTTACATTGAAGACCTGCGTCAATAAATTCAAAATAGTAAACAGTGCCACTGCTTCAGATTGTTTCACTTGGTCAAGATCTAGTTTATGGCTCTATTCTGAACAAATCTATGTCTTACCAGGGGCGGATCTAGCCTAAGAGAGAGAGAGGGGGGGGGGGGATTATGAAATTTGCGCTTACAAATATTTTTTTATTGAATATTACCATCATATACTCACGAAAGAAAAATGTATATGCCAAGAAATGTAAATAAATAAATATATCATCACGGCTTATTACCCATTGCTGGGTGTGCCAATCTGCTTTATACAGATATCGGTAATGATGACATATTTGTATCGTGCGGGCGCTTACCAGGCGTCACCTCACGGGCACTCATTCCTGGCGTGGAGAGTGCACCCCAGGGGTCAATTTTGTGCCATTTAAAATTCGAAGTATTTGGCGTCGGTCGGGATCGAACCCGGTTCCCCCGATTCGCGACCTGACACTCAGGCACGAAGCCACGAGACCCCATAAGAAATGTACAGAATGATATACCGGGTGGCGCTCGAAATCCGTTACATAGGCATTTAACATGGGAAAACAGTTTTTCCTTGCGCGTTACTTCCCTAATTATTTAAAAAAATACTTCAAATAAAAGTAGTGGATCATAAAATTCTGCATTTGAATCTATAAAGAAAATTAATTTTGCGTGCTTTGTAACGGCAGAAATTTGAAAATTTCGAAAATCATGTCAAAAATAGTGATAGCCATGGAATTAAAACAAAAAGTGTAGCAAAAGTATGAATTTTCTGTCATAAAATTTAATTTACTTTTAACTTTTTAATAAAATTAGTATTTGACAGTTAAAACATCGAATATTTGTCTTTTTGTTTTAATTCCACGGCTAGCACAATTAAACTGAAATTTTCAAAATTTTCATATTTAATTTCCAAGGTTACTAAACATACGAAATGAATTTTGTTTACTAATTTATAAGTAGAATTTTATGCTCTAAACCTTTTATTTGAATTTTTTTTCTAAAATAATTGGGGGGGGGGGGCAACGTGTAAAGAAAAACTGTTTTACCATGTTAAATGCCTACGTAACGGATTTCCAGAGTATTTAGAAATTTGTATGCATGCCCATTTAAAATAATACTTCATAATAAAAACAATATATTTTCAATTTTCTAAGGCGGGTAATTATCCCCTTTACCCCTCACCCCTATACATCCGCCACTGAGTCTTATACAGATCTGTAAAATATGAACAACGAAAGCTGCCTCTCTTATGTATCATTTTATATTAATCAACCAAAATAGTTACGTTTTTGTCAAATTTTTACCAATTTACAAATCTGTAATGCCAATTTGCACCGCTAATACTTAAATTTTAAGCTTGACTTAAACAAAAAAATGCGAATTGAAATTTTGACAGCAATATCCAATTTCTCATTTGACATTTCGTTTCGGTGCGATATTGTCAATTTAAGGGACATTTGAAATTTGAGTGTTAGTGGTGCAATCGGGTATAAGACTTACAGATTTGTTCACAATTGGACTATTACTTACCAAATAATGAGCCAACTAAATTTTTGTCTAATTATAAGTATTGTATTGAGAAATAATATTTAGTATAAAATATTGTAAACATATAATACTAAAAATATCTAGTATGTGATTATTTAAAAAATTGACGAGTCTAATATCACTTTTATAAGTTCTTTCGTCACTCGTTACTCATTGTTAAAAGGTGGCTTAAGTACTGGTTTCAATGGCGCTTAACATCTTAATCACAATTTGACAAGCTGTGGCTTCCACTGTATTGGACACGACGTGAAACAAGCAATCACTAACAGTTACCTGCTTGTAGTTTTCGTTTCATCAGCTGTCTTAATTTGTAGTCGTAGAAAAAGTATAGCATGTGACTCGTTATATGATCGCTCCGCTCGTGTCAAAAAACTTATGATTATAAATTTTTATATACAAGAACACCCAAAGATTAACAAAACTATAAAGATAGGTATTTATAAGAATCGGACCCAATCATTGTCAAATTCAACAAAAAAATCTTATTGTAAATAAATAAAATGTACTGGTCAGTAAAATTTTGATTGCTATAGCCAGTTCAAATTACAGAATTATTGAGATTTGTTATAAAAATAAATAGTTCAGAATGTTGAGTTTCACAGAAAGATATTTGCTGTACTATTATTAATTCTGAAAGTTTCGTGTTGATTTTAAATCATTCATTCCCAAAATTACAATGGTCCATATTCCGAGCGCACTTTTATAATAAAAGCGCTTTTATGGAGCGCGCTTTTACATTATATTCTTATGAGGAGTGTGCTCCATAAAATCGCTTTTATTATAAAAGTGCGCTCGGAATACGGGCCAATATGTTCACATTCGATGTTTTTAAATTAAGCCAGAGACATATTTCTAAGAATTGTGTATGTTTTGTAATACTTTCGTAAAATAATATATACAATTTTTATTCTGAAAAAACCAAAACACATTTCTGATTCAACTTATTTTGTTATTGCAATATTTTTTTATTGGAAGAGAGTGTATAATTAGACCATGTGGTTAAATTATTCATCGATTTAAACACAATATTTCCTCTTCCCGTTTACAATGAAGTAAGTAAGGAAAATTTTAATTAACTATGATGATACATCTATTTACATTACAATGAAGAATCAAACAATGTTGAAAGCTGCGCGCAGTGCTATAAAATACAAAAAGTAAACACTTGAAAATTGTGACAACTACCTAGTGCGAGTTTATTTACCTCTGGTGTAAATAATTATTCATTATGAAGTATAAATTAAACAAAACTGCAAATGTAGCAAAACAATATAGAACTTTGTCCTCACATCACATGGTTCTTAAAATTTTGTAGAACCGTTGAGCAATAAACAGTAAAGAGGGCAAAGCGTAGTGAAACAATTTGAAACAGCAGCGTTTTGAATTTATGGAAGTTGGTCATCAATATAATTTGCTGCTGTACTAGTAGGCTATTATCAATTAACAAAAACAAATAATTGTAACATAACAAAATGCAGTAGGTAATAGATAGTAGAGTAGATCTACTTTTAATGCATCTTTAAATTAAAAATGAGAAAGTCTGTCGTATCTAATTTTAGTTCTCAGCATTAGAATAGAGTCGGATAACAAGCATCTTTGATATATAAAATGAAGAGTATAAGGGAAAAAAACCAGATATGTTACTTTCTTTTCAGAACGAGAAATACAGTATGTTCAAAAAAATGAACAAAGAAACGTATATCAATTTAAAAATGTTTAATTAAAAAAACAAAGCTCTTCTTCTTGAATCTTATTTTAGAAATAGAATCAAATTAGAAAACGGCAAAAGGCAATATACCGTATCCTTCTTTATTATCTTTTCTTCTTAAAATTACATTTCAAGATCAATTTTGACAACTTGACTTTTGAATTAACATACGTTTCTCTGTTCTTAGCCTACTCCGAATTATGATTTTTTTTAACACACCGTACCTTACGTATTTTTAATTTAAAACCAACTTGCGTTCATCAAAAACATATAAAAAATGTTTTGTACATGAACACAATACTAGTATATTTAGTAAATAGAAAACAGCATGAAAAGGTGCTTATACCCAAAAAATTCAGCAACGTATTCTTTATTAGCAAAAAAAAACATGAAGAGCCAGGGGAAAAAGAATGAATGTCCATTTTTTTAAGAAAAATGAGATGATTGGTCCTACTAAATAGATAGAAGATGGGACTTTCAAATAGTATATTTAAAGAAGGCAAAAACAGTAACAGTCCTAAGATACAGGCCTTAGAAATTCCAATATAATAGTTAAAAAGATGACGGCTTAAGAATTTTTGCCTAATAGATTTGGAAGTCAGACTGGTAAAATTCTATTAGGGCCCATATAAGCTGAAAATCGAACATTCTATGGGTCTAATAATGTTCAGAAATGACCAATTTGTGTTTGGACTGAGATTATAAGATTGAATAACGTTCCATAGGGTTCCAACTCTATAATTCGCGTATTGAAAAAAAAAACACATTTTGTGACATTCATCTTTTTCTCCCTTGATTCTTCACATGTTTTCTTCCCTGTAAGCTAAACCTATGATGAAATTTACTGAAGACTAAGCTGGTTTTTCCCAATTTTAAGGTCCTAAAAGATGTAGAATTGAATGATAAAAATTTTGAAAATAAAGTGACCATGTTTTTTCGTCCATTTATAAATGAGTTTTCACAAAAAAAATCCACTACAGATACAAGTAGATAGATGCTTGGACGAGTCGAACTCAATGTATATTTATCTTGACGCAAACTATAACAAATAGTTGTAAAAGCAAATAGGCTGTATCAGTATTATTTAGTTAAGGAAAGTTTCAAAAGTTTCAAGAAAAGAAAGTATCCTAATCTGGAATTTAGTTTTGAACATAAAAATATCTCTTTGTTATCTTCAAAAATAACGTCAGCGTTTTAAGTTTCACATATTTCTAGGAATCTCTTTCGTTTCTAGATTTTGTTATCTCTGACGAGTACCTGACTTTTTGTAGGACAGGTATACGAGTATTATACTGTCTTCCAAACAAATTAGAAATATAGGTTGTTGATGAGATTTGGAAGTGGATGATAAGTCTTATATGTATTATAGAAGAGAAAGTTCCTAAGAGGTAGAAAAAGAGCAGCTTGTGTGAATGTAGACGAAATCGGTTGAATAAGACAAAAATTTGCACCAATTAGGAGGCCAATAACTTCTTAACTGCATTTTTTCATTACTGTTGGATTTCGAGTTATGATGTCTTAATTACAATTTTTATATGGCGCTTATATTAGAAACTTTACCACTATTGACCATATTCATTTGTTTCAAACAGCAAAAATGCAACAATTAATAAATTTATGTGGTAAAAACAAAAGTAGCAATGAAACAAATGAAAAATATGATTATAAATTGTATTTTGTTTATTGCCATTGCCAATTTTTCAATTTAGTTCAGTTCCTAAATAGTATATTATATTATTAGGAGTAGAAAGCGGTCTTTTTGTGTTGAACCCAGCTATTGCGGCCGAGGCGCTAGCCGAGGCTAGGCAAGCTGGGTAAAACACAAAAAGGGCGTTCTACTCCGAATGACATATACTATTTTTTCTTCAAGTATTTTAAATAATTCTTTGACATTTTTTTGGAATTTTTTTATTTATAAAATTTCCAATTTAAGCCAATGCTGGCTGTGTACACTACAAAACACAAACGATGGAACTGTCAAATAACAATTTTCAATATGATCTGTGTTGCTGTGGTGAATGCCGCCGCCAGCGGTGAAGTAAGAAACTAACATTTTTTTACTAGTACAACAATATCAACATTTTTGTACTAGTAAGACAATGAATATCTTCTATAGCGTGTGTACAGTAGCATAATATGCATATTATAATACGCTTGAAGAAAAATATAATTTAGTCCAATTAATTTTAATATTTTTATAAGGTCGTCACAGTAGGCAATAAGAACTTATTCAAAACGAAATGTTTCAATGTTAAGTAAATTATGTATATAGGTACATCTATACGTACATAGAAATCTTCCATTTTGCAGTTTTGAATTTAATTTTTTTTTCGAAATTAGACCTCAGATTAAAATAAAACATATGCTGTTTGAAATATCTTTTATTACGCTTTAACATGAGTCCACATTATCAAGAGTGCTTATTTTTTATTCAGTGCAGTAATGCAGAACCCGGTATCAAAAATAGCGCATATTTACGATGTGGTTGCTAATGCTATCACGAATATAACACAACCACAGCATTTCATTCATGGGAGGAAGGGCATCATATGTTGGGGAAAGAAGCAAAAATACTCCACAAAGAAGAACAATGGAGGAGAAGAAAATATAAAGAAGCAGTTTTTATTTTTTCAAATGCAAATAATGTTAGTAACCCAAGCGTAGAAATCAGTAACCTTTGGAAAACATTATTGTCAAATAGAGGACGTCAAAATTTGATTGAATAGTTTCATGAAAGCCTGTAATTTATATATTTATTATTTATTTTATGATTTATATTTATATTATTATTATTAATATTATTATTATTTTATAACCTGATGACGATTGTAGATCTGTAGCAGTCGAAACGTTATATTTTATATATATATATATACCGTGTGTCCCAAGCAAACCTTGACATAGGCGTTTAACATGGGAAAACTGATTTTTGTGAATAAAAAGTGTCCGGCATAAAATTAAGCCATGATATTTAACATGATAATAGTACATTACCTCGTGTACCTTATTTAATATTAATTACATTATTATTTCGTAAATTAGAGAAAATTATAAATATCTGTCAATAAATATTTGTTTCAATATTTTATTACGTAATATCAAAATTATTGCAATTGTCATTGTAGGTCAATGGTTAGCATAGCTGACTGTGGACCACCTGTGGACTGAGATGACGTTTAGAGGTTGAGGTTCGAATCTCCGTCAAGACAGTATTTTTACTTTTTTAAATTTATGAATTAATTGCGAATTATATTAAAGATAATATGTATTATATTAATATGGATATCAATGTTTTGATTATTGTCATCAATTCATTGTTATAACCAAGTACATAATATAAAATAATTGGTTTTAAACAATGACAAAAATTGATTATAATAATCAAAACATTGATATAATAAAAATGCATTATATTTTCTTTTAATCTTAATAAAACATGATTGAGATAAAATGAATATGTGTATGTTTTGTGATTTACTGTAAAAGTAGGTGTTATAGTTTAAATTCTTATGCTTTTGTGTCATACTGATAATTACTACTTCCATTGAGCTTAGTATTATATCATGATAGAAACTTATTTATAATTATTTAACTAATTCATCCATATTAATATAATACATAATATCTTTAATATAATTCGCAATTAATTCATAAATAAAAGAAATATAATAAAAAAAGTGTCTTGACGGAGATTCGAACTCGGATTCGAACCCCAACCTCTAAACGTCATCTCATTCCATAGTCAGCTATGCTAACCATTGACCTACAATGACAATTGCAATTATTTTGATATTACGTGATAAAATATTGAAACAAATATTTATTGACAGATATTTATAATTTTCTCTGATTTACGCAATGATAATACTCATAATGTAATTAATATTAAATAAGGTACACGAGGTAATGTACTATTATCATGTTAAATAGCATGGCTTAATTTTAAGCCGGACACTTTTTATTCACAAAAATCAGTTTTCCCATGTTAAACGCTTAAGTCAAGGTTTGCTTGGGACACACGGTATATAAAGACAATGCAAGTCCAACCATTATTTTTTACGAGTCAAACACAGTTTTGACAGATTGCAGGCAATAGCCTTTGCTTTAATTTGCGTATAATTCATTTTTCAGTGTTGTATCAGTTTCTAAGTTAATCTTAAAGTTAATTTGTTTCTTGTATTCCATTTTCGTTTGAGAACATGAAAGGAATTGTAATTAATTTAGGCTCATGTTAAAGCGTAGTAAATGAACTTTCAAACAGCATAAGTTTTTTTTCATCTGACGGCTAGTTTCTAAAAAAAGAAAATAATTAAATTCATAACTGCAAACGCCCACCTCCCCCTCCCCCTTTAATTTTTTATTATAAGTAATAGAAAAAGTGGCTTATATAAAAGTTTTATTATTTTAAATATACTATTTAATGATATTTTTTATAAGGCCAGGTTTACAAGATACGACCATCAACTTATGTTTTTTAAATAGCAACCTATATAATTATTTTACTAAAATATAAACCGCAATTTTTTTCATAGATGTATTAGTTTTTATTAGTGTATTTGAAAAAATTCGAGAAAATAGAATGGAGAAATAATATTTATTCAAATATTAGGTGGCTATATGAGAAAATAAATAAAATGTAACAATGTTGTGAAACTTAAAAAGCTAAAACAACATTTCACATATAGCCACTTCTCAATACTTATAAGAAAAACTAATACATCGTATTAAAGAGAAAAAAAAATAGCGGTTTGTATTTTAGTAAAATAATTATAGGTTGCTATTTAAAAAATAAAAGTAGATAGTCTGATCTTGTAAACCTAACTTTATAAAAAATATCTACATCTGCCATCAAATAGTATATTTAAAATAATAAAACTTTTGTATATGCCATTTTTTTTCTATTACTTATAATAAAAAAGTTAAAGGGGGGGGTCTTCCAGGACTCACTCTATATATGAATAAAATAAAAAAAATAAACTTAGAAACACACATTTGATAAAACTTGTTCAATTCATCTGTTTTACTCTTAAAACCACTGTTTTTACCCAATAATTTTTGCTGTTTGAAATAAATGAACAAATGTAGATAAATTATATATCGTTGGAAAGCTGAACTTTTCACTATGGCTCAATTTAAAAATTATAACTTTCATAATTCGAAAAAAACATAAAAAAGTTCCCTATAAAGATGTTGAAATCAAAGAATATTTTATCTAGTGACCCATGAGTTTTATTTTTCGAGAAACAGAACTAAAGTGACCCATTAATGACGCAACTTTTATCTAATATCACCGCCTTCATATTTCTTTTTATTCTCTAGATCCCCATGTTGGACACTTTATTCTGGAGATCATGTATTCCTGTATTTTGTCAACAGCATTTCAATTATTTTTTCTCTTGCAGTAGTTTCGACACTTCAGCCCCAGATGACATCTACCTCCGTCATTTCTTCAACTGGCGTCAAAACGCAGGTCCGGGTCAACTCTGGCCACCACGTCCCGTCCAGAAACCCGACCGTCGTGACGTTGAAGTCATTGGAGACGATGGTAAAGACCGTGAACCACTAGGTCCTGACTTCAAGGACCCGGAGAGCCTACCAGACCCTGACGAGATCCCTCAAGGTGTTCCCGATACAGGAGTGATTGATGTAGATGCTAATGGATACCCCAGTGGGTTCCCTGGGTCGTTCCCAGATATCAATGATAATGGAGGGTTTCCGAATTATGGTGGTAATTTTCCTGGGTTCTTCAATTTCTTTGGATCGCTGAGAAGGAATAAGCCTTGGTGGAATGGGTAAGTTGATAAAATATTTTTTTAAATTTGAAATGAAGGTTAAATTTATAACACTTTAAAGTTATGTATGGCCACAACAGTGAAACAATGCCTGTATATCATATCTCACATCATAAGTAATAGTAATAATACGTCATAATTTCAACATGGTTCCGCTTACTACGTTTATTTTAATATTTAAATGAGCGATGATAACTTTAACAGAGCAATGTAGCCTACGAATAAGTACGATATAGTTACCATACCATATGGAAGTGGAGTAAATAGTAAAACAGTAAACGATGCGGCAATACGTTAATAAATCGATGACGTAAAATGACAATGTTTACTATAAAACTACAGAGAGTTGAATTTCTTGTCAAAATATGGGTATTTTAAATAATTTTATACCAAAATTTAATTAAAATATAAAAGGTTTCATTCATAATTTTAAACAAAAATATTCGCGCCATAACGGTATGACGTCACAACTTCAAAGTGATTATAGTAGTAGCATATTACCCATTGCTGGGTATGCCATAATCTGCTTTCTACGTAGATATCGATAATGGTTATTACATATTCGTACCGTGCGGGCATTTACAGGCGTCACCTCGCTGGCGTGAAGAGTGCACCAGAGAGGTCACTTTCTGCCATTTATAATTAACAAATGAACCATAATTTGAAATTCAGTTTAGTAAAATTAAAATCAATAACCATGCACATTTGGAAAGTGTAAAAAAGCTAAAATTATTCATTTTACTCAATCTATCAGAAAAAAATCTGATGTGACCAACACATAACCTCTTGCCAGATATTTTACATGGTTGTACGCATAAAACGAAAAATATTTTTAAATACAAATACATATATTCATGTCTCACTACAAAATAATTATCACATATATTTGCAAAATCTATGGGATAATATAAATTATTTACAATACATACATTTTCTTTATATTCAATATCTGAAATTTTCTTTTTCTACTTTCCTTTTCTTTATATTTGTCATTTTTTCGCAAATTCCTTTTATATTATTTTTTACGTACCTATATTCTTTTACGTTGTTGACTTTTTTTTATTTTCATCAAGGATTTTCATAATCTTCATAATGATGACAGTGACATTTATGTGTCAATTGCAAACATTTGAATTTCTTGTCTTGAAGTAGTTTGATCTCAGATTTTTTTACATCAAATTATTTTATATGCATTTCTTTATCTCTAAATCTATAGAAGATATAATAATGAATTTATATTTATCGAATAAAGAATTTAACGTTCTTTAATATAAGTATTTACATAAATTTTCGATAAATAATATTTAGATGATTTTTTTCTTGTAACTACTACTTCCGGTTGTCCAATTGTTACCAAAACTTAATCAACTCTTCCCATTATTGTTAGATTGAGGTATCCGTAGTTAAAAATGTCTTAAGTCTTATAGTATTTGAGAAATTGTGGATCCAACATCCACACACACATCACTGTAAAAATGTTATAATCGGATTCTAGGGACCTTAAAACGTGCTTATTCACTAAAATCTGAATATGCGATTTTTAGCATGAATTCAATACCTATCTTAGCGAGAGGTAAAAATGAATGAGTATGTAATTTTTTAAAAATCGTCTAACTTTCAAATTAAGTAAAAATAAAAACAGTATTATCTTCAGTAGTAAATTTTTTGTGCGTCCAAGATCACGTTTAGATGTTTTCCATGTTAGGTTAGTTCTATATAAATTATAATTATATGATATAACATTTGTCTACATGTAACACAAGATAATTCTCATAACAATCGCAACAAATCTTCTTGAATCAAAGTATAATTAGTAAGATCTATATATAAAGTTTCAAATCATCGACGAATAACATAAATTTACACTTTAAAAAACATTCTAAAATTTAATTTACATACAGATTTAATAATGAAGGTCCCAGATGCAAGCCTTGAGGAACACCAGAAGTATTTTTTTGTCACTATTATGAATGCGGAACTGCTGGTCAAATGTAGTCGGCCAATGATATTAAATGTTGGATGATACATTTCCTTATATTACAAATTCTTACATTTATAAATGCTTTCGTTTAAAAATTTATTCATAATTTTAAATAATAACGATTTGATTTTTTTGCATTCCAGGATATTTTTATTTGGTCGCCTTGTCCTAATTTTGATTTCGAAGGCTTTGATAGTGCTCTATACATACGAGTATATGCCAATTATTTACTTTTGAATTTAGAAAGTACTTGTAATATTTTGTGCTGATCTCATTCACATTTTTACGAATATGCTTTAAAATTGCTTATATAATTATTTCCGCTACATATAAGTTTTCGTAACATATAACATGTCAACATTTTTAAAGACAAGTTGAGATACATAAGCAAAAATAATTATTGTCATAGAATGACATGTTAAGAAATTTGACCTTTACAAGTAGATGTCATCGCAAATAGACGTACCTACTTTGTATGACTAGCGACGCGAATTAAAATGAGATTGTCTTATGCCCTTATTGTTATTCTAAAGACAGCAGTATAGTTTAACAAAGAATAGTGACAAACTATATATACTTATATGGTATCTTGTTAAATACGTTTTCAAATAAAAAATACATTGGACACATAATGAGACAATCAATAAATTTCTTATCTTGTTCTTGAAGTTAAGTATTTCCTCTATACTACTATACTAGGACGTAAGTTCAAGACTAATACTTGGGGTCACTAACATTTATACGGAAAATAATACTACAAAAAAATAAGGACAGTGATAAAAAAATAGTTTTGAATCTGTTAAACTAATTTGAAACTATAAGGTAGAAAACAGATAAATAAATAAATATATCATCACGGCATATTACCCATTGTTGGGTGTGTCAATCTGTGAAGATAGTATTGAAATATCATCAACTATTCTTAAAATTGGAGCGCGTTTTAGAGAAAAAATCTGGTGTGGCCACAATACCTCCCGCCATGTACCGCTCGAGTCACAAAAAAGATTAAGCTAATCTTTATTTTCGAGACCCCATGGGGTATCGTAGCCGCATGCCTGAGTGTCAGGTCGCGAATCTGGAGAACCGGGTTTAATCCCGACCAACGCCAAATATTTCCAATTTTAAATGGCACAAAATTGATCCCTGTGGTGCACTCTCCACGCCAGCAATGAGTGCCCGTGAGGTGACGCCTGGTAAGCGCCCACACGGTGCAAATATTTCATCATTACCGATATCTGTGTTCAAAGCAGATTGGCACACCCAGCAATGGGTAATAAGCCATGATGATATATTTATTTATTTACTTATTTTTGATTAGCGAATTTTACTGCAATTTTGGCAGTTTATTTCTTAAAATATAGTCTAATCTAATCCATGTAACTATATTTTTGGTAATAAAATGAAGATTAAATTTTAAATACCTGGATAAAATAGAATTCACTAATCCAAAAATGAAAAACTTTTTGGTGAATCGTTAATTTTTATTAATCTAAATACATACCTATATATTTACATTATGCTGGAAACTGTATTGATTTCCTTTACTATTGACCTATTTACATTTTTTTTAAAACGTTACTATTATTAATTTGAAATGATTAGTTCTTTGACAGAAACATTTATCTGTCAGTTACATACATTTGAATAGCTGCCAAGGAGTATTGTTTGTTTAAAGCGTAGGCTCCGGGATTTAAATTAAAGATAATTTTATAAATTTATCCCTAAAATATATAGCAAAAGTATTAATGCAAATCTGTAGAAACTTTCATAATCTTTAATTTTTATAATAACATTAGTGTCGAAAAAATAACATTTAAAGGTATTTTTCGAAGAAAAACTATTTTGAACTTCTAGTAAAATGTCATTTCCGGTTATACGAAAATCTATTGGGCTCTTTCCAGTACAGAAAAAGTTCGAAATACAAGGTTTCAAAATTTTCTGAATCATAGTATTTGAGTTAGACTGGAGGATCCACACACACACATACACATACCTACATACACACAGACATCATAGTGAAAATGTTAAAATTGGATTCTAGGGACCTTAAAACGTGGTCATTTACAAAAATCTCGATATGCGATTTTTAGCACGGTCCCTATACCTCCCTTACCACAGGTAGCGGGAGGCAAAAAAGGAAAAATATTCTGATTTGACACCGTGAAACAAAAAAAAAAATACCGAACGAAAAGAAAAAAATAAAGACTTTCGAAAAGATAGAAAGAATGCAAGAGAACAATTCTTACACGGAAAGAACAACCTGGCAAAACCCATAAAAACAAAGTTTATTATTGTTATAATATAATCTGTAAGCTTGTAACGTATTCTGCATTCACAGTTAATAATTTCCGCACACATAACAAAGTTTATAGTCCTTTCGAAGCGGAGCATGCAATGCACTCGACAACCGCTTCGTCTACCAACAACTACTTCATCTAACGACCTAAGCATTAAGTTACATTAGCTTTTATATTTTAAATTTACTTGGAAAGCGTTCTGCGCGAAACAATGATAATATGTATCTTTTGTTAATGTTTTTACAAACTTTTATTTAATTTTATTTGTTTGTTAGTTTGTTAGGGTCAAATAGGTCAAATCTTTTAATCCCATTTTGAGTTAGTTACGTAATTTTTTATGGGGATATCTCAAGCCAGAGGTTTATAAATAAAATACCGCCTTCTTACAACCCTGCTTCAGCTAAAGAATCTTATTCGGCAGGAAATAGCCCGAATTCCGGTGGACATTTTGGAAGATGTAGAGAGGAGCTTCATAAATCGATTGCATCAGTGCATAAAGACGGTGCCGTGTTAAGGAAATATGGGGCCTTGGGCAAAGAGTTTCCGTCGAGCCCCTAACCTCCTCCCCCATTTTTTTACTAAATAAAGTTAAAAACGAAAATAAATAGGTACAATATTGAAATTTTCGTTATTTTATGATATAATGCAAATACAAAATTTAAACAATAAAAAATATTCGAAAAATGAAATAGAACCTGTAACACAAGTTAGAATATATATATATATATATATATATATATATATATATATATATATATATATATATATATATATATATATATATATATATATATATATAATTTTTTTTGTAATTTTAATTCAGTGAATTTAGTAATCAAATCTTCATAATTTAAAAACTCGCTTAAAGCATCATTTTCAATATACAACATAGATAAGCTATTTGCAACGATAGTGCTCGCATTTCACATAGTCGCACCACCAGAACCCAGATGGCAGACGATAATTCCCTACTTTTAATTCAATTCTATGAATCTACATAAATATTATTTTCAGTTAGCTTTAGCTAAAATTATTACAATTTTGTTACAAAATAAAATTCAAAATAATTGTTAATGATGCATTTTTACAGGCATTAGTCATTTCCGAGTCCTAGGCAATTGCCTAGTTTGCCTATAGTGGTTAATTCGGGCCTGCATAAAGAACGGTGGCCATCACCTTCATGTTGTGTTTAAAATGCATTACTTAAAACTTGAAATTATGTTCTTTCATTATCCAAAAACAAATTTTGTCTATCAGCAATACTTTTTATTTTATTCGCCTTAAAAAAAGGAAGTTTCTACGCTGCACCCACATGTGCCATTTTTACAACTTTGGCATATAGAACGTTTCATGTAAAAAATAATGTGGAATATTTTTTTGAGACCCATATTCATAAATACTCGTAAAATTTCAAACGGTTCGTTATAATATTTATCCAGTAAAAATTGTCGTCACCAGGAAGTATCGAAATGTAATTTGTCAAGTTTGATTCTATTTGACAAAAATTGTAACGAGCCGTTTTGAAACTTTACGAAAGTTTATGAATATGGATATTAGATCGAAAAAATTTTAGAAACGAAGGGTTATGCAAATAAACAAGTACAAGTATTAAATAGTTATTTATGCTACAAGAGATGTAGGTACCATTTACGAATCGAGGACGATTTTGCGCCCGAGCGCTAGCGAGGGCTAGCAAATAAGTTCGAGAGTGGTCAAATGTATCTACATCTCGTGTTGCATATAAGATATTTTTCTACTCCCGGTGATTTATTTTTACCTGTCACACTGTCATCTGTCACATTTGTCACGTCAACGGTAACTTTTGAATAGAAATATTTACGAAATGAGGACAATTTGATAGAAATTAAATTCAAAATTATAAATTATAAGAATGAATAAATATTTGAGATGTTTAAAATATTTAACTGTTGGTATTTCACAAAGAGGGAGGTAAGTTCAGCTATAGGGAAGTAAGTACAATCCTTACTTCCCGACGCCAATAGAAACCACCGATATCTTCACAGTAAAATAAACATAGATCCCTACAAACAATGTCCTAATAGCCTACTTGCGATATTGGGCGTGGGAAACAATAATTTAAAATTAAATTCTAAAAAATCTGATGTGGACACCACACGATTTCATTGTACGCAAGACTAATATGAAGTTATAGACCCAATTATAAAATTGCACGTATTTGACGTAATTTGACATTAACATCTATTTTTTATTTTTTGTTATATTTTGTCCTAATCCATAGCAAGCTTCATTACAAAAACCAAAAAGTATATAAGTTTTAAATTTACATATCTCGCTTATACAAACGGCTAATTTAATAATACTTGATGTGCTAGACGCAGAATTTAATTCTCTAAAACTCTTATTTCAAGCATTTATTTCTAAAATCAAAATGAAACCATTTTATTCAAGAAGAACTGTTAACAACTTCAGGTAATATATCACTTCCGATTAGCCTGTTTTAACCAAAATATACTATGTTATTCCAATTGACATAAAAGTCTTATATACCAAATTTGAAAAGTTTTAGATTATATTTTAACATAGTTTTTCGTTAAAATCTATTATACGCTTCAAATAAATTACCATTTCTGGAAATTAGGTAATGACCAAAAAGGGAGGTGCACGACTAGATGTATAGCAGTCCTAAATACAAAATTTCAACTTTCTACGGCTTACCGTTTTTGAGTTATGCGAGATACATACGTATGTACGTATACAGACGTCACGACGAAATTAGTCAAAATGGATTCAGGGATGGTCAAAATGGATATGTCCGTTGAAATCTGAAAAACGAAATTTTTCGCGATTACAATACTTCCTTTACTTTGTACAAGTAAAAAAAATATGAACCATGTATCTGAATCATTCTAGCGTGACCCTAAAATAAGTAAATATGTAAACGTGCATAGTGGTGGGGGGCATTGTTGATTTAGCGGCTATCATATGGGCGATTTTTAAAATGATTAAACGAACCCTTTGTCGTCTTTACCGCCATACTCCTTTAAAGAATGCATTCACCTCCAACATCGTTGGTTGATTTTCCTTTTTGTTGCTGCACCTTAACATCTACGTGACCGTAAACAATCGTCTTACGTGTGAGTATGGCACACTTGGTCTAAGTGGTTTCACGCCTCACCTGTAACCTGCAACCACTGTGTCACAGTTCGTAATTAAATTATTAAGCGATTTTGCGGTCGGTGTCATTGAACTTGGCGCAGTCTGTTAGTTTTTGCAGGCACTCACCCGGTAAAATCGTTTATCAGCTCTCTGAGATGCGGTGTTACGAGAGCGGAACGACCGAGATGCCTTACAATGCAGGATGAGGTTTTTAGCAGGAGAATGTGATAATCACAAGATATACACAGAACGTTTTGCTCCTTTTACGAGAACTAGGGAATGCAATAATTTTATGGTTGACGGACAGCTGAACCTATTTATACGAGATTGCCTTAAATACTTAAAATGATATACCTACCATATGATGGGAAACAACTGAATGTAAATTAATATTTAGTTGATTCTGAATTCTGATATCCTCACTACTTCATTTGCAGTCAGCAAAATCTACAAACTTTTTGATTTTTTGCTTCAGGTATTCCGCAATTTTTGATTTTGTAATTTAAATTCTATTATCAAACGCAAAAAAATATATCAATAATTAAAAAAATCTGATGTGGCCAGCACATTAACTTCCGTCAGTTATATGAGGTATTTACGAAAATTCTACCGGTGAACTGTTACCGGTAAACAGCTTTTTATCAGGTTATAGCTATCGGAATCGATATTTTAAGAACGCAAGTGGTAAACAAGGTAGATCCATAACCTATGAAAAAATTTGAAAATTTAAAACAAATTAGATATTTGACGTAGTTAACAAACTGAGCAGAGACCTACTTTGAACGCATTTCCACTATTAAGGCGCGCGCTACGCTTTGCATCACTACCTTTTTTTGAGATTCTTCATGAATCCGGTAGATATTGAACAATTTTCGAATACGGTAACTTTTTACTTTTAAAATCCACATAGAAAGTTCTTTGCAAAAGATTCTAAATTTCTTGTACGTACATTATACCTTTCGACAGTTGTTTGTATTTTATACAAACTCCATACAGAAAGTTTCGAGCAAAAAGATCCTATATTTCGAGTAAAATTATAACAAATATACTACGAATATGTCAATTGCACTTGACACTGACATCTTTCAATCAGAATTTTCTTAATATAGTAGCTGTTTTTAGCATAGCTGGCTAATTTATGAAATTTATTTTCTTTATAATTTTATAACTCTATATCCATTTAATATGAAGTATAAAATACAGTCAAATCGTATAGAGAATACAATGTTCTTTAATATTTATAATAACATTAAATGTGAAAAAAAGATATTTAACATCGTTTTTCCAAGAAAAACTGTTAAAATCTTCAAATGCGGGTACTTCCGGTTGACCAATTATAATCAAAATCTAATCAGCTCTTCATATGGATGCAACGAAGAGGAATACGAAAGAATTATAATTTTTGGAATTATTGTAGTATTAGAGTTATCGTAGACGAAAATTTTGTTACACACACACACACACACACACACACACACACACACACGCACACACACACACACACACACACACACACACACACACACACACACACACACACACACACACACACACACATACAGACATCATCGTAAAAATAATAAAATCGTATTCTAGGGACCCTAAAACGTGCTTATTCATCATAAACTCACCACCGAATTTTTTGACCAAAGACAATACCTTCCTTACCTAAAGGTGACGTAAGGTAAAAATTTAAGGGTAGCAAATCAATTTACGGTTTTTTAATTTTGTTATAAAAGTAGTTATTGAATTGGTTAAGAATTTAATACACATTTTTACGTTACATAACACCAAATTGTTATATGTCCAAAAACGTGGCTTTAAATCTCATACATACACCTCAACATCTGGTGTACCCCAGGGATCTAACCTTGGTCCACATTTATTTCTTTTATTTATCAATGACCTGCCCGCCAAATTAAATTGCGAGAAACTTTTATTTGTTGACGATGTCAAAATATTTTATTCTGTAAAAACTATTGACGATTGTTTACAACTCCAACAAGATCTTAATTCTATAAATGAATGGTGCTCCATCAACTCGTTATCTCTTAATATTAATAAATGTAATATTTTGTCATTCACGAGAAAATCTCATCCTCTTTTGTTTGACTATAAAATTGATAATAAAAGTTTACTTCGGGTTAACGTTATTAAAGAACTGGGAGTAATTTTCGACACTAGATTGTCATTTATTCATCATATTAACAATATTTACAAGGAATCCATTAAATTGCTTGGTTTTATAATACGTAATACCCGATCATTCAAAAATATTTCTTCCATATTTACTCTTTATTATTCATTGGTGCGCTCTAAAATTGAGTACTGCTCTATTGTATGGAACCCCACTTACGAATGTCATCAAGATTTATTAGAAATAGTTCAGAAAAAAAATTTAAAATTTATATTTTTTAAAATAAATAATATTTACCCTGATTATAATACATTCTATTGCGAGTTACTCGAGATGTTTAATATGCCAAGTCTTTTTGAAAGACGTGAGGCTTACTCAATTTTTTATTTATCTAAGTTAATTAATGGCGACATTGATGACCCCATATCCACTAGTTGTCTTAACTTCCAAATTCCTCGTATTTCCACCCGCTACTCATGTACTTTCTATCTTCCTACTCCCCGAACTAATGTCCTACAGGTTTCCCCCATTTATCGCATGTGTTCGCACTACAATATTAAATTCTCTAATTTTGACGTTTTTCTTCTAAGGCCTAGTCAAATTTTCAAATGTATAAATAATAATATCCTTCATACATTTTAATCTGTTAAATATTATTCTTTATTGTATTGTATATTTTTAAGTGTGTTTCCTGCTCTTTCATTGGGAATAATCCTGTTGAGCAGTTGTAATAAATAAATAAATAAATAAATTGTGTCAAACATGCAACACAAAATAGTGTATTTTGAATATGTAGTAATGATGTTACAAGATATGTACATACTCGTATACATTTGTATGTATATTATAAATAAAGAAGAACAATATCTTTAAAGATGATTATAAAGACCAAACCTATTAAACATATCTACAAATTGCATTTTTATAGAGGAAATGATGTTACATACCGGTTAATGGAAAATCTTCATAACTTCATACCTGTCGCCTTCGTTTAAGAAAGTATACATTTACACAAATCTTCGTATTTCACTTTAAATGTTAATTTATAAATAATCATTTAATAGAGGTAAATATACATCTGTCCACCTATATATCACAACAAACTACGTACGCTATGAATCAACTTGCGATTTTAAACATGTTTCATTAAGCATACAAGATAGCACTGATCACAGTCACAATCACAGTTTAAAAGAAATTTATTTAATAAATACATTAAATAAATAAATATATCATCACGGCTTATTACCAATTGCTGGGTGTGCCAATCTGTTTTGTACACAGATTTCGGTAATGATGACATATTTGTACCGTGCGGGCGTTTACCAGGCGTCACTTCACGGGCACTCATTGCTGGCGTCGGTCGGGATCGAACCCGGTTCCCCAGATTCGCGACCAGACACTCAGGCACGCGGCCACGACACCCCATACTTCTTAAATATTGTAAATTATTTTATAAAATACATTATTTAACAATGCAATTTTACCATATTATTTATAAAGTCAGAAATTTTACAAATTTTAGAGTAGTTTTTTTCCATTTAACAAATCGGTTGGGTTTAGGTATTAATTAATTCATATATTTCTAATATTTTCTTCTTAAAATTCTGCTATTTTATAGGGTGCAGGATTTATAAAAATGAATGATTTTATAAATTGACCTATAAAATACATAGAAAAAGTATCAATGCTGTTGTATAAAATATTCAATAATCTTTAATTTGTATAGTAACATAAATCGTGAAAAATGATATTGAACGCTGGTATTTATAAAAAAACTACTTCAAATAAAGCGCATTTTCCCGGGTTTTCCATTTTAATACATAGTAGGAATAGGAATACCAGTTTTCAAAATTTTCTGATTGGTAGAATAACCAAATTTTTATTTTTACATAATATGAATATGATACTAGACAAAAAATAAAATACCCGTATTTTTTTAAATCGATTAATTATTCATACTTTACGGGAAATAATTATTAAAAATTTGGCGAAGGGATTTGTGACGTGAGCATAGTAGAAGCGTGGAAGAAGTCAGATAGATTGGGGGGGAAAGAGATAGTTATAGCCAGTTGTGGTGATACCACACCTACTATAATATAATCGCGACGTTGATCCGCTGATGTATAACTGTCTCTTTCCTTCCCGCAGTCTATCTGTCTTTTTCCAAGATTCTCACATGCTTACGGCATACATCCCTTCTCCAAAACATTAAATTGCTAATAGCAATATTATTCCAAATTAATGATAACTTTATATTATTATAATGAGAAGCTATAGTGGTTAGTCTTTATATTTTATGACATATATTGAAATTCGAATATGATGACACCCCATTTGAATTAAGCGCGCACAGAATCCACAAAAAAGTTATAATCGGATGCTAGATAAGGGTAAGGGAAAGTAAAAAATCAGAACAATACAAATATTTCAAAATGAAAAGAAAATGAAAATGAGAAAAGAGCAAAAGTATTAGTATTACAGTATCCTGTTTTGTAGATAAATGGCACACCCAGCTATGGGTAAAAAAATACAAAACCTTGAAACAATATTTGTTTAAGTATTTTTTATTCATCCTTGAATTATGTTTATTTATAGTTAACGACTCAAGATGAGCATGTGCGTGAAAGTTTATTTGCAAGAAAATGCCATCCTTGCCATTCTGGGAACTAAAAGGATTAAACAATTTCAATGCTTATTTATAGAGAGATGTTTAGCATATGACAGCTGCCATTAAGTTCAAAGGTTGAAAGTTTCCACTGCGAATGAAAGTAAATAAACAAAGCTTGCAATTTATGAGAAAAAGAGTGTTGTTTGTAATAAGAGCTGGGAAAATGTACACGAAAGCAAATCACACGGTCGTAATGTAACTTTAAACGACATAAATTCCACAAACAGTAATATATCACACGTAATTTTATTTCATTATTATGCTATGAATGATTGATTTCAGTCAGACGAATCAGAATTATAATTATATATTTACTTAGTATTAGTTCTTATTCTGTTTGATTGTGATTACTGTTTAAACAAAAGCTTTGACCTCACAAACAAATCTTTTACGAGTACTACCATTATTATTAAATTTTAAATTGTTGACTATAAATTTTAAATTTAGCGGATGTGACGTATATCTCCCCAATGACACTTACACGCCTCCAGCGCTATCTACGACTTAAACAAGGAAATACACTTGCAACTGACAGTTAATGAGCGATAGACGAGGAAAGGGGAATTATGTTGAGTAATATTTAAAACATTGATGTCCGAGTTTTTTTGTAAACCCTATAATATTATCTGGTTTTATGTATAAGTAAAAATTTAAATAGATAAAAATAAATACCTATCTGAGATATAATATTTTTTGGTGGAAAATGTATTGTGTACATGAAAAAAAAAACTTTATATATGTTTTAGAAGAACGCAATTGAGTTTTAAAATTAAAAACACAAATTTCTCGCACTGAAAAAATGACGTATCTGGTTTATTTCCCTGTACTATTTTTGACATTTGACACCACGCTTTTAACTTTAAAAATGTGATTGTTTTAAAATATCACTTTTAACCAATCATCTTTGATACAATAATTGAGTCGGTTTCATATTTTTTAAAAAGTATTTTTCCTGCAACCGTGCATGAAAAATACTTTTTTCTACAGTCTATATACAAAGTAGCCATTTGCGCTCTCTTTTGTCAATGCAAAATGTCACTTTGCCGCTCTAGAGCGACAAAGTAGAAAAAACGCTCGCTCCTCAAATTTCTAACTATACAATGTTGAGAAATGTTACTTGGTTACATTCTTAATGGAAACGTTTAGTCAGGAATTAATGACACTGTAGTTACATATTACCCACTTACATAACCAAACAAAATGCCGCACTGCTATGAAAATAAAATAGGGCATTCATTTACCAAAACGAAAGTATAAAATGCTTAGATTAGATTGAAGCAATAGCTCAAGAAGAATGGAAAATACCGATAAGTAAAAATAAATAAAAAATAAATTTTTGGTATGGTGGAGGAACCCATTGTGGCGACTGTAGAAAAAATCTTGTATGTGTTTCGAGCGCAAATGGACATTGTCGATTTCGAGAGAATGCCTCGCTCCTGCGTCGCGCGGCAACAACCTCTCAATCGACAATGTCCCATTTTGCGCTCTTAATACACAAATAGCTATTTCCGACGACCACTACGAAAAGTACATAAATTCACACGCTAAACTATTACTGAAAGTTGGTCATTGCACATCACTAGCAATGCCGTGTGATATGAAAGCTCGTTAGCCAATCAGATGCGTCCGCAACTGTGTGATATGATTTTATCACACGCTGCGATAACTGAGCGAACTAACCTAAAAATTTGTATTTAAAAGTTTGATAGTTGGAGATAATTTGCTGAATTTACACGGATTAAGAAGGTTGGATCCTGATTTATCAAAATTTAAAATAATTTTTGATGAATTCTGATAGCAATGATGTTAACATAATCTGTTTTAATATGTATATATAGTTATGTCAATTCAAGAAATTGTGGTCGTCTGAAAAGTATCGTGCACAACACGTGCTGAAAGGGTATTTCACACTCATCCAACTTTCAGCACTAGTTATACAATATACTATTCACGCACTCTTGACAGTGTGTAAAGAGTCAATTTTCAAGCACTAGTGTTTGAAAAGTAGGCGTTGCTAGGCAACATTAAAATTACGTAGTAAATAATAATGAATGTTAGAAAATTTATTGATATACACTGCAAATGAAACAAATGTAATATTTTTTTTAACAGATTGAGTACTAATATAATTTTTAAGAACATTAACATTTTTTTGACATATTCTAACCTAACCTAATTTTTAATATTAACATTAAATGTACAATTTGGACAATTATAGAAGACTAATCCACTTCTGTCTGAGATTCTTCCAAGTGTTACTTTTTGTACAATATTATGAGAAAAAGCACTAACAGTATTTGAAGATGCTGGATGACTGTACACTCAGTAATATGAGAAACATCACTAACATGTCGGTTGTTGGAAAAATGTTGTATGCAACACGTGTGTAAAATAGCAATAGCATTAAAATCGCACTCGGCCAAAAAAGTACTACTTTACACACTTGTTGCATAAATAAGTATTATATGAAAGATTACTATGCAATATTTTTCAGTTATAAAAAAAAAACTTTTTCGTAAATAATTAAATAAAAAGATTGGCGGCAGAAATACATAGTCGTAAAAAACACCCCCTCCCTCACCCTGTGGGGTCAAAGTACATACGGCATGTTATTCATACCAATAGAAAAACAATTTGTTTATCAACTACATTATTTATATAAATAAATGTAGGCGATAGTTTGTCACATGTTCAGCTGTATAAACTTTGACGTCACATTCTGTTTCAGATCATGTGACTTTTTCAAAATATTATTTAAAGAACAATATTTTTTAAAATGTAATACTTAGAAGGCATATAAAAATTGCAGCAGCCCTATTATAGTAAATCGAGTAATAAACGTAAATTTTATTCAAAATAATAAACTGGGTACGTCCCTTAGCTTTGAGTTTTCTCAACACCGTGTTTGTGAAAGATTTTAAGTTTTGGATGTTATTCTCTAACCGTAAAACCGTAAAAGTATCGTGTTTTGTAAAGGATACATGTAATTTCTTATTTTCAGTATTTTATTTGATTGCAAATATTATTTTCGTAAAAACTTTGACAGGTCAAAAATCCTCTTAGAAAATTTATTCCAAATTTGTTATTCATACAATTGTATGTTTCTCCAAAAGGCATACTGAATAACATAACATACATAATTAGTATTTCAATACAATGAACCGTACAAAAAACTACAAATGTATTCTAAGTTAGTTCGTTTAAATACGCATTAGAACATTTTAGAATATAAAACAGAAAAAGGAGAATAATGGTCATAAAAAAAGTTATAATTCTCCATTTTGCATTCATTTGGAAATGGCTATTGTTGCGGTCAATGACTATTTGTGACAGATTTAAATAACATCACATAACAGTACATGTTTTGTAGACGAAATGTCCTCTTACTTGCCACTTTAATCTGAACCAAGTAACTGTTCAAAGGCAAAAAATTTCCGGGAAAAACACTCACTAAAAATATAAACTAATTAGTGTTATCACACGGCTCATAACAGCGGCGTATCTAAAGGAATGTTAATAATAGGGGATATGAAAAAAATATTTAACAAATTCATAGCTCTAAACTTTTTCTATAAAAAAATGTCGACATGGATTATTCTTTCTTACCTAAATAAAGCATAAAATATATGTTAATGTTCAAGATTTTAATGCCTTTATCTCCTTAACACCTAGTCATATATCTATTCTATACCAAATTCTAACAACATTCGAGCATACTAAAAATTCTAAAACGATAAATCCCCATTATTAGGAAATGAGCCGATTTCCCTTTTTTTAAAAAATATTTTAAATAAAAGTTTATGCAATATAGTTCATAGTAATAATTTATGGTTATATTCGCAAATAATTAAATAAAAAAATTGGCGTCAGAAATAGTCATGAAAAACAAACGCCACTCCTGTGACGTCGGAGTACAAACAGCACGTCATTCTTTGCCAATAGGAAAACAGTTTACGATATTTATATAAATAAAAGTAGGCGATAGTTTGTCACATGTTAAACTGTATGTACTCTGATGTCACATTCGGTTTCAGATCACGTGGCATTTTATTACACTATTTTCAATATTTAATTGTAAAATATCTAATAATGGATATTTTTTGATATTTTCTTTAAACAATAATATATTTTAAAATTTAGTACTTAGAAGTCATATAAAAATTCTTGCAACAGCCTTATTCCACTGTTTGAGAACAAATTGAACATAAGGGCCCATATTACGAGAGCGCATAGTTATATTAAAAGCGCTTTCATGGAGCACACTCCTAATAAGAATATAATGTAAAAGTGTATTTCATAAAAGCGCTTTAATTATAAAAGTGCGCTCGTAACACGTGCGAACATCTATGTCATAGAATATATACCGTGCGTTTCGGCTAAGATGCAACATTTACCTGTTACTATGGATACTAGTTATTATATGATACCGTATCGTTCCAAATAAAATGCAATAGGTTGTCAATGTCTAATTAACTTGTCATCATAAGTTACTGATTTATAAATAACGTAAGAAAATAATAAGAGCAGTAGCAATAAAAAATCAATAAATTACAACAAATTTTCAAAACTGCACCATTAACAATTACATACATACATACATACATACATACATACATACATACATACATACATACATACATACATAAAATCACGCATTTCCCACTTAGTGGGTTAGCACAAACCCGAAAGAATAAAAATAACATCAACCAAAAAATAATCACTCTCTTTCAACAACATTCTTACTAACCTGACATCATAGGTACAGCATACACATATTCCTCACTCTTAACATAGTAAAGTGACCGATTTTCGGTAGCGAAATACCGCAACCGGACCACAATAATAATTACGGAACAATTATCCTTCGCCACACATTCCTGTTTAAGCACACTTCTTTCGCCTCGGCCACATTCATAATCGCATTCATACACGCTCTTCTTCTCTTCCCACTCGGAAACTTTAACAATTAAACAATAATTTAGACGATTATAAAAATTTTCATAGACAGAATGTAATATTTCGAGTCTTATAGTTGACGAAGCCTGTAATTTTAAATTCTTCTAAATCTTCAATTTCTCCGGTATTTGTTTTTGAAATCCGCATCGATATTAATTTTCTCAAAAAGTAGCTCACAAACGGAAATTCTTTTCTCATGGTCAAAATGGTAAGAATGAAATTTTTCATCTTTTAATAATCTAAAGTTTATCTTCTTGTTCTCTTCTTATGATTATTATCTAAACATCCATCACTTTTAAATTTTGAAAATATTCTCGAAACTGTAGAAGGTTTTGGTGTAGGACGTTCAGGAAATAAGTTGGTAAACATATCACACACATTTCTTAAACTATAGCCAGCATTGTCCCAAGTAACCATTCGAATCTTTTCTTCTTTACTAAACATCTTTAAAAAGTAATGACAAGTTAATTTGACACTGACAAGTTTGACAACCTAAGGCGATTTCGGGCGACATACCCGTTCACTTGTTAGGGATTAGTTACGGTATGATATGGTCAATGGTGGCGCCAAAAATCGTTGGTTCACTTGTTGACACCGTGCTTGGTGGTTATGTATATTCTGCGACATTTAAAACTGTCAAAAATATTGTTTGACAATTAAAATGCATTAACGGAGAAAGATAGTTTATCCATATTTGTTCAAAAAAGAGTCAACGAAAATAATATCACCTTGTTTGACATAAAGACCACGACACCGACCGTTTTGACTTTTGACATTTCAAAAAATGACATGATAAAAAGAGATAGAAATAATGAACAGAGAACTGACCCGACTCGCTAACCCGTTCAGCTGTGAACACTGATCCAAGCATACCGGGTAAGTTGTTCCTAGCGCCCGAATGTGTGAACGTACCCGAACGCAACATACCGCAAGTGAACGGTTGTCGCCCGAAATCGCCTCTATGTTGCATTTAATATGTAACGATGCAGTACCATATAATAAGTAGTATCCATGATAATAACAGTATAGTAAATGTTGCATCTTAGCTGAAACTCACGTATAATAATAGTAATTAACGTATCAAGGGTGTTATAAGGACAATAACGCCTGAGGTCAACAGTGTACTTTTCGAGGGCCTCTGGCCCGAGATGTGTACGTTGACCGAAGACGTTATTGTCCGTTTAACTCCCGTGGTGCGTTCAACGTTTAACATCCGACTATAATTTTTAATATTCTACGGATTACGGATCAGAAAGGTGTAATAAAATTTACGGCTATGAATTCTTCTGCTTGTTTTTAGGCTTTATCCCAGTATCAATATTATTTTATTAACAACATTACCATAGCAACAACTCATAACACGCTCTAGGGTGTTATTTGGTATATAACAACCCTGATAGTAGGGTTACAGCTTAACAAATAACAAATAGACTTCCTAGAACTAGACAGATCAGTTGTCTAATTTGTTATATGTTCGATTCACGATTGGTCGACCTTCCAAAGTCATATTATGGACTGTATCTACCAATGATTTTTCGGTGTTGGGCACAAACATACATCTTTCTGGTGTCTTCCCGTCTTATCATTTTTTGTTTATTGCTTCAATGCTGCAACCCATTTTTTATACTGGTATATCCTCTCAATGTCGCCATCTATCTACGCCCCTGGCTCGTAGGTCAAGATCAAAAGTTCACATAACAAAATAAAAAATGAAAGTAGATGAGTCTTGCCTTGTTACAATTACCTTGATTGTTGTTCAACAACTTTTTAATCGGTAAAAAGATATTTTCTAATAGCGACATTGTTGTTAAAATAAACAAACCCGTATGTGTTGTGACCTTATTAAAACTATGTTAAATTTTATCTGCGAAAGTGTTTTACAAATTATTTATCTTCTATCTCTTCTGTACTAAATTGCAGCCTTTCAAAATGCGTTTCAAATGTCATTGTCAAAAATAATAACGTAGAGAAAACGACATAGAAAGTTCATTTTTCACATTAGTGCTTCGTTTGTGTGTATTTTGAAGTCAGTGGAACGTTAAATTGATTAAAAACATTTCATTATATATTAATGTTGTTAATTTGTTTAACTAGATCGTTCCCCTTCAAGAAAATCGTGTGTACTTGTCATTATTTGACGCAGAAATTATTTAAATAATTATATATGTTTTTCAGCGAATAATTACAACGAATCAAATAATAATACTACGAGTGGTTTAAAGTAAAAAATTATTTAAATTATCTTTTTTCTTATTTCAAAATTTTTCTCCAATCCGTTTCTTAAGTGCGTATCACACGTTATAATCCTACAGTTTCTAATGCTAGGCTTCAAAATGTCTTGTCTCTAGTGGCACAAATGCTAAAGTTATTCTCATCACCAGCGAATAGAGCTCACACATCCTAATTCCACAAGTGCTAAACTAATACGTATAAGAGCGGGATGAAAAGATTTTCCAGTGTATGAACTATTAAATTAATAGTAGGTAGATTGCAAATTATTCTAAACCTACATTTACATTAACATAACCTAACCTAACGCACAAAACTAATTTTAGAATTAATCGTACAGCCCTCTACAGTTTATTAGGCGATATATGTACTTGTGATTAACGTCCTATTATTACTGGTTCATACACTACGTCCCTGTTTAGCACTTGTGGGTTTAGGCTGTCTGAACTCTATGTCGCTGGTGGTGGGGATAACTTTAGCACTTGTGGTAATATTATGAAAGAATGAGATTTGTGGGGCGTAACAATGGGATCCGGTACTCATCTTTCAATTATTTTTATTTTTTTTGAAAGATTGAATAAAATTAAGAATTTTAGCATTTGTTACACTTTCCAAATGTGTTTAGTTTTTGAAATATATTTTTTTATTAGAAACTATAGGATTATAAAGCAAGGCATATTAAAACTTTTCAAATATCTTTTCTCCATTTTACCTCCCGTCATAACGTAGGTAACGGAAGTAATGTTATCGATCCAAAAATTCGATGGTGAGTTTTCAGTAAATAAGCACGAATTAGGGTCCCCACAACACGTTTTTACTATTTTTACGATGATGTCTGTGTGTGTGTACGTGTCGATTATTTGGTCCACGATAACTCTTACAAGAAACTTCCGAAAATTTCTATTTTCCGTATTTAAGGGCAATGCCTTGTTGTCACCAAGTTAGACAGGGGTTTGTAGGTGAGAGACGAGGTAGCCGGTGGGTGGAGCCGTTCAGTTGCCCTACTCCTAAATATTTTTGCTGTAGGCGTATTTATCTCAGTACCCCATTGATCGCCAAAGGGGTCTGTTGCGCTTCTTTGGAAGATATGTTTTTTTACATCTGTTAAAAAAGTCCTTTTTTCATTCAAATGGGTTTATAAACTATGCCTTTTTTTAATACATGAAAGTGAAAAAAGTGCACTTATTTTAACGTTGTGGAGAAATAATTTATTTCAGACGGAAAAAAAATTGTATGCAGTTCGAACATACTTTTTACTCTTGTTGCATAAATAACTATAATCAACTTTTAAGCTATGTCAAATCCCATGCATTTTATTCGCTTTTTTACTCAGCCAATAGAAAATTACCGGCACAAATGGCTTACTTTATTTCGAGGATTATAAATATTAGATTTGATCTTTCTAAACTAAAATTATTTTATTTTATTTTTATTTTATAAATGAATTACAAAAAAGTTATTGTTCCAAATGTATTTTTGAATAAGGCACCATAGACAAACTAACTAAAGGTGACAGAAGGTAAAACTGATAAACAAAAACAATAATTTGAGAGCACAACACTTCTATAATATTATTAAACTTTGTGTATCTAAAGTTTCACTTGTTTATTTCTTATAGAATGACCGCAAAATGAATTATAAAAAAGTTATTGTTCCAAATGTATTTTTGAATAAGGCACCAAAGACAAACTAACTAAAGGTGACAGAAGGTAAAACTGATAAACAAAAACAATAATTTGAGATCACAACACTTCTATAATATTATTAAACTTTGTGTATTTAAAGTTTCACATGTTTATTTCTTATAGAATGACCACAAAATGAATTACAAAAAAGTTATTGTTCCAAATGTATTTTTGAATAAGGCACCATAGACAAACTAACTAAAGGTGACAGAAGGTAAAACTGATAAACAAAAACAATAATTTGAGATCACAACACTTCTATAATATTATTAAACTTTGTGTATCTAAAGTTTCACTTGTTTATTTCTTATAGAATGACCACAAAATGAATTACAAAAAAGTTGTTGTTCCAAATGTATTTTTGAATAAGGCACCATAGACAAACTAACTAAAGGGGACAGAAGGTAAAACTGATAAACAAAAACAATAATCTGAGAGCACGACACTTCTCTAATATTATTAAACTTTGTGTATCTAAAGTTTCAATTGTTTATTTCTTATAGAATGGCCACAAATGTATTGCAAGATATGTCACAGTTCCAAATTTATTTTAGAACAAGAAACAAGGCAAGCCTCCTAAAACTAAATTAAAAACAATCCGTATATTTACATAAAATAATTGTTATTTCTAAGATTAAAATAAATACATCTAATGGCAAATTGATTTAAGGTTTGGATTAACAATTGGGTATCACAAATTTTACAGTAAGAAAGCGACATAAACGGCTTGCTTTATTTCAAGGATTAATGTAACAAACGACTTGACTTTACTAAACTAATAATATTTATAATCCCCGAAATAAAGTAAGCCGTTAATGCCACTAATTTCATATTGAAAACACATTTCGATCTTTTGTTACCTGTTACGTTATCTGTGTAATTTCTAAAAGTATTTAGTAGGTAATTATATCTAATTGTTTTTCATTTGATTTTTCGTATATAAACTTGTTACCTATTTTTTTGTACTTTAAATGTACTGTATATATCAAATAAACAAATTTGCAAATGACGACGTTATTAAATATATAGAATTTAAAAAAAATATATAATATATTAAAACGAAAAATAACTGAAATGGAAATACTTTCTTCACACAAATATATATTCCCAGCAAGACCTTTTTCCCCCTTTCCCCGTCAATCGATTGTACCCTGGGCGGAGCATTACCCGTAATAAACACTGAACTAGCCTGAGCGAACTACTAGCGACACCACTTGCGCGTAAAAATAACTAATTTTAACAATTTTTGCAAGGCAAAATACACGAACATACGTTAATATTAGACATATTTTCTATAACAGATATGTTATTTTCAATTAATGGAAGAGTGTTATGCAAATATTTTTAATTTTATTTTAACAGAAGACTGTAAAATGAAGGCACAAAATAAGACTAAAATTGGTACTGATGATCAATTAATATTTCAAAAATGATAAACAAAATCAATATTCTGAGAGCATAACACTCCTCGAATATTACTTAACTTTATGTATTTCAAGTTTCAATTGTTTATTTCTTATAGAAACACCACAAAATGACTTGCAAGAAATGTCATTTTTCCAGATTTATTTTCGAACAAGGCAAGCCCCTTAAGCTTTCTACATTCATATAAAGAGTTGATTAGATTTTGGGTAAAATTGGACAACCGGAAGTGATACTTTACTTGAAGCCCATTACAGTTTTTAATGAAAAAATATATTAAAATATAATCCAAAACTTTTCAATTTTAATATTTAAGACTTTCATAACAAGGAGAATAACATATTAGATTTTGGATAAAATTAATAAACCGGAAGTGATACTTTACTTGAAGCTGTGAACAGATTTTCGTGAAAAATATATTATGATATATTCAAAAACGTTTTTAAATTTAGTATTTAAGACTTTTATATGAAAGGGAACAACATATTAGATTTTGGCTAAAATTGATAAACCGGAAGTGATACTTTACTTGAAGCTCTGAACAGATTCTCGTGAAAAATATATTATGATATATTTCAAAACTTATCAAATTTGGTATTTAAGACTTTTAGATTGATGAGAACGACATATTAAATCTTTTCTAAAATTGATCAACCGAAAATGATATTTTACGTGAAGCTCTGAATAGATTTTTGTGAAAAATATTTTGATATATACCAAAATTTTTCAAATTTGGTATTCAAAACTTTTATGTTAATAAGAAGGACATATTACATTTGTTATAAAATTGATAAACCGGAAGTGATACTTTATTTGAAGCTCTGAACAGATTTTCGTGAAAAATATATTATGATATATTCTGAAACTTGTCAAATTTGGTATTTAAGACTTTTATATGAAGGGGAGCAATATATTATATTTTGACTAATTGATAAACCGGAAGTGGTACTTTATTTGAAGTTCTGAACATATTTTCGTGAAAAATATATTGATACAATCCAAAACTTTTCAAATTTGGTATTTAAGACTTTTATATTAATGAGAACGACGTATTTTTTTTTCTAAAATTGATAAACCGGAAGTAGTACCTTACAGAAAGCTATAAACAGATTTTTTTGAAAAACTATACTAAAACATGATCAAAAACTTATCAAATTTGGTGTTAAAACACGATTTTGACTATACTTATATGATAAACCGGAAGTGGTACTTAATTTGGAGCTCTTAACAGATATTCGAGGAAAAACATAGAATATAATCCAAAATTTCGTATTACAGACTTTTCTATTTATTGGAACGAGAAATTAGATTTTGTTTACAAACGATCAATCTGAAGCTCATTGCTATTTTAAATATGGGATTGACGGTTGTGTGCTGGCCACATTAGATTTTTTCTCTAATAAATCCATGATTGGATCATTATTTTTAAAAGAAATTTCGTCACAGGATATTGTGTATATATTGTATTTTTTTGTTGCAGACCAAATGTGTGTATCGAACGTGAAGAAACCATGGAAGACAAAGACGACAAGAAAACAAAGGATAAGAAAAATGATGAAGCAGACCAATCTGACTCTGACGATGATGACGATGACGATGATGAAGACATTGAAGGAACATTCTTATCATCAATTAATCTTTCCACTTGTCGCGAAACTTTCAACAAATATGAATGCATCACGAAGTACGTGCCACATTTCTTTATTTAAAAAACAATAACAAAAATGATTATTTTTTAGGACCAATAACCGCGGCGTTGTCAAAACCTTCAGTGTCAAATACAAGTGTTGCCATGGATTCAGAAGAACAAAAGAATCTCCAACTTGCACCAAATTGGAACTGAAGAGCATTTTGAAAACAATTGAAGATTTGGACGCAACTGAGTTCCGAAAGATGATTTCGTCTTCCGAATTAGATGAAAAGTGTACCGAAAATAATATAACTGTTTTTGTACCTAGAAACCAGGCCATCAACGATTTCACCGAGAAGATGATAGAAATGGTAAATTAATTTAATCAAAATTTAAGATAATCTTCTAGGTAACATAAATAAATATAAATATATCATTACGGCTTATTACCCATTGCTGGGTGTGCTAATCTGCTTTGTATACAGATATCGGTAATGATGAAATATTTGCACCGTGCGGGCGCTTACTAGGCCTCACCTCACGGGCACTCATTTCTAGCGTGGAGATTGCACCACAGGGGTCAATTTTGTGCCATTTAATATTCGAAATATTTGGCGTCGTCGCGATCGAACCCGATTCCCCAGATTCGCGACCTGACACTCAGGTACGCGGCCACGAGACCCCATTCTAGGTTACATACTAGAATAATTAAAGGTTGTTGCACGGATTAACGACTCTATTACACTAACATGAAGTGGCTACAAGTCTTGAAGCTTTGACTAAAATCAAATTAAAAAATTTCAAATTAAAATAGTCAAATATTTAAACAGAGTACAGTAAAATTCTTGAAAGATGTCCGATCAAGGTCATCTACGAATTGTATGAATTAAGATTTTGTTCTTTCAAATTCACTAGTGTCGTTCGCTTAGGTTTTATGATGGTGCATAAGATACTACTGTTATTTTATTATTATAAAAATATATGTTACAGTAAAGCATTCAAAATTCAAGCTAAGTCAAATGGTAAGTTTATTAGTAAATTTAAACCTAAATATGTGAAAAATAAGATAGTGACACAGTGTCAGCTATGAATCAAGGAAATATATCTGAATTAATAAATAAACTTACGTTACAGCGTAAGTATTGGCGAAAAAATTCAAAGTGGGTGACGTCTGGTGGCAGATTTGTGAACTAGAGGAATAAGGAAACGTTGATAGCATACATTGAAACGTATGTAATTTTAAACAGATTTAATTTATATTTCTTGTAAAAGAAAGTGACATATATAGTGTATATTACATTTTCGGGTTTAAATAATGGTCAGTAATTGCCATAGATACTGCTCAGTGCCACAATGCAGTAATTACAAGTCAAAAAATGTAAGTTTACACTATATCCCAAGTGACAAAATATGATCTTGAAATTTTCTTCCCATATAGCTTTGACATCTTTAGTCGGTTCTATATTTCTTTTTTAAAACAGGATGGCAAAATTCTTCTAATTTTATAGCCAAACTATACTGTTTATCATCCTTTTTAACAAGTTTTTCACTTACTCGTTCCAAACCGGTACAATTTAATTTTTCTATTTCTTCTGCTATGTAATACACAAACCCATAAACAAATAAATTAATAGCATAATAATAATGAAAACTTTTGTTGTAAAACAACAAATATAGTTTTGATTTTTACTAATCTGTTTATATGCAACAAAACTGTAACAATATGTTTGCATTTGCATCCCAATCCTGCTCTACAACTAAATTTTGCTGTCCAGTAATTTATATTCTCATTTAATAAAATTTCAATCGTATGAGGAACTCCACTCAATGACTGGTTTTTAAACAAGAACCCTGTATTGTACCTGCTCCATCATCTTTTCTTCCTCAAAGCAATACGTGTCCCGCCTTAAAAACTACTTCGCTTTCCTTTATAGGACGTGCAGAAGCAATGTATTCAAAAATATCACCTAACTTTATGTTAATTTTCTCCATATTAAATACTTTGCACTTCGAAATGCATATTGCCAGCAATAAGGAATGAGAGAATTCTCCTTATTCCTCCGCCATCTTGCTATCGTTCGGCCTGCCACCTACAGTTCAGTTTTTTCGCCAATTGTCAACAACGAGAATCGTTTTAAAATGGAATGTCCTAACTTAGTGGAAACAATAATTTTTGAAAGACAAGCGTGTTATATCCATCCTTATCGCACACACTTCTTGTGAGAGAGATAAATATATGCCAATTTGTTAATTCGTTCATAATACAGATGACCTTGATCGGACATCTCTCAAAAACTTTACTGTAATTTCAAAAATAAAACAATAGTTATATTAATTTCTTTCATCAATATACAGTGGCAAAAAACAACACAATTAAAGTTAAATAGTATGAAGTAGCGCTAAATTTCCTACTGTTTCTGAAATGTAAATTTTTCGATATTATCAATGTTAAGTTTTTGCCTTTAATCTCACATATGAAACATTTCCTTTTCGATAAGATTTCTTTCTATCAGTTTTATTGAGGAAATTGGAATTAACTGGAATTAATTATTACCAAAAGGGATTATTATTAATAAACATCAAGAAATGAGGTTTAATTTAAATCGACAATCAAACTGATTGAAATTTCTCTTTCAGAACCAAGTCGAAATCGATGTCGACCCAGCCAGACGTCGTCGAGATCTTCGCCATGCTCTTTCCACCAAAGACTTGACCTTAAACCATATGGTTGCTGGTTTTGTTGATCTTACAGACGTCGAAAATGAACAGATCTTGAACAGCGAATACAATAACAGTACAATCCGTCTTAACATCTACCCAACAACAACTAGTGAAAGACTTATTACCGCTAATTGCGTTCCAGTCCGCAAAGCTAATAATTTGGCCGAAAATGGAATTGTTCATATTATCGATGGGGTTATCACGCCTGGGCAGTACTCAATCAAGCAGATTATTATGGAAAGCAAGAAACTTAACATGCTCAAGAAGAGTAAGTAGAATTTAAGTTAGTTCCATCCTTGGTTTTTCATTTCTACTTCTACCACGTCTGGTTTTATGTTACTTGTATGCTTGTACCATTTCTAAAACTATAGATTTTCTTCACATTCAAGTAAAAGTATTGTATATTTTTTTGAATCCAGATCCCTCTAAATTTAATTAAACGCTTATATTTTGTTTCATTTTTACAAATAATTTAATTAAACTATTATTCACGAAAAATGACTATTCAAGGCTTATCTGATATAATATTACTTGCAGATAACTTCACTGTATTTCGTACCCAAAGGCTTGCAACGCGAAATATTATGGATATATTTTAACTGAAAAAATAAATGTACTTTATTTGAAAATTTTGATTCATTTCAAATAATTCTTTTCTCAAAATTTTATTTTCTTCACCTTTGAATAAAACAAAAATAAAGATTTGATGTAAACCGTAAAATAATAATTTGATTTTAATGTCAATGCCCTGGATAGACATTAGTACAGAGGGCAGTGTAGTAGATAATTACATATCTGTAACTCTACGACATACGTTACTGCTATTTTTAGTGTGGTAGAAAGCAATGGCACTATTTACGTATATGTGTCACACCACATAAATTAAACAGACATACGTCAAATAATATTTTTTTTCTAATACAAAATGTTGCTAAGCTACTGTTATAAAAAGCTGTGTATTCTTTCTTCGGGCAAATGACCTTGAATAGTCTTCTTTCGTGAATAATAGTATATCAACAAAATTGATTTATTAAATCTGAATACTACCACATATTAATATTAAAAAACAGATTATTCTCAGCATTTTGCAAACCTGGCGGTGCTAATAGGTATGGGTTTTTATAATAGGACTCATAAATATAAAATATTTTTTAAAAATCTCGATATTTTAAAGGATAAAGCTTTTATTTTCATACTCCACAACTATATTATTACTCTATTTACAAATGTGAGATTTACTCTTCATTCTAGAAAGTTCTAGAATATCGAACCTAGTCACTCGCATTCCTTTGGGAGCTTTTTTGAAGTTTCCTTTCTAGGCTGACGGCTCGTAGGTTGAAGATTTGGTGGGTCACATTGTAATTAGTAGTATAAGTTTGTTAATATGAAAAAAATATTTAAATAGTCATAAATGTTGTCTATTTTTCGTTTCTTAGACTCTGCAGATTATTGCAATTTGAGATATTTTTAATAAATGCCTTTTCTATGGTTAGCGTAGCCAATGCCGCTAACAGACTGATGCCTTGGTCATTGACCGCGTGTAAGCGTATAGGGTGGTGGTTGTCGTCGTCTAACGCAAGCAAAATTACAATACGCCTGTCTTTGTCTGGCGCATAGGCACCATATAACACAACGTGGTTATAATTTTGATTTGACCCGAACAGCGCGCGCACTCACGCCATTCATTGTCTTGCTTTCAACACAATGTTGTCATTTGCAAGAAACACTAACGACCCGATGGACTGACTTTATTAAAAATTATTAAATTATAAATATTTTATTATTTTATTCTTTCCCGTTTTCTTTTCTGCTTTTAAAATTTGGGAGGTTATTGAACGAATGACCTTATGGAGAAAGCGCCACTGGGCAGTAGACTCTATTCGCTATCTCTGACCGGCCGACGTACTAACTTTTCTAAAATTTACGTTGATGAATAATATTTAAAATATTGCAATTTTCAGTTTTGGAGAATCCAAACTTGGAGAAACTATTCGACCGAGAAGGCCCCTTCACATTCTTGGCTCCAACTGACGAAGCTTTCGACAAACTCGACACTGCTACAAAACAAAAATTATTGCGCGGTGATGACTGCGCAGTCAATATTCTCCAATATCACATCATTCCCCATACAATCTGCTCTTCTGCTATCAATGGAAACGTTACTGTACACAATGTTGATGGAAATCTCTTCAATTTGGAACGCAGAGATGATGACGAACTCATCATTGAAGATCAAATCAAGATTAGCAAACCTGATGTAATTGCTACCAATGGTGTCATCCATCTTGTTGACAACTTATTGCTTCCTGATTCCGGTATGTACTGATTTTTATATGTATTTGCAGTGGCGTACCTAAGTGAAATGGTGCCCAGGGCAAGGGTCGTTATTGCGCCCCCTGTCAACAGTGTAAAATCAAAATTACTTCTTTTTCGCTTTAGTGTAGCGAGATATGTGGCATTTGTATTGTTGTTGAAATTACTTAAGAATATCTATATATGTATTCGTAACTTCAACCATGAATGAATCAGCACAATAACAAAATAACTATCAATTATCATTTTTTTAAAATTCTTTCAATATCTCCGAAACGCTGAGGAATTCACCTATAGGTCATATAACATTTTTTGATCGTAATGACCCCCGGAATATATGGTATGTTTGTCGGCCGAGTCGCGGAACACCCTGTGTATGTTTACTTAGCTATCAAATATTTAGGAACATCATTAACATTAATTATGTGTCAGTCGATTATAAGTAGTCAGTCCAATTATCTCTCCTAAGGTGATCTTATGCGCGTTGAAGTTGTTGGAGATCTCCCCTAGTCTCGTTGTTTAGAGAGTCGATGTGCGGAAACATAAGCATATTCGGCGACAGCGAGTGGTACAAGGTACAACGAGGTCTAACAAACACATCCACGAATTTGATCTGGATGAATTTTACATCTGCATCTTCCTTGCCTTCACTGATCAAAGGCATTAATAACGTGCTCGAAATCGGTCTTTTCAATTTCTTCCCTTTCAACGCTCATCAAAGCAAGATTACTTAATCGATCTTGATCCATGGAGACTCTCAGACAATTTAAGATCAGTTTTAGTTTGTTGAAAGATCTTTCACAGCTAGCGATGGAAACTGCAATAGTCAACATTATTTGCATGGCTATTCGAAGATTTTTCGTCGTTAGCGTTTTTTGGTTTCAACTTCCCAGTTTTGACAGAGACTAAGTCCAATTTCCAGAGCTTCAGTCACCAAAGTTTCTCTTTCATTGCGAAAATAATCTCTTAAACCTTTCAAATCTAAGGCGGCATCATGAAAGTTCCTATTTATATCTTGCAGTCTTTTCTGAACTATATCAATAGGAATGAGTACTCTCGTCCAAAATCCAAGTAGAGTCAGAAAATCGAGTGTCAACATACGGTTGTACAATTGCGTAGCATCACTTCTTGTTTTACTCGTTTTATTTTATATCATCCATTATAATCTCGAGAACTTGGAGTATGCCGTCAAGGTAGTCGTTTATGGGCTTCACAGCTTCTACTTTTGCACTCTATATTGTTTTAGACTCAGATTTAATAACTATGGGCACAGCGTTTTTGAGTATTTCCCAGCGATGAAAAACAGATAGAGAGCTTCAACAGTTCCGAAAAATGTCAATACGCACATTAATCAATAGTTTTAACACTTCAAATTCTGGCACCCAAGTTACATACGGATACCAAGGGCTCCAAGCAACGCCCCCTTGGTTCTGGCGCCCAGGGCACCTGCCCTGTTTGCCCCGCCCTAGGTACGCCACTGTGTATTTGACCGTGATTAATATAATTCTTGTTTAGGTCTTCACATCTCTCAAGCAATGAAGAAACACAATCTAACTAAATTCGAAGAAC
Source organism: Harpalus rubripes (assembly GCA_963082715.1). NCBI lineage: Eukaryota > Metazoa > Arthropoda > Insecta > Coleoptera > Carabidae > Harpalus > Harpalus rubripes. Next base: position 32,788,813 of record OY720460.1, read on the forward strand.
TGATTGAAGAAGCTGGACTTACTGAAGATATTGATGGTTTGAAGAATGCTACAGTATTTGTTCCAACAGATGAAGCATTAGATAGTGAAGAAACCAAGAAATTGATCGAAGAATTAAAATCAGACAAAGACAAATTGAGGGAAATTATTAACTATCATATTTTACCAGGAAAAACTCAATCCTGTGATCTGAATAACAATGATATGAAGGAAACAAATGCTGAAGGAAAAAGTTTGAGAGTCAACTTATATTCAACTGTAAGTAGCATAGCCTATTATAAAATATAAACTTTTTGTTTCTTCTATATTTAACATAGGTGATTCGCTTTAATTTAAAATATATCAGAATTGGGCAAAAAGGTATATATTTTAACACGTTAACGACCATGTACACCCAGGGCCGTAACTAGCTATTCTTGCGCCTGGGGCGGAATATAAAATTGCACCCCTTCTTTTGACCAGCATAACGATTTGTGTCTGTTCAAGAATTAGTTCCATATTATTTCGTCTTAGTTCCATATTCTTTCGTCTCGGCGAATGGACTATATAGTTTTAGTATTAATTAACAGTATTTAATGTATATTTCAATCGATTACAATAATTATAAGAAACAAAATAAAAACAACATTATATCTGACGCATATCAATTGGACCATAACTGGAACGCAGAATTAGAATTAAATGTTTATATCTTGATCAACACAAAGATGCGTTTTTTTTCTATAAATATTTGATTGATTTTGCATTAAGAAACTAATTAAAACTTATTGTTAACATGTTAATGTAGTACGATTATTCAAAAAGTAGGTTCGCGAAAAGTTTTTATCCTTTAATATACGAAGTTCTATTATTATTACCGGGCTTTCTGGGCAAAAATATTTAAAAAACTTAAGAACTCGTCTGGAACGACGAGAAACTTAATTTTGCAGTTTAAAAATACCGGAAATATTGAGACAAACGTTAAAACTGGGCGTTTTTCGATGATTGCGAAAAGGGATGACCGTGCTCTATCGGGCACGTATTATAGAAGATCGCCGAGTGTCTATCCCAGATTTGCCTGTCAAATGGGCAAATGTGATTGGCAGATCGATCTTTAAAGACACTTGTCTGAGAAGTATGAAAATACTGAGATATGGGTTCTACAAGAAGATAAAATAAATCATCTTAATACAATCCAAACTTGTAATTTTTTCATCTAAGCGATGAAAAAATCTCGACTCGCACAAAAACAAAAGCAAGCCCGATCTTTAGTCCTGGGATTCAATCTCTGTGTTCTTTTACCGATACATTCACTGACTGGGCTGCCACGCGCTGGGGGTGCCTTGCGCGCGAACTTTAAAAGTCACAGTGCACAGAAATACAGTATTAATTCGCAAAGTGTGCAGTAAGAAATCCAAGAGTGTGTTTGGCTTATATTTAAGAATGTTTCTGAGAATTATCAAATGAAGAAATTATTTCTGCGCCCTATAAACAGCTGCGCCCGGGGCAAGAGCCCCACTCGTCCCACCATAGTTACGGCCCTGTATACACCACCGCGTGTACCAATTTGGTGCATATTTTTTTGTTTTTGTTAAAAATTCTATCAAAACAACTTATAGTGAAAAGAAAAATATTATTAAAATTCCTTTTACCGAAATTCAACTAAAAACTACCCTGGTTAAGGAGTAAAGTTTCAAAATTTAGGACTGTTAAAAATATGCAGTGGGCCGTAGGTGTTTAATATGGGAAATTAATTTTTCCTTTCGGAAAACTTCCCAATAAATTTTGACAAAAAGAATTCAAATAGTTTCTACCTCTAAATCAAATTTTATTTTTTCTACAGTCTATATACAAAGTAGCCATTTGTCAAGGCAAAATGTCACTTTGCCGCTCTAGCGCGACAAAGTAGAAAAACGCTCGCTGTCCGAATTTCTAACTATACAATGGTGAGAAATGTGACTTGTCTACATACTTAATGGAAACGTTTAGTCAAGAACTAATGGCACTGTAGTTACACATTTACCATCTTCACAACACAAGTCAATCTGACATATTATAACTGCTCTGTCGGTATATTACATAACCAAATAAAATGTCGCACTGCTGTAAAAATAAAATAAGGCATTCATTTACAAAAACGAAAGTACGAAATGCTTAGATTAGATTGAAGCAACAGCTCAAGAAAAATGGAAAATAACTATAAATTAAAATTAAATATAAAATAAATTGTGTGAAAAGTTGTGCTGTCACCTGCAAAAGTTTGGCGTGAACGCTCCCAATGGACATCCATTTTTCCAATGCACTAGTTTAATGTACTTGAAACAAATCAATTTTTGTTATGGTGGAGGACTCCATTGTGACGACTGTAGAAAAAATTTTGTTTGTGTTTCGAGCGCAAATGGACATTATCGATTTCGAGAGTCAACAACCTCTCAATCGACAATGTTCCATTTTGCGCTCTTAATACACAAATAGCTATTGTACGTTTTGTAACCTGTAAAGTTGCATTAATACTCGTAGCTATTTCAATACAGTACAAATAATATTTAAATATAAATACAAACAATAACTCTAAATAAAGCCATCCATTTTTTTTAGCTTCCACTCTTCACCAACGTGATCAACCGTGGAACCGTCAACTGTGCCCGCTTGGTCAACTTCGACGAAAAGTCTTGCGGATCTGTGATGCACACAGTTGACAAATTGTTGATCCCGCCAAATCAAAGCATCTTAGATATTGTTAACAGCAATGAAAAGTACAGCATCCTCAGCAAACTTATCAAGGGAACAGAAGTAGAAGAGATTTTGAAGAGTGAAAAGAATGCTATCACTCTTTTGGCGCCACCTGATGAAGTCTTTGACAAAGTTGATGAAAAAGAGTTGAACATTTTGTTGGAAGATAAGCAGAAGGCGAATGAAGTTCTCAAACACCACATACTTACAGGTGAGAATGAGTATTTAACAATAAATATAGTCATGAAAAATAACACCCCACTTCATTCATAGCCAATAGAAAAACTGTTTGTTCATCACCTACGCTATTTATATAAATAAAAGTAGGCGATAGTTTGTCACATGTTAAGCTGTATATGAACTTTCATGTCACATTCTGTTTCAGACCAAGTAACTTTTTCAAAATATTACACAAATTTTAATAATTAATTGTAAAATATGTAATGGAAAATTTGCGATATTTTCAAAATTGAGGCTATTTACAGAACAATATTTTTTTGAAAATTTAGTACTTAGAAGGCGTAGAAAAATTCTTGCAACAGCCCTGAGCTTCGATTTTGTAACTTTATATTCTGTTCGATTTCAAATTCTGTCAGAATTGGGTATTCCCCATTAGGGTCCGGTAATAAAAAAAAAGTTGCATATATTTTTCATATTATGAAAATACATTATTATTCACGAAATATGACTATTCAAGGTCATTTGTTCGAAGAAAGAATACACATTACTTTACAACAGTAGCTTAGCAACATTTTGTATTAGAAAGAGAAAGATTATTTGACCTATGTCTATTTAATTTATGTGGTGTGACAGATATACGTAAATAGTGGCATTACTTTCTAACACACTATAAATAATAATGATATATGTCGTAGAATTACAGATACCTAATTATCTACTACACTGCCCTCTGTGCTAGTATTTACTCAGTGGCGTTGACGTTTAAATCAAATTATTATTCCTTGGTTTATAAGTTAAGTCTATGTATTTGTATTTTGCAAAAACATAAGTGAAGAACATAAATCTTTCAGAAAGACATTATTTAGAAAGAAATATAATTTTCAAATGAATTATTCTTATTTTTTCAGTTAAAATGTGTCCATAAATATTTCATGTTGCACGCCTATGCAAACGAAATGCAATGAAGTTATCTGCAAGTAATATTATATCAGACGGCTCACAAGTGACCTTGAATAGTCATCTTTCCTGAATAATAGTTTTTTTTACGACTAATTTTAAATTATTTTGTACCAAAATATTTTTAAATTATTAAACTTTTCATTCATAACTTTAATAAAAACGATTAGCACTATGACGATATGATGTCACAACTGTATTTTTGTATCAGTGTACAAAGCGAAAAGAGTATAATTTTATACAGGTGTCTGTATAAGCTTGCTCACTATTAGTAACTTTTTTATTTGAAGAGATACGAATTTGGTTAAATGAGCAAAATTGTGTCATTTTGAATTAAAAAACTACTGATATCAGCAAACATTAATTTATATTAGCGGTTCTCAAAATATGGGACCTAACTTTTTTATTTTAAATAAGAACATATATTTTTTATTTGCTTATTCCCTAGAGAATTTAATTTTTGAATTCAACGTTATAATCGCTTCATACCATTACGAATTTTTTGAGAAAAATCCATAATAAATTTTATATTAATTTGATTTAAATGACTATAAAAAGTGTGCCACGAATGGCAAAAAAAAATACATGTTGCTTTTTTACGTAGAATTAGAATGCCACATTTCTGAAAGATTTAATGAGTACCGGACCCCATTTCAAATCTATCCGGAGAATGAATTGGGGAAATTCTCATTTCTATCAGATTTCAAATTCTACTGGTCTGGAGCAGTAGAATTCGTAGTGGGGAAAACCCAATTCCGACAATTTGAAATCAAACAGAATTTAAAGTTACAAAATCGATGCCCTGTTCTCAAACAAGGAATATTCCACTATAGTAAAATTTACAACTAAAACTATTTTAATATAATAGATCTCTACAAAAAAACTGAAAAATGAAAAAAAAGTTCATTATTACTTTATTTAATATGCTTTTTGCTACATATAGTTTAGCGCGTAAAGTGTGTGACGTAATTCCCTGATGATAGCTCTCAAAACTTATTATCCTGACGAGGATGGGATTTTCAAATAAGAATACGCTAACTAGCGGCGAATATTAGAACTACAAACAGTGGTACACATTTGATATTTACATGAAACTACAACTATATGACTACAAACACTCTATTATACATACTTGAATTATAAATAAAAAATACTAATAAATGAGAAAATAATACGAAAGCTAAAGAAACACAATTGACAGTAATACTACGCTTACAAATTATCAACAAAAAGTGTACCATTCTTTAATGCGATCTTGATACTTGAAAATCCCATATTGGATTTGTCGAGCAGTCTGCTGATTGTTGTGTGTGATTTTGGTTGTTTTGTCATATTACCTTTTAAATACACGTCACATCAATACAATAAGATATGAATAAGATTTTTATTATTTGTGCTGTCACAAGCGATGACTTTTCTACGTTTCAGCAGTATGCAGCCCTGTTATTACTCTAATTTATCATTAGAAAAATATACGTCATTCCGGTAAAACTCAAATTTTTTAATAAATTTCAAAAAATTATATCCCGCTCAAATAAAACGAAGAAACCCTAGAATTTTACATTTGTATTTCAAAGAAACAGAATTTTCAGAAAAGAATTCAGTGGAGTATCCAATTAGTAAAATAATTATTTACTATATGTATTTATAAATTATAACCTACAAATAACAATAAATTTCGACTTACAGAGGTCCTGTGCTGTTCTGGCGTCGGTTCCCAAAGCTGGTCGTTCAACAGCTACGTTCCAACACTAGCACATCACTCGAAAGAAATCCGCCGTAACAGTCGCCACCAGGTGCGAATAGGAAAAGCCACTGTGACCCAATGCGACACCGTGGCCAGCAACGGTGTGGTGCACGAAGTCAACAGCGTCATGTTTCCCTCTAAGCACCAATATACAATTCCCGGCTTTGGGAGTCTTTTCATGTTCGAGTTTTAACGGGTGTTACGCAAGTACACCAGCAAGTGTTTGACTGATTATTAATATTTATGTACTTGTATTAGTTAATGTTTGTATGACGGTTATTAATAGCTAGAATGAATGCAACGATTATTATTACAAAGTTTTATTAGAAGTAGAACAAATATAAAGTAGTTGTAATTTATGTAAATGTTTCTAAATAAATCTTTTACGATTTTATACTTTATTTATTTGTTCGTTTTATATAATCCTATAATATCTAAAAGTATTGGTATGTATTATAAACTTACTTTTATAATAAAGGTAATAAAGGAAAGTGTGCTATTCATTTTCATTTTGTAGGAGGAATATTTACCCCTGTACTAAAATATGAAGCGAAAATTTAAATAAATTATAAACCAAAACCATACTAGAACAATTAACATTTTTAAAAAATCAATACTATACAAACATACTTCCGTTATTAACCTACATTTAAAAAAAAATAATTATTGAAATCTATTATAAACTTCATTTCACGTAAGAAAATAGCGTTGGTTTAGATAGGGATATAATATACTGCCCTTTGACTGGCCAGAATGCAAACCTATTTCACAAAAACGAAAAATATCACCTATCAGTTATCAAATAAAATCTACAGGTTTAAGATATGTTTAACCATGTTTTGTTGTAATTTTTAATATTCGGGTGTTGTGTATTATGGCTATTAAAAATATTTATTATTGACAAACTTTAGTTTCGCGAATTTAAATTATTTACTTAATGCCTGTAAAAACGGTCGGCTCTCAAGCGCCATCTACTATTTTCTTACGTGAAATGAAGTATAGTACTTTTTTAAAAATACCGGTTAATATCGGAAATGTCAAAATGACAGGAACATCACTAGACAGGCAAAGCAATCGTGGATTAAATATTCCATTTTTACTTGTACAGAATAAAGCAAGTATTGTAATCGCGAAAAATTTCGGTTTTTCAGATTTCAACAGATATATCCATTTCGACTAATTTCGTCGTGACGTCTGTACGTACATATATACGTACATGCGTATCTTGCATAACACAAAAACGGTAAGCTGTAGAAAGTTGAAATTTTGTGTTTAGGACTGCTATAACATCTAATTGTGCACTTCCCTTTTTGGTCATTACATAATTTCCAGAAGTGATACTTTACTTCAAGCCTGTAATAGATTTTAATGAAAAACTATTTTAAAATATAATCCAAAACTTTTCAAATTTGGTAGATACGACTTTTATGTCAATGTGAATAACATAATAGATTTTGGTTAAAATAGGCTAACCGGAAGTGATATATTACCTGAAGTTGTTAACAGTTTTTCTTGAATAAAATGGTTTTATTTTGATTTTAGAAATAAATGCTTCAGGTAAAAGTTTAGATGATTAAATTCTGCGTGTAGCACATCAAGTATTACGCATGCGTACATAGCATAATGTTTTCGTCGCTTGTGTTACTTGATGTTACTAATCTACTAATAAACTGACAGTTGTGTAGTTTTACTGCCTAGTGGTATAAAGAAGAAAAACTAAATGGAATAATGACAAAACGAAAAATTTGGAGTGAAGAGGATCTGTCACTTATATCAGCCACATGCGCATGCTCCGAAACTGTTTTCAAATCAATCTGTAAACCTGTTTTGAAAATTGCATGTAAACAGTTTCGCGTAATATTGACTGAAAACTGAAACCATTTTCAAAACTGCATGTAAACGTATTAATAGAGTGGTGTGAAAATAGGAGCAGATTAAACTTGTTTTCTGATTGGATAATATCCCGATACTATCCAATCAAACAACAAGTTCAAACTGCTCCTATTTTCACACCACTCTATAGTTAAAACGGATCGAGTATAGTTTTGAAATTTATTATTTACAACTTATATAAAGTCTAGTTGAACACCTACCTTTATGATCATCATTACATATCCTACCGTTTTGAAGTTAAAATTAATGTTTTGTAATTTAGTTATTAAAAAAATATGTATAGCTTAATAGGTGTACAAAGAAGACGTGTGGTGTCCACATCAGATTTTTTTTAAGAGAGAAAGCTAGCCTTTTTTAAAACTATTTTTCTGGTTGCAAACAAACGGACTTTGAAAGTAACTCTCCCGTCACTAACCCTGTATGAGTTTGGATCACATAAAAATGATTTAATCTGTATACGTATTAATAAATAATATATTTACTCGGTTGCCATCTACTGGTGTTACCAGTGCTATTGCATATGCCTATTACTTCATCATTATATAAAAAAAATAAGAAAGAATAAGTTAAATACTAAAATATCCTACTGCGGTATTTGAGGCCTTGGCATTAAAAGCGCAGTCGTACATTGTTGATAAAGGATAAAAAAATAAGTAGTCAAAAATTCTCAAATGTTTTATTGCTTAAAATTAGAGAGTTGCATTAGCAAAAATACTAAAATTATATAAACATGGAGGAGAAAACGAAACAAATTCAACAGCATCTTTCATACTAATATAACTAGTTGTGCAAGTAGCAAATATTCCAATAGCTATTATAAACATAGCCATTGATATCTTCATACAAAACCAATCGCACTTTTTGCTGCCAAAATAAACATCTGCTTCACTCAAAAACTTTTCCTCTTCGCAAATAGCAATACATTGATCATTACAGGTATTGGAGTTCAAGAATCTACCTTGGCAGTGGTACATAAAATGATTAGCGGTTTGCAGAGAAATATTCGACAAATGTTGCTTTTTAAGCGACATCATTTTCACATAAAATAATGGAGGAAAAATAAATACTAACGGACCAGTCAAAGTCCCTCCGATTATGCTCATGACTAAATCAAATTTCGGGACTGATTCTGCCATGAAAACTGCCAAAGCAGTGAGACTAGATCGTATGAAACAGCGTTTATAATTGAAATTTCTTGGGATGTTTAAGTAGTCTTCAATATTTTGATAAAGAGCACTATTGCACACAGCACAAGTTAAACATAACTGCATAGTGACTAGTAACACGGTGATATAAAGTGTTAAAGACGGTGGTAATCCTTGTAAAATATTTGGGTAAGTATTTAGGCCATATTTAAGCGCTGCAAATATTGTTGTGAGCATAAACAGCATTGTAGTAACTAAAAAACAAAACAATTAATAATTGAGTATTGTAGTCTGCATAAATGCCGGTATTATAAACGTTCAGTTAAATTTATAATCATAAGAACATAGAAATTGATTCTAATTTGTTAATTTTATTAATTATATTATGGAACTGAATTTAATTATATGCCATTCACGATAGCGAGAGAATTTGGAACTACAGTCTGACCAGCCACTCGTGAGCTGTGCGGATAAGTAGCATATACCTATTAGACTATTATATTGCTAATGCTAATGCTCGTATCTTTCCCATAAGAGTAGGTGAAGGAAACACTGTGAAATAGAAATATCATTTCTGCATAAGTCTATCTCACACAAACACCCAACCTGGAATTATGCGCAAGCTCGTAAATCTGGACTACTATTGGCTAACGCAACGCTGACAGCTGTTGTCAGCTGATGCAGCGAGCACATGGTTTGACGTTGGATTTCATTTCTGTTTGTACTTGTACTTCGAAGGATTTGTGCTCTGATAGAAAGGAAGGCATATTAATAATTAACATAAAAAATCGGGGGAGTCTCTTACATCTCTCAAAGGATGTGGTATTTATTTGTAAAAAGGCTGAAAGGATATTTAGGCAAACACAACAGGAAATGTTCAAAAATAAAAAGTTAAAACAACGCATGATTATTATGTGTTTAATACAACCGAATTTGTTAACCAGGTCAAAGAACAAACTATTTTAGACAACCACAAAACACAAATTATGAAAATTATTATTGACACATTTCTAAAAATTAGATTTTATCATGAAACGAAATTACTGTCGGAAAAATATGATTATATTAGAAATAAGCATCATCGATTCTTCTTTACCTTACTGTCAATGTCACTAAATAAATTAATCCTGGCCAGATTGTACTTCTATTATTTTTACAGTACAACAATAGTATATTATGTTATTAGGAGTAGAAAGCGGTCTTTTTGTGTTGAACCCAGCTATTGCGGCCGAGGCGCCAGCCGAGGCTAGGCAAGCTGGGTGAAACACAAAAAGTGCGTTCTACTCCGAATGACATATACTATTTTTTCTTCAAGTGTTTCAAATATTTTTTTGACATTTTTTTTGAATTTTTTTATTTATAGTGTTTGCAATTTCAGCCAAAGGTGGCTGTGTACACTTCAAAACAAAAACGATACAACTGTCAAATAACAATTTTCAATATAATCTGTGTTGCTGTGACGACTGCCGCCGCCAGCGGTGAACTAAGACACTAACATTTTTTTACTAGTACAACAATAACAACATTTTTGTACTAGTAAGACAATGAATATCTTCTATAGCGTGTGTACAGTAGCATAATATGAATATTATAATACGCTTGAAGAAAAAACAAATTATTTAATTCAAATTTAAGACTAGAATATTTCATTGTTACTAATATTTATATTCAAGAATTTACACAAGATAAATAGTAAGTAATATTTAATTTCTCAAATTCAAATTAAAAATTTCTCGCACTAGTCGTCAATAATCAGAACTGATATCAGCCGTGTTTCTTCGGGCTGTGATTCGCAATCTAAATGCTAAAAGTGATGATGTTGTCGTCGTTAGCTAATACATAGTAGTCAACTTTAAGAGCTTGCGCATAATTCCAAGTTGGGTGTTTGTGTGAAATAGACTTATGCAGTAATGATATTTCCATTTCACAGTGTTGGCTTCAAGAAAAGCATAGGATCCGCAATATATTAGTTAATAGGTATATGATAAGTAGTGCACAGATAGAGAACGCATTAGGCGGGAAAGAGACAACTTGAATTTAAACTACATGCTTCTGTCTCAGAATGTACTTTCTCGATGTTAACTCTACGGTTGCTAGTAAGCGAATGAAATCCCCACCACAATTTTAATGCAAGGCTACTGCGCATTCAAGCTAATCGATCACCAATCGCTGGTCACACTACAATTCTTGAAGAGAGACAAATGATTCTATTGGTCAAGAGGATAATTTTATATAGAATGGACATTCACTATACCGCCCTAATCTTAATATAAATGATAATAAAATTTAAATTGTTCTTAACTTTAAAATTAAGTGAAAATAAAAACTAAATAGGTACCTACGTATTCCGAGAACAATGTTCTCATCTTGTCATCTCCATTAGAAAATTTTACGCAAAATTGTATTAAGAGGGTAAGGGCAATTTGTAATTTTATTATCAACAAAACATTTGTTCATAAATACGTATTTTTTCCAAATTCTTACTTAAAAATCCGAAAAAGACAACGCGAGGTATTTTTGTTTTATCCTTCATATCCACTTGGATTGTCAGCAATACTGGATGGACATCAAATTGAAATGCTATTATTCCATAGGCTGTCATTAAATTTCCAAATAATGATTCCTTTATTATCAATTCAGGAGGTATGTTTTCTACTGAATTGTCGCCATAAATACACGACCAAATCATTATTGTTATGGAAAATACGACAAGAACAGATAGACAACATATTATCCTAAAATTATAATGAAATAAATGGTTGTTGGTAACAAATATTGGTGTATACTTCATGTCTTTGGGGCTGCCAAGCCATAAAAGAGGGCATAAAATAATTCCTAATATTATCATCCAATAACAATGGGACACGTGAAAGTTATCATCACTTATTTTGTTTCCTAATATTTGTAGATTTTGTGCGGCTGAAAAAAAATGTTCACTCAGAATTGTATAGGTACTAGATCATCGAAAGACGTTTTACGGCTTTAGTGATCAAGTAAACTTAATTTAAAAATGTGATACTAAATCCATTTTTACTTGGTCTTTCAATTAAGAATACGTGGACACCAAAAGTATAAAATTAAAAACATCGCTATGATGGGTCTTCCAATGAACCATCCTAGGGTTATACGTTTACTTTTTGTTCCAAAAATATCTCTTACTTAAATTATACAAATAAATATTAAGATGTTTTCCATTTTATTTAAGTAAGATATGTTTATAAATAATATTTACTTTTCTTTACACACGTGTTCTGTTTAATCTGTAAAACTATAATAATAAAATATACCTATAAAAAAATATACTGCTGATGCCCTATCTCTCACTTAAGAGGAGTCTGCTACAAACATTATTGTCTATCCTTGTCAGTTAGTGTAAGAATTTCCCTCCCTCTAGTTCCCCTTTCTCGTTGTACACCAATAAAATCAAAGCAATCTAGCGCTTGCGCGGAGCTATTCTTACAGACAACTGCAGCCATATATGCAGATATATATGTCTGATTGTCTGCACTCGACCAATGTTAGTTTCACAAATCTCACTCCCACCCAGGGCCGCTCCGAGGGTATTAGGCGCCTTTGTGCTATGTTACATTTTAGCGCCCCTTCCCCTCATGATGTAAAATTTGCAAATTAAAGTTTAAACCATACTTTTTGTTCTTCAAAAATGCTAGATTTAATATATTAATGAAATTTTCCTAGATTCATTCTTGTAATCAATAGGTTATAATCAAAATCGTTTGCTGTAATCAACAATTTTAGAACAGATTTCAGAATTTTCTATGCATTTGAATCTTTGCAAAATGATAATAGGTATTTAAATATTGGATTCATTCTTGTAATCAATATTCTTGAGTTATAATCAATATATTCATTGTTGTAATCAACATTTTCATAGTTATTATTTCAATATAATAATACTAGAATAATAATAAACCGATTGATATGATAATTATTTTACTTATAACTGGAGCTCTAATGCAAACAAATTAAAAAATATATTATTCACTTCTATCACGTTAATTTGTAAGTTTTATAGTAATTTTGTCTTTGCGAATAAGAGCATTTTATAAAAATTTGCTATTATTTACTTTACTGTTTTGGAACGGCGCGCCTCAAAGCCAGGCGCCTTTGAGCCGGGCACAACCTGCCCATCCGCACGGCGCGGCCCTGCTCCCATCAGCAGTATATTAGTTTGATAGGTATATTAATAATAATAAGTTCTAGAGTTTAATAGTGAAGGAATAGGCGGAGCCTAGGTACATGATCGATAACATAGTGCAGCACGCGATAGGCGGGCGACGTGAGGCGGGCAGTTGTGTGAGCAAGGGAGAGATAGGCGTAATAACCGGCGCATTGTTATGTTGTTCGAGACTGTTCCAGAAAAATATTAGAGCAACTATATAAGCGATGTATGTGTGTGCGAAGTCAGTCAGTCAGTCAAGAGTTAGTCCGTTAAAAGGACAGTTACATAGACAGTAAGAAGTAAGGAATCAGTGAGTTGAATAGTACAGCAGTACCTATCGTTGTCAGCGTATGCAGTTTAGTGTCGAGTGGAATACTCGGGAAGTTACTGGTATACTGGGATAGCTGTGGAAGTGAATACTCGGTAGTTTTGAGGAGTATTAGGAAGCTAGGTATACGGGGACAGTAACGCCGAGTGGAAGTGGTATTAAGAGTTGTGGCATACAAACAGTCTGTGATACTGAAGCTGTGGAAGTTAGAACAATTAGTCCGTCAGAAGGATAGTTAGTTACATAAATAGACAGTGAGGTGAAAGGAGTGAATTCTGTCTGGGCAATTGAATATACGGGTGCTGTTGAGGCAGTTGAGTATATAGACGCTGAGGAGGTCGGATAGTTGAATGTGATATAAATAAATTGTAATACAAATAGTCGAAATAAATAATCAGTATTATCGTGTAAATAAATAGTGTTCGTGTTTAACTAGTTAATTATATTCGTAGTCTTAAATTAGTATTTAATATTTGTGTAACTGTAGTAGCCGTCCAGTGTGTAAGTGGATGGATGTGATTGATAAGGTACTAAAAGAGAGAAAGTTACCGAGTGGGAAGAGAAGAAGAGCGTGTATGAATGCGATTATGAATGTTGCCGAGGCGAAAGAAGTGTGCTTAAACAGGAATGTGTGGCGAAGGATAATTGTTCCGTAATTATTATTGTAGTCCGGTTGCGGTATTTCGCTCGGTCACTTTAATATGTTAAGAGTGAGGAATATATGTATGTTGTACCTACCTATGATGTCAGGTTAGTAAGAATGTTGTTGAAAGAGAGTGATTATTTTTTGGTTGATGTTATTTTTATTCTTTCGGGTTTGTGCTAACCCACTAAGTGGGAAATGCGTGATTTTATGTATGTATGTATGTATGTATGTATGTATGTATATATGTAACTGTAGTAATCGTTATTGTTATTATCTTTTTAATATTTATTTATCGTTTTAATAAACATCCATTTTAATTATTAATAATTCTTTGATTTTTGCACTTCTCCCAAATAAATAAAAACGTTACAATATATAATTCCCACTAAGAATGCCAGAAATGTGAAATGATAATGTATTAAATGTACTAAAATATTAAAAAATATTTCTGTTTTTGTGTTGTATTGTTAATTTGGTTCCTTTAATAAAATAAAGTCTCCACTTAGGGAACAGATTCTGTCATAAACGAGCAATATAATTAACTTACCTACTATTACATTTGGTATGGATGCCCCAAATATAGTAACATCAAGTAAAATTGTAACAAATCTGGCAAAACTTTTGCCAAAAGTCATCTCTGCTAGAGCAGCATAAGGATATCTATTTTTCGCTACTATAGATTTGTCTAAATATTCAGCTAATATCCAACATTTTCCTAATAGTATAGCTGTACATATTTGAATAGAAAATACAAATATTACTAACGGTATTCCTAGCCATCCTGAAAATATTTTATTAAATAATTGTAATGACGATATTTTATTTTATCGACAAGCGCAAAATAATTCACGAGTGATTCATCGCAAGTGAATTTGTTTGCGAATCGATAATTAAATTTTATCGTTGTTTATAAAATTCTATTATTTTCTATAGCAGATTTTAAAAAAATAATAAAAATCAATTATAAATTAAATTATTATTGGATATTGGATCATCATTTTGAAATTTAAGTTGTGGTTTTATTCTAAAAGTAGATCTTCCAAGTAACGTTAATTACACAATGGTTGAAATTGTTATTAAACCAGATCGTCAAAGTTTATAATGCATATAATTTAAATAAATTTTAAAGTACAGTGTCTCATTTTTGATGTTTTTTTTAAGGTATCTTGGGTAATATTAATGATAGAGTAAAACCGTTTGCACATTCCAGGGTTAAATTTTCCAGAAATATTGTATAGTCACCACAGGAATTTTGGATCTTCTTTTGTTTCTGAGCTACAGGCAAAAACTCGTTTTTCGCTCATTTTGAAAATATCTCATATCTTATTTATTATGATAGAGAAAAAATGTTTGTACAAATTTTTTACCGTTTTTTAAATAGAATAAAATGGCGTAATTAGATTTTTTGAGAACTTAATAATTCATGAGATATAACACAAACTTATAATTTTTTAAATGGGAACCTATGTTGAAAATAGTCTCGTCTTTTTGCTTATTTTATAAGCCTTTCAATGATATATAACAAGTCTACATCCTATTGTTTTAAACTTGAATAAGAGATAATTATAAATTTATTGGGTTGAAAAAATTTAAAATTATTAAGAAACAAATGAAAAAATCTATTACAGGTCATCATTTGCATATTTCTAATAGTATTGGTTTCAGTTTTACTCATTTTTTCAATTTATTTACTTCAAAAGCATATTAAACCATTTTTTTCGAATTGTGTCAAAGCCAACTGTAACGTCGATACCTTAAATAGTAATTTAACTAACCCGAAAATAATGGTTAAGAATAATTTTGAGAACATAATTAATAGATATTGACTCAAAACAAACAAATGATGATTTGTAATAAATTTTTTCATTTGTTTCTTAATAATTTCCAATATTTTCACTTCAATAAATTAATAATTCGTCTTTTATTAATGTTTAAAACAAAAGAATGTGGACTTGTTATATATCATTGAAAAGCTTATAAAATAAGTAAAAAGACGAGACTATTTTCAACATAGGTTCCCTTAAAAAAAATTATAAGTTTGTGTTATATCTCGAGAATTATTAAGTTTTCAAAAATCTAATTACGCCATGTTATTCTATTTAAAAACGGTAAATTTTTTGTAAAAACATTTTTTCTCTATCATGATAAATAAGATATGATATATTTTTAAAATGAGCTAAAAACGAGTTTTTGCTTATAGCTCAGAAACAAAAGAAGATCGAAAATTCCTGTGGTGACTCTTCTCGAAAAGTTGACCCTGCAATGTTCAAACGGTTTTGATCTATCAATTATATTTATTACCCGAGATACCTTAAAAAAACATCGAAAATGAGACACCTGTACTTTTGGCCGTTTTTATTACAGGCTCACTTTAAGACTAATTAAAATTACTTTAAGACTTTATCTCTAATACAAAGTAATGCTACAGTGATCGCTAAAGCGTTAGTTTATGAAAACGCCCCCTGCGGTTAGAGTGCTTCTTGATCCACTATTGTGAGTAGAAGAAAACACAGTTTAAAATCTGATATAGAAAAAAATATATTTAACCTACCGCATTGTAAAACAGCTCTAGGTAAAGCAACAATAGGAAAAACACCAAACACATCAACAATGCAAATCACAGCAAAAAACACAGAAAGACCTTTTTTATTGTCACTATCATCAGAACTGTTGGAATGTGTTATTAAAAGAGGACTGTATTCATCAAAACTCATCGTTATCAAAAAATAAAAGATTAGAATGTCTGCTAATGTTTGCAGTACGACTATGAATGGCTGCTAGAGATTATTTGCTTAGTTAATTTTTGTGGCTTCTTTGCATTCAAGTCAAGGGGATTAGATTACAACTGGTTCGTTGTTCTGTAAATCTTTTTTTATCAAGATGTTACACATTTATTATACCAAGTATAATATTACGTAGAAAGTATTTGCAATATAAATATATGTATAGATAGTCTATGCACAAATATGCGGAAGATGGTTTAGAGAAAATTATTTGTATATAAACAATGATTAAAATAATTACAAGAAATTATTGTGAGATTTACATTTTCTAAATCGCATAAATTTAGAAAGATATACCATAAAATAATTAGGCACTAGGTACTTTTATCCAGGGTCGGATTGGGAAGATTCAGCGGCCCGGGAAAATTCTAGCATGATCAGCCTCATATTGTTTTTTTTTAAATTTATTATTATATTGCCACAAAGTAATAAATTAGTTTTGGTGTTGGATACTATGAATTTTTTGCCTACATAGAAATTGAACAGTTATAAAAGATGTTGAAATATATATATAAAAAAAAAACGCTCCTAAAAATCGTATTTAAAATATAGAACACTCTGTAGTTAAGAAAATAACATTTAGATTCGTTTAAAAGTTGTAGACAATATTAAATTATTAATAAATGGAGACTGAAGAAAATTCTGAAGCAAAATAATTATCTGATCAAACCTAGTCTTGAAAACGAAGAAAATAAAGCATTGAAAAAATCACAACCAAGATTCTACCCGCAGATAATGAAGTATTACAGTAATATTGGATACCAATTTATAATATCAGAAAATAGAAGATCTTTTGAATCAAGGAAATTATAAGAAACTTGGAAAACATTTTACGACGTCTATAGAAAACAAAGCGTACCGTGCTCTTAAGAAATATAAAGAATTATATTCCATTTAGAACAAGAACAGATCTCAGAAAAGTTCCATAAATTTTCCTACTTACAAACTATCACAATTTCTATTACCAATCATTCAGCCACTTCAAGGAAAAATTATATCATATGTGAAGAATTCAAAACATTTTGTAGAACTTTTGAGCTAAGTACAATTGCCACCACAGAATCTTCTTGTCAGCTTTGATGGTGTAAGTTTATTTACGAAAATTTTTTAGAAATCATCTAAACAAGGCTTGAAAAAAGATATCAACTTAAAAGATAGAACCGACGTACCTCTTGATGGTATTATGGAACTTTTGCAATGCTGCCTACAGAACTCATACTTCTAAGAAAAAGATAGATATTTTGTACAAGAAGATGGTTTTCTGATGGGTTCTTCTCAGTTATAGCCAATTTATACATGGAATTTTTTGAAGAATTAACACTAGATACAGCCAATATAAGACTTAAACTTTGGCTTAGATATGTCGATGATACTTGATATTAGGTTCACAATTGAGAAAAAATCTCATGGAGTCCTTCCATTCTTGGATGTTTTAACAGAGAAAACGAACTAATAACATCGGTTTACCCTACCGTAGACCAACACACCAACACCGGACAATACCTTAACTATAATTCCAATAATTTAAAATCTACAAAATAGGAAATTATCAAAACCTCATATATTCGACCTCGGACTATATCTGCAACACCGAAAGAAATTTTGTCAAGAATTTGAAAATATTAAAAACAATCTAAATAAGAAAGGTTGCCCGGTGAAGTTAATTAGATGATGCTACGTACTCAAATTTTAGTTTATAATCACTAAGCGGCGGCCTCAAAAAGCCGCGGCCTCTCGGGAAATTCCCGATTATCCCGACTGGCCAATCCGACCCTGCTTTTATCTCATTTAAAAAATTATTCCAAATTCTCTTTTCTAAACTCTAATGCAACAAAAGTGTTGAGAAAAAGTTAGACCTCTTATAAAAAGAAAGATTTTTTTACATAAAACGTTGACATAAGGTGTTCCTCTAAACTAAGGAGATAAGAAATCTAATTCGACAACACTGATAGGGTATCATAATCTTCAATTCGATGCAGTTTTTTAATACCTTGTCTCGTTTGTCTCTGGATGATGTTAATTCTACTTTCCGGGTCCTCAGAAATATTCTTGTCTGTAACAGTGGCGGACTAAAGGGGGGGGGGCGGTCCGCCCCAGGTGCCAGGCTAGATAGGGGTGCCATGAGTAAGTCTGCTTATTTTTCATTAATTAATTTTTACCTTCCGTCACCTTTAGGTAAGGAAGGTATTGTCTTTCGTCAAAAAATTCGGTGGTGAGTTTTTGATGAATAAGCACGTTTTAGGGTCCCTAGAATACGATTTTACTATTTTTACGATGATGTCTGTATGTGTGTGTGTGTGTGTGTGTGTGTGTGTGTGTGTGTGTGTGTGTGTGTATGTATGTATGTATGTATGTATGTATGTGTGTCCGTGTGTGTGTGTGTAACAAAATTTTCGTCTACGATAACTTCCATACTACAATTCTAAAAATTATAATTCTTTCGTATTTCTCTTCGTTACATACATGCGAAGAGCTGATTAGATTTTGGTTAGAATTGGACAACCGGAAGTACCCTCATTTGAAGATTTTAACAGTTTTTCTTGAAAAAACTATGTTAAATATCATTTTTTCTCATTTAATGTTATTATAAATATTAAAGAATATTTTATTTTCTATACGATTTGATTGCATTTTATACATAATATTAAATGGATATAGAGTTAAAAAATTATAAAGAAATTAAATTTCATAAAGTAGCCATAGCTGTGGAAACAGCTACTATATTAAGAAAATTTTGAATGAAAGATGTCAGTGTCAAGTGAAATTGGCATAGTGTGTTTGTCTAATAATTTTACTGGAAATAAGCATAGGATCTTTTGCTTTCTGTATGGAATTTGTGTAAAATACATACAACCGCTTTAAGGTAATGTACAAGATATAATAATAAATCTTTTATTTCTGCAGATACATTACACTGTATATAGAAAACGTCACGAAATAATAATTTTCTGTATGAAATTTGCATAAAATACATGCAACTGCCGGAAGGTAATGTACAAGAAATAGAATATTTAATTTAGCAAGGAACTTTCCGTATGAAATTTGAACAAAATACATAGAACTGACGGAAGGTAATGTGCTGGCCACATCAGATTTTTTAAAATATAAATTATTATTAATTAAATGTGCGGAAATTTCTCGGCTGTGGTATTAGGTACGAAAATAATTGTATTACAATAATAGGGTATTCCAGCTTCCAGCGCAAAAAGAAACTAGTAAAAAGTGTGAAAATATATGTAATAATAAATATTAATAAAGAAATAAAATGATATAGGTAGTTAAAATACTTCGGAAATAGGGAGTTTTGTTATAGCTACTCGCCACAAATTGAATATATTTTGATTAATGACTGAAAGACCGCCTATAAGTATAACGAATAGCGTGTTAGGAGGAGGTTCATATTAGTCAGTGTCTGATTACGGTATTCGTGAACCTGCACTGTTTTTTTTAGCTCCAACTAAGTCAAAATTTGTTAAATGCGCTCCAGGTTGCTTATAATATGTTACATTTGGCGCCCCCTAAATTCTATGCGCCCTAAGCTGTAGCTTATAGCGTTTTCGATTGGGTGCTCGCTACTGCTCTCAGATCACTCTGCGAGCAACAGCTGTATTCGATTGGGAATTTCAGAGCAAACGAGCATCTCGCATCGTATTCGATTGAGAACAGAAAACCGCTCGCAGATATTTGGTAAACCAGCACTGGTATTACCAGTGGAAGTAAAGAGTATGAAAACTTATAGTCGTGATGTCACATAAATTCTTTCAAACTGTGGGGTCCATAACTCGTTTATTAATAGGAATTTTTCACAGGATTTCCTTTAGATAAAAATAGTAAAAAATGGAGAGCGCATTTTTTTTTCTTAAAACTTACAAAAAAAAAATTGTGGCATGCGTTATTCTGGAAAAAAGAAAAATTCGCACAATAGACCTTCGCTCGCGTGACGATTTAAAAAATATTAAATTGAAAGTACCTACTTATCTACCGCGTTTCTATTTCTAATGATGAATATTTTGGCATGCATTTCATTAAATTCTTGGAATGTAAACAAAGGAAATACTTTACACTTTAATCTGGATCATGAATTAAATTTTTGTCAACTTTCCAAAAAATGAATTAAATGATCGAGTCTTAGACCAGGCAGTGGCGCACCCAGAAGTTTGGATACGGGAGTGCACTATAAAAAAGACAAATTTAATTTTCTTTTATAATCACCAAAACTTGGGTGACTCAAGGCATCTAGGAAAAGACGCGCCGCAGGCGTAATTTTTTTCTATTCAAGGTCAAATGCCTTATAATTGAAAGTAACATTTTTTCAAGGGATGTGAAGCTGCATGTTTTTCCCCTTTCATATACAAAAATAAATTGCCAGATCACAGAACATTTTAGACAAGAGAATATATTTAACAGATTTGCCTCCTTTACCAATATTTATGAATGATGTACTAAGATAAGGACAAAGCAAAGATGGACTGTTTGTGCAACGAAACATGATGCTAATTTACGGAAATTTCTATTATTTTTAGTTCTTTTGGGATATACCTCTGAGCTACCGAAAGTATCAATGCGAGCTACCGGTAGCTCGCGATCGATGGGTTAGCGACAGCGACCCCTGAGTTAGAGTATCATATGCATGCAGGTTCATTTTACGTATTCGCGGTATGATTACGACTAATACATGATTGGTCACGTACTAATCAGACCAGTCCAAAGATTGATGGAACTACTATGAATCTGGAACTAATACGACTTTTCAGTACATGAATTAGTACGGAATAAGTTTGGGATCCGTCGGAGAATTTTACCGCGAACAAACCTATTATCTTTCTTTTTTCTTTTGTCGCCTACCCACTTGTCTGATCCCTAAGCCGCTACTTTAAGGGGGGTGCAAGTGCATCCTTGTACCCCCCCCCCTGGGACCAGGAATAGAGGGGAGACAGGGCATGCTATGTATTTCGCCGTAAGACGAATTTCCAAATCATCCTAGCGATTTTCGACCTTATTGCACCGTCAGAATCAGCTGCAAAAGGCTAGTCGGCCAGATGTGTTACATTGCATTAAGATTCAAAATCGCTCAGATGATTTAGAAACATACGAGTGAGTATGCCTTGTCTTCCCACTATTCCTGGTCTAAGGATCTATGTCATAATCAAGAAAGTAGATCATCTACACTGACCGACATGGAAAAAGAGTCATTTCATTTTTAAAGTAAAAATATTTGTATAAAATTTATATTTGGGTATTTACTACAAAATATTATTATAGCTGTGTATTAACTAATAGTTCCTAGACCTCACATCTCATACCGGAATAATGAAATATATAAAATGTATATTTATCGTGTATATTAATTTCGTTTCTTTCAGTCCTATGTTTTACTACTATGATACCAAGAGCAAGCGCAGCAGCAGTAGCTTCCGTCTTCCGTGGTCGCATTACTGAAGATGGAAGAAGTAACTGTTGCCTACCTAGATACGTATGGTAATACTATATTTTAATAATGCGAAATAATATTTTGTGTACTCTAATTAAAAAGAATAATCATGCAAAATAACAGATAACAATGATCTAAAAAAGAAATAATAATGGCCCGACACGGTCAGTGTAGTTCTTGACCTTGATTTACTTAAATATTCTGGAAAGGTGATCAAGATCACTCAGGTCATAAGTTTGGATTACTTATAATATAAATTACGTCAGATTGCCAAGCCATTGGAGTCATGTTTGACCAGCAAAAGGAGCAGAGGAAAAAAGGTGAGGGCGAATTTAAATGCCACTTTTTGGCGTGAAAAGATCCTAATTTCTAGATTTCTACTTCTGGTTTTAAATTAGCTTTACAGCATTCTCCAATGGGTATGTACCCAAATTTTGATTTTTTACATATTATAAAATATCCGTATTTTTTAAATAGATTCATTATTCGTAGTTTACGAGAATTATTAAAAATTTAGAGAAGTGATATGAAACGTCATTATGGTAAGACCGTGGAAGAAGACGGATAGACGGCCTGCTGTCGCCATGCCATATCGTACCACAACCCCCCCCCCAGTTTAAATCTACCTTCTACCACGATCCTACCATGATGACGTCATATATCCCTTCTCCAAAACATTAAATAACTAATAACAATGGTTTTGTTTTGAAAATGCCAAATTTTAGTTTTCGTTTGAGATAATTCAAAACCGCTTAGACACTGTATACATGGCCTTTTTGAAAACTAAAAACTTTTAAAAATGGTTTCAAGACTGCATGTAAACTTAGTAATTATTACAAACTAATATTTAGTTTTTATTATTATAATGATAATACATGTATAATGGTTAGTTTTTACATTTTTCTGTATACTCGACTGTAAAAAACTATCTACCTTCTTAGCAAAGAGTCCGGTAAAATTAACTATTATATAATTTGTAAATTCGATAAAAATGCGTTTAAGAAATTTTACCTTAACGCATCCCAGCAAACTTGTTCGAAACAAACACAACGCTATAATTAAATAATAATCATACTATATAATTTGCTTTCGAAATATTTGTTGAATATACAAAAAAAATTTATACGACACACGGCCGTTCTTAGCAACGAATCCGGTAGTTCGTTTTTACGGCCTATGCCGGTAGTATATACTAACGACCTTGACGATGTTCGGTAGATATTGCAAAGTTGATGATTACACTGCTATTACATAATTTGTAAATAGACACTTACAGAATTGTCGTCGTCTTACGCCTCTCTCCTTAGTACTATACCTGTCACAGTAATTATTTTGCGTAAGATTATTTGTATTAAATTTGTTATGTTTATGTTTTGTTTCTAATTAGCTATTTAGGTACGTAACTGATGCTTTTGGATAAGAGCTACATTAAATGATACTGGTATTCACGTATTTTATTTCAATTTATTTCTAGATTTCAGTGTGAGAACATCAATATTGTAGTGATTTAGGTGAGAGAGTTAATCTAGCATGTGTTTGATTGTGGATGTGTGCGAGCAGTACGGTGTACTGTAGTGACTTCTCGTCACACGGGGGTCGCCAGCATAGCAGCAGGGAAGGCTGTAGTTATCTGATCCAGTTGGTTAAGAGGATTGTCTCCGGATCACCACCTAAGCGGCAGAGGTTCCGTAGTAACTAGCGGTACTGCCCGTGGTTGCCAAAATGTGTGTACGGATTTATATGATTATTCTCTTACTTTACTGCGTTGTCCTTTATCCTAATCTTTGTTGATCGGTCGTGCCAGGTAGAGCCTCTGGTATGTCATGAGAGAGCTATAAGTGTAACCAGGAATGCGATCTATGTGTCCACGATTGCTAGCATCGTGGGTTTTCGCTGATTGACCGCGTGGTAACGGCAGGGATAGTTTTATCCTGGTTTTGTAACTATGCCCCTAAGGCCGAAGTAAAGCCACTCAGGTGCTGATCAACCCTATAGGGTTGATCAGCACCTGAGCGGAATTCGGGTTAGGGTAGCTCCCTATTCCCAGGGGTGGTAATGGCAGAGTTGGTTGTGCAACCATATCTCGGTGCCGGTATAAACCACACCGCTCAGGGGTGATAATGGCAGGTACAGTTGAGTATATGTACGCGTAAGTCCGGGGCCACACTGCTATTGAGTAGCAGGTATGCGTTTCGCATAAGGTGACTTATTCAATTTTCCCTGTTCTATTGGGTTTTGTTGCATACGTGTGTTATTTCTCGTGTGATTCTCAATACAATCCTTTGTGGTGGATGCGCGGGTATTTTGTGAATGATTGCCTCCTCACTGAGTATTTCTCATGTGTTAATTCTTTTGCAGAAATAATCACAGCGTGGAGGATTCCGTATGATTGGGTTCGGCCAGGCGAGAGTCATCTAGATTTGTTATTTTTAGCGCTAACATTTAATCGTCATTTATAATATACCTGCCATTCTGTTTGCATCTGCCAGTCAGTGTTGTAACTTAATTCTCTATTCTGATGTGCCTAGGGCAACTTTTTTGTTTAATGATATTGAAGACCATTCGTTAATATAACTAATACGATGGCTGGAGTGTAGAGGTGACAGTTCTTTGTTTGGAAGTCGTAACCATAGCAACCATTAGTTCTAAGCTTTGCCGCTCGTACAAATTGCAATAGGGGATTCCGATCGTGACGTCACAAAGTGCGCCATTTGCGGTGAAATCTTGAACTATGTGGACAAATAGACATTTTCTATTGACATGTGTTCGGTTAGTGATGAAAATGATTTTTTTTAGTGCATAGTGCCAGGGGCGAAATTAAAAAAGAAAAATATTGAAAATCATTCTGTGAATGACCTAAAAAAGATAGTGTCGTGGTCTGGAAAAAGACGAAAAAGAGCGATCTTATTTTAAGGTTTTAGTTCCGGTTAGTTACTGGGTATTTACTGATTTATACTAACTCAAAATGTTTCAACGTTTTCAGAAATCAAAATTGTATGAATGCGGGACGCAGTGATAATTACCCTGCATTGATGGTGGTAAATGGGAATCTGCGGTAATTTCATGTAATACGTGTGTGGTAGTTGATGTAAATATAAAGTGGGGCTATTTTCCATCTCATAACATATTAAATCTATTTAACTACGGACACATATACCACTACTCCTACGAAACCGTGTAGTTAGATGTAGTTGCGCATAAATCATGAGATGAGATCGGCTTGGAAAATGGCATAAAATTAATTCCTCTCATATATTTTTTATATTTATTCCTGTAATTACTCCTACAGAGGCCATACGCGCACCTAATACCCATATTTTTAATATAAAACAAATTTCACAAGGCTATCACCTTGGCAGCACGATGACAGTTACTTGTCTGTCCACATAGTTAATAAATATACCGCGACGGGGCGCTTAAAATTCGCTTAATCGGAATCCCGTATAGGGCGCGAGCAGACACGTGACTCAAGCGACACTGACGTGCTTGGAATCAGCTGATTTGTGTGCGCATGTCATTTTGACAAGGACAATGTTACGTTGACAAGACCAATGTTTTTGATTTATTTTGATTTTTAACTGCTAAAATGTTATTATTTATAATTTCATATGTTTTACTGCTTTAAAATTGTAAAATAATAACATTAAAGCAGCTCAAAATCAAAATATTAGTATTGTCAACGTGACATTGTTCTTGTCAAAATGACATGCGTACACAAATCAGATGATTCCAAGCACGTCAAGGTCTCTCGAGTCACGTGTCTGCTCGCGCCCTATTGTGTGTCTATTAGATAAAAATGCGCTTATACTCTGTTCCCTTTACACAAACACGACGCTTTTAAATAAATAATGATTAAATTACGTATTAAAAAATCTTTCAGAACTCATAATACGACAAGAAAAATACAAACTTTTCTTCATGGAAAAATACACAAATACGCCACTGCTAAGGTATAGTTTCATTTCTGTTTCTCTAGTAGTACTAAGATATGGGTAATTAAATTATAATAGCAAAAAAATACTAAATAAACATGGTAATATTTTTATTTATAGTTTCCGATTCGAATTACATTTCAACAAATATATAATCTATTTAAATATGTAGGTAGGCAATGACAGGTTCCGCGTTTGTCAATATCTTTTCCAGTATAAAATAAAAATTAGAACTTAATTAATGACGTAGGGCATTATTTCGTTTATTGCCGTTTCAATAAATCAATTTCCTCAAATACTGATTTGTCCAATCTTGTTAACCTATTAACACATATAATTTAAATATAATAATAAATATCGCGTAACTAAGAACAAATTTAATAGTTTGGTCCTAGAAGTCCAATGAAAGAAAGAACTTAGGACTTGTGCTGGCAAAGTATACTGGAAAAAATCTAGGAAGTTGCAATACGATATTAGACCATTCATTTATAATAACATCACAATAATTCTAGTCTCTACGATACACAAAGTATTGTCAGTTTAAAGTGAGTTAAAAGTATTTGATAAATTAAAGTTCAGTTCGACATAATACTGGCACTATAGTGCGATTCAGGTAAGAAAATAGCAGATGGTGCAAGAGAGACAACCGTTTAACATGCATTCAATCAGTAATAAACATTTTTAATTAAAAGAGATAGGCAATAGGCGTTTTCGTTTATTATCTCTGAAAGAGTAGTCAGATTTATGTTAGCTATCAACTGTATGTAAGTTAAATAGTAAGAATGGTATATCTGAAAACATTATCTGTCGACTCTATGAAGACCTCGCGGTAAATAAGATCAGGAAACTGACTCTTGAAGCAGTAACTGGCTAAGATAGGGCCATCTACAAGTCGCATTGACACAAGTGGTTAGCATAGCGTTTAAAGCCCTCAACTAAATTATTATTATTAATAATAATAATAATATGTGGTGACGTCATAAGATGGTACCGAGCTTTTATGTAATGTAAGAACGGTAAGAGCGCTTCTTAGTAAGAATTTCAAAATTCTAACTTTACGATTTCATGTTTGATATCAACGATTAAATTATCAAATTATCGTGGGGGCTTTCCAATGGACCTTTTACATTTTTATTGCACCGTGACGTCATTTTTCAATGCGCCACCTAGTGAAATTCTTATGAACTAGAGATGAGGAGGCATCATGTTAAGTAAAATGATTGAAGAACAAGCATTTATTTTCGATAAAAAAATTTAAACATAAAAACTTAAATAGTTTTGTCTTTGATTATAAGAAATTATTAATAAGGAAATATATATTTATTTAAAAGGAAAAACAAATAAGCGCAATACTTAGTTCTCCGTCTGCCGGATCCGTTCTTTGAACTAACCAATCAGTAGTTTTGAAACCATACGGCTCTCCGAAAAGTCGGATTGTGGCGAACAGATGTTTGTCACTCTGTCATATATTGTCTCATTTGTTGTTATCATTTTAAGTAAGCAAAGCACAATGGATTCTATTTGGGATTCGTGCGACGATCAATTCGACATAAATATAATAAGTGTCCTTAGTGTAACCTTTTCTTAAAAATCGGTCGTATACGAAATCTTTTCATTTTCATTTCATCTTTTTACCTGCCGCTAGTATTGTCTTTGGTCAAAAAATTCGGTGGTGAGTTTTTGATGAATAAGCACATTTTGAGTCCCTGGAATAATATTTTACTATTTTTACGATGATGTATGTATGTATGTACCTATGTATGTATGTGTGTGACGATTTTTTCGGATCGGATCTCAAATATGTAATACAATTCAAAAAAATATAATTCTTTCGTATTCTTTCTTTTACATCTATGTGAAGAGATGACTAGATTTTGGTTATAATTGGTTAATCGGAAGTACCCTTATTTTAAGATTTTAAGATTTTAAAAGTTTTTCTTAAAAAACACTGTTAAATATCAGTTTTCCATATTCAATGTTATTATAAATATTTAAGAATATTTTATTCTCTACACGATTTGATTACATTTTATACTTCATATTCAATGGATATAGAGTTAAAATATTATAAAGAAATTTATGGGTCGATTCTGTTCACATATGTAAATCTTACAGATCTGTAAATAATGAACAAAATCGCATGGGAAACTGCCACTCTTATATATAATTTTATATTAATCAACAAAAATAGATGCGTTTTTGTCAGGTTTTTACAAATTTACAGATCTGTAAGACACAGAAGTGAACAGAATCGACCCATAAATTTATAAAGCTATGCTATAACAATGGAAACCGCTACTATATTAAAAAAATTCTGATTGACATATGTCAGTGTCAAGTGCAATTGACATATTTGTGTTATAATTTTACTGAAAATATAGAATCTCGTAAGTACATGAAAGTTTCTGTATGGAGTTTATAGGGCGCGAGCAGACACGTGGCTCAAAGGACCTTGACGTGCTTACAATCAGCTGATTTGTGTGCGCATGTCATTTTGACAAGAACAATGTCATGTTGACAAGACTAATGTTTTTACTTATTTTGATTTTTAACTGCAAAAATGTTATTATTTTTAATTTCATGTGTTTTACTGCCTAAAAATTATAAAATATTAACAATTTAGCAATTCAAAATCAAAATAAGTCAAAACATTGATCTTGTCAAATTGACAATGTTCTTGTCAAAATGACATGCGCACACAAATCAGCTGATTATAAGCACGTCAAGGTCCCTCGAGTCACGTGTCTGCTCGCGCCCTATACAAAATATATAAAACTGACATAAGGTAATGTACTTGAAATATGGAATCTTGTGCAAGAAACTTTCTGTATGGAATTTGTATAAAATATATGGAAGTGACGGAGGGTTATGTTTATGTATGATAAAACGGTGACACCATAGAAACGGATCCGTCAAGCGGATAGCTGAGTACTAGCCTATTTTATTATTTTGTATAAAAATTTATAAAACGGGACAAAATGCAAAAGATTTTGCCATTTGCCCTGACGTCACAACCCCAGATAAAGAATTATTCACGAAAGATGACTACTCAAGCTCATTTATGAGCCGTCTGATATAATATTACTTGCAACTAATTTCACTGCATTTCGTACCTATAGGCGTACAACGCGAAATATTTATGGATACATTTTAACTGAAAAAATAATATTTTATTTAAAAATTTTGTTTTTTTAAATAATGCTTTTCTTAAAGTTTTATCTTTTTCAGCTATGTTTTTGCATATAACAAAAATATAGACTTGACGCAAACCATAAATTAATAATTTGATTTAAATGTCAACGTCACTGGATAAACATTGTAGTGTATTTTTAGTGTGTTAGAAAGTACTGACACCATTTACATATATGTTACAACACATAAATTAAATAGATATACAACTAATCTTTCTCTTTCTAATACAAAATGTTGCGAAGCTCCTGCTATAAAATGTTGTGTATACTTTCCTCGAGCAAATGACCTTGAATAGTCATCTTTCGTGAAGAGCAGTATAAGGATTTTCATGTATCAAGAGATGGCGCTGATCACATTAAACAATGGTACACTTTTTGTTGACATCTGTAAGCGTAGCATTGCTGTCAATAATGTTTCTTTAGTTTGGTTATTTATAATTCAGGTACCTATGTATAATACAGATTTTGTAGTTATATAGTTGTAGTTTTATGTAAATGTCAAATGTATACCACTGTTTGTAGTTCTAATATTCGCCGCTAGTTAGCGTTTTCTCATTTGAAAATCCTAATAGACCTTGGCTAGCCTCAGCAAGAGAGAAACTTTGATGAACTATAGCCGTATTCTTTCGCTACTTTGGAGCACATTGCATGTTCTTTCGAATTCTGATCAGTATCCCCATTCCAAGATTAAATAATTCAGATCAGTGCCATCTACTCCAACAAAAATTTGGATTAGAAAGATCTAATTACTTTAGAAATTTGTTTAGCTCTTCATTAAAAATCCTTAATGAAAAGAAATAACCTAAAGATTTTTCACGAAGGTATACGAAACAAATATGAAATGAATCAACGACCGGCAATGATATTAATCAAATGTCATGCATCTTTCATCATCTGTCATATAGGGAATATAGTTTTGACGAATTATGGAAAATTCAAATATAATTTGTCACGTGACTATCAGCCATTTTTAATCACTCTGTATAATGTATCATTATTTATATTTTATATTAATATACTTTACACCGTGCAATTTATATGCAATACAGGCAATACTTATATCTTCAAAAGCCGTTGCCTTGGAAAACTCTATTACTGTTGCAGTTTCCGATTTCTCAGATGTCCGCGCATTTCGTACACCTTACAGATTTCTCTGACATAATATGACATAAAAAAAAAACGAACGCAGATTTGTATGGTCTGAGACAATAAACTAACGCTTACGAACCTTCGGATATCAACCAAGATAATAAACGAAAACGCTTAATAAGTAAAATGATATCGGCGAGGAGTCGTGGTATGCTTGGCGATATTTTTTTTTGCTTTTGTGTACTAGATGTGCATTATGACCAATCAGAGGTCAGAAATTATTTCCCTATCTAAACCAATGCTATTTTCTTACGTGAAACGCGCTATATCAACCTAAAATCCCAATGTTTTTGAACTTTGTATGAGTTTCATGCATATTGTAGATGGTACTTGATAGCAACGACCAAATATAACTAGACAAAACTTCATTTGGTTTGTTTTGATTTCGGCTGGCCAGACAGAGAAACTAGAGATAGAGATATGTCTTGTCTAGTCCGAGTATTTCTCACTAGAGGCTACCACTGAGGCCACGTAGAGTATTAGTGTCTAGTTTGAACGTTGAGACGCAAGTATTAGTTAAAATTTCGTGGTTAACATTTAAGGTTAAAATTAAATAATTTAGAAGGTTTAATATTAAAGAAAAACCAACATGTCACTCACAAAACCACTACACCTACAAAATAAATACAAATGTTTCTACGTGGCCTCTAGTGAGCAACATTCAAACTAAACGCTGGGTTATACATTGTAGGGTACCTTTATAACCAGGGTATGGCCATGGCGTGGCTCACGTTTCGTCCGCCATTACCGGGACATCTGTTATATGTGTTGTTCTTGCGCAAAGTATTATATATTTTCGTGGCTATTTGTTTTATTTTAATGAAAAACACATTTAATTATCCTTTTAATATGTATTTAAAGTGTAAGTAATATATTTTATCTTATTTACTTGTGTAGTTTGTTAAGATACCCATCACGATTACTGTCACTGAAAACAACTAAAAATGACCAATATTAAGCACAATCATTTAAATTTTTAAAAGGTAAGTTTAGAATATACAATTATTATGTAAATAAGAACTACAGATATTAAATTAGATGTGATAATAACAACCCATGTCATATATTCTACATAACCTCTAAATGTATATCTTAATAATAATTGTGTATCTCTTAAATAAATAAATTTTTCTTACCTTTATAAATTCACAGTGCAATAATTTAATATTATTTTATAATATAATATCACATTTATTAAAATAAATAGGAAAATCAATTACCGACAATGGCGGCGATCTTGGCCCATGGCCATACCCTAGTTATAAAGGTACCCTAATACATTGACACTCTACGTGGCCTCTAGTGAGAAATACTCGAACTAGACAAGACATCTCTATCTCTAGTTTCTCTGTTTGGCCAGCCGAAATCAAAACATTCAGTGAGGAGGGATAGGGAATGTTTTGTCTAGTTATATTTGGTCGTTGCTTGATAGTATTTTTGATTTTTTTGCCAAATACATAGTACAAGGTTCAGAACTGCTACATCTATTTTTTGTGAGTTAGTTCACTCTCACCGTAACATACCAGTTTTACATTTATAATTCTTGCAAGTCAAATATGACATATATAACTACATCTACAATTGACCAAACCACTGAGTGGAATTTTGTTGTATTGTTTTGTCCGTTAAAATAATTTCCGGCATGTTATTACTGAGAAATACTTACAGCCATTTAAAATATGAATTGTACAACATTATTTAACAAATATTAACAAGTATATAATTTAAAATTGTCTGGAATAAATTTATGGATATGACTGCGAGTATAAACGAACAGAATATGAAAATTAGCTAAAATGGTTCTACAACGAACCCAAAATAAAATAATCCGTAGATGACATTTTTCCCTGAATATATAAAACCAATTTATAATATTAAACAATCAAATCACACTATAGAGAAAAATGTACAACACGGCAACGAAGACGAATAGTTAAGTTTCGTGATAAATGCTAGCCCTGATGTATTGATGTGTTGTATTAACCTTTATGTATTCCTAGTAAGCGTTCAGCTACTCCTAGATAGTATACCGTTTGGGCTATGCCAAACAGCGGTGCTATTACTATCATACGGCATGCTCCTCCTTTGAAGAATGCGAGAGGTCCTTCATGTGACAACGTTTTACTGAAAATGAATTATTTTTGTAAAACTCATAACTAATATTCAATGTACTTTAACAGCGACAAAGCGATGATGCAAGCTGAGTTATTTTTGGAAGCTTAATGGTTAGGCTGAAGAATGAACATAAAATTATAAAGCATAAAGGAATGGATGTATTGCCAAATTAAATATGCCGAGAATGTTAAGTGACCTTCCGACAATTCGAGTTTGAATTCGACCCAAGAAAATAATTATTAGAAAGAAGGTGAGGTGTTGTAATTTTCAAGTGGAAAGCAGTGACGGTCTGGGTCGTATTATAATAGTGCGTACACGTTAAGAACAAGCCGGCTAAGTCATCACTGGTTCTGCTGACCACGCCTCCAAGGAAATGTTCAGCGGCGTGTACAGGTGTCTCATTTTCGATGTTTTTTTTAAGGTATCTCGGGTAATATTAACGATAGAGCAAAACCGTTTGCACATTCCAGGGTCAACTTTTCCAGAAAAGTTTAATAGTCACCAGAGGAATTTTCGATCTTCTTGTTTCTGAGCTACAGGCAAAAACTCGTTTTTCGCTCATTTTGAAAATATATCATATCTTATTTATTATGATAGAGAAAAAATGTTTTTACCAAAATTTTACCGTTTTTTAAATAGAGTAAAATGGCGTAATTAGATTTTTTGAAAACTTAATAATTCTCGAGATATCACAAACTTATAATTTTTTTAATGGGAACCTATGTTGAAAATTGTCTCGTCTTTTTGCTTATTTTATACGCTTTTCAATGATATATAACAAGTCGACATTCTCTTGTTTTAAACATTAATAAAAGACGAATTATTAATTTATTGAGGTGGAAAAGAAACAAATGAAAAAAATTATTACAAATCATCATTTGTTTATTTTGATTCAATATCTATTAATTATGTTCTCAAAATTATTCTTAACCAATTATTTTCGGGTTAGTTAAATTACTATTTATCGACGTTACAGTTGGCTTTGACACAATCCGAAAAGAATGGTTTAATATGCTTTTGAAGTAAATAAATTGAAAAAATGAGCAAAACTGAAACAAATACTATTAGAAATATGCAAATGATGATCTATAATAGGTTTTTTCATTTATTTCTTAATAATTTTAAATTTTTTCAGCTCAATAAATTATTAATTATCTCTTATTCAAGTTTAAAACAAAAGAATGTAGACTTGCTATATATCATTGAAAAGCTTATAAAATAAGCAAAAAAACGAGACTATTTTCAACATAGGTTCCCATTTAAAAAATCATAAGTTTGTGTTATATCTCGAGAATTATTAAGCTTTCAAAAAAATCTAATTACGTCATTTTATTCTATATATGATATATTTTCAAAATGAGCGAAAAACGAGTTTTTGCCTGTAGCTCAGAAACAAATGAAGATCGAAAATAATTCCTGTGGTGACGGTTTATTATTACCCGGGATACCTTAAAAAACATCGAATATCCTGTACAATATTAATTGTTCTATATTAACACATTCGCTGCCAGTCAATTTTGAAAAGTTAACTTCCGTGGGCCATCATATTTCTTAACATCGTACCCCCGTGTGCCCAATATTACCGGCCTCTTGTCGTATATTAGCACTGTATTTATTTTAATTTCTAACTATTGTGGCCTTCTGAACTTGCTGCGGTCCTTGTCCTGATCATTTTGCTAATGTTAAGCACGTGTTTTTGTATTTAATAAGAATGCTATGGGTTCATAAACCAAAATCAAAATATAACAAATTTATATAAAAATCGTAAAATACTTACTGATTATTAGTAAAGCTAAATAATTTTAAAATACGTTTTTCAGTAAAAATTAGAACGAATT
Source organism: Harpalus rubripes (assembly GCA_963082715.1). Lineage (NCBI taxonomy): Eukaryota > Metazoa > Arthropoda > Insecta > Coleoptera > Carabidae > Harpalus > Harpalus rubripes. The sequence goes on from OY720460.1 coordinate 32,823,039, forward strand.
AAACATTTTAAAACAGTCACGCGCGTCGATTTGATTCTATTGGCCAGAAATATGAGAGCTGAGAATCCCGCCTATAATTCCACAGTGCCCCGCCCGCAGACTATTCATTTTTCATTCCCATTTATGAGTAAAGATGGTGAAACACTCATGAAAAAATATTGTTTTAATGCCGCTGATCTGCCACCGGTGACGTCACAAACGCATCGCAAAACTTTCATGTCGGATTTTCATTAATGATAATAATATTAGTACAAAATTTTATTAAAAGTATTATGTTTGGAAAGGAATATATAAGAAAGATGTTTAGTGCATGAATACATTAGTTCGGGTTTTATTTCAATCCACATTACGGGAAATGTACGAATGTGTGTATTATTATTATTTTAAAAGCAATTTATGTGAAATATTTATCGCCCGTCGATCTTTTAGTATAAACCTTGCCTTTTTAAGTAAACAATAAAATAAAATAAATAAATATTAAATAAAACAGAACATAAAAATTATCAGGAATATTTAAAAAATGCATATATGAAGTAAAGTAATTAAAAACTATAAAATATTTTTATGTGAAATCTGTCGCTTTTAGGTATTTTCAATATGAACCAGAACATTATGTAATGTACTTAAAAACGATAAAAATATTTGATAGAAACATATATTTTAAGATAAACGTAATAATTTTTCTTATTGATTAGGTACAGATTTAATCTTGCTGTATTCGCTAACGAAATTTATTTACCGATAAAATTACGTAACAAACGAAAATATATTTGTTTAATATCATTTTAAAAGTGCTACTTTTATGTGTAAATTTACGAGCAAAATACACGTATGTATATTGTGGAAATGAAAATTATAAATATCAAGCATTAAAATATATGACTAATTGGCACAGTGCAAATTGCTAAATCAATACAGCGATAAATAACATGTTTTGATTACTCACATAAACGTATCCACGAATCCTTTGTATTTAGGTGCCCCTTCTTCGGTCGTAATGGCTTGCAATCTAGTTTTTACAACGTCGAAGGGATTGACAAAAAAGGCAGCGATGGAACCTGCTGCACAACCTGAGAGAAACGAACACCAAAACACAGCTTCCCCTAAAACAAATTGAAATTTAATATTGCATATAAGGAGCGATTGTATTAATCTTACCACTGCCGTCGGTTCTCTTTGGCCCCAAGTCATTTAAAGTTGCAAATAAGGGAAAATAGATTACAGAAAAGGATACGTCTCGAATAGCTGTAGCTCCCATGCCTTTATAAAGACCTAATATGCCTTTTTGTCTAATTAAATCCATTGCTAATTGCGATGCTGATGTCTTTGGTATTGTTTTACCAGCTGTAACAAAAATAATTTGACATTGACATTTTCCTCTCGTTGGTGCATTAAAAATCTTTAAATATATACACAATATATTTTATCTTTTAAATAAAGTTCATATCTTTACTCATTTTCAAGTTATTGCTCATAATTTGGTTGAAAAATTCATAATTTTCAAAAATCCAATTTGTTTACTTCATGGTACATCTGAACGTGTTGGTTCCTAATTTTAAAACCGCATATCATTATTTTTTTTTCTTTCTCAAGATATTCGTGTTCAAAAATGTATATAGAAAATGGGTAGAAATTTAGACTTGGCGATATCGCCATTCGATTCAACCGACAAAATTACATAAGTATACAATTTTTAAAAAACTAGTTTATTATAGAATTTTTAAACAATGGAGAATGTCCGATAGGTATGTTTTGCGACCTCAACAAGGCGTTTGTCTGTGTTGATCACGGCATGTTAGATATCAGTACATATCTCTTAAATATAGAAATAATAACTCTATAGATAAAGTTGCGAATTCAGATTTAGTGTAAATAAACGTAGGACTACCTCAAGGTACTAGTCTAGCGCCTGTTTTGTTTATTATTTACATGAATGATCTTACGAAGATTCTAGCGGATGAGATTACTTCTGTGCTATGTGCCGATGATAGTACTTTAATAATTTCTAACAAAAATAAAAATAAATTTATTAAATTCTTGGTTTTATATTTTATTTGCGTTCCAAGATTTTTTATTTTTGTTACTATTATAATTACTTAAATTTACTTTAGGTGTTTATTATTATTGTTGTTAATTTTAGAAGTAGACTTGTCTCTACATATCTACATAAAAACTTCAAATTGAGACTATTAATGATCGGATGAAATGGTTTGAAACAACGACCAAATATAACTAGACAAAACTTCATTTGGTTTGTTTTGATTTTGGCTGGCCAGACAGAGAAACTAGAGATAGAGATATGTCTTGTCTAGTCCGAGTATTACTCACTAGAAGTCACCACTGAGGCCACGTAGAGTATCAGTGTGTAGTTTGAACGTTGCTCACTAAAGGCGCAAGTGTTCTATGTTAAAATTTCTTGGTTAACACTTAAGGTTAGCCGACTGTCTTGAAAAGACGGAATAACTGCGGAAACAGTTAAACAGGAAATTAATGCATTGCTCAGGCAATGGCACAAATGGCACTGGACAGCCATATCAGGCCAGAGACACTCCAAGCTCTTCCTGAACGAGCCATCCAAGAAAAGAACTGACAACTTACTCCTAATGAGCAAGCAAGATGTTAGATTAATAACAGGACTGGAAACAGGACACTGTCAATTAAATAAACATTTGCACAGGTTGGGCCTTAAACAAGAACCAACATGCAGAGGATGTGGAGAAGAGGATGAAACTCCTCAACATCTAATATGTCACTGCGAAGCATTTATGGCAAGCAGACATAGTCTTTTAGGAGCAAAGAAATTGCGTACTGAGACACTAAAGGACATCAGTCTAAAGAAAATCCTGGAGTTCTCAAAACAAACAGGACTTCTAGAATAGAAGTAAAACACGGAGGGTACAATAGACCAGAAAGGTCGCAGTACAGGGACAAAGATGAACCACCTCTCGATAATAATAATAAGGTTAACAAATAATTTATAAGGTTTAATATTGAAGAAAAATCAGCGTGTCACTCACAAAACCACTACAACTACAAAACAAAGACAAAATACACATGCTTCTACGTGGCCTCTAGTGAGCAACGTTTAAACTAAACACTAGACTATACACTGACACTCTACGTGACCTCTAGTGATAAATGCTCGAAATAGACAAGACATATCTCTATTTTCTCTGTCTGGGCAGCCGAAATCAAAACATTCAGTGAGGAGGGATAGGAAATGTTTTGTCTAGTTATATTTGGTCGTTGGTTTGAAGAATTGTGGAGGTCGTAGATCGTACTCCACCACAGAGGCCAATTTGACATTAATTTTTTTCTTAGTATTTATTTTTTCGTTCTATAGTTCTTTATTTTATTTTTATGATTAACTGTTATGTATACATAACATACTTTACCATTTTTACCCGAATAACATTTATTTTGTGTATTTATAAAATTTTGCAGCCATTCAAAATGTAAATATTACCATTTTATTTCTTGTGAAAGAAAAAACTACCAACAATATAACTAATGAGAGAAGACTGTTTTGGTGTAATGCAACAGTGAAATTTCTGTAACTTAAAGTTACCATCAAATATATTAAATATATAAACGAAGACGGATTTGTGAAAAATTCACGGACCCCAGCGGGATTCGAACCCACGGCCTCCCAATTTCTAGTCGGGCGCTCTGCCAACTGAGCTACAGGATCCCACTGAAGTTCGTGAATTTTTCACATGTCATAAGCTTGTTGGATACGAGAACGGTCTCCCACATGGAGTAACGTTGCCCGCACAACAGCGAGACATCACCCGTGGTAGTGAATAGGCACTACAGTATTATGTATGAGAGAAGACTGTTTTGGTGTAATGCAACAGTGAAATTTCTGTAACTTAAAGTTACCATCAAATATATTAAATATATAAACGAAGACGGATTTGTGAAAAATTCACGGACCCCAGCGGGATTCGAACCCACGGCCTCCCAATTTCTAGTCGGGCGCTCTGCCAACTGAGCTACAGGATCCCACTGAAGTTCGTGAATTTTTCACATGTCATAAGCTTGTTGGATACGAGAACGGTCTCCCACATGGAGTAACGTTGCCCGCACAACAGCGAGACATCACCCGTGGTAGTGAATAGGCACTACAGTATTATGTATGAGAGAAGACTGTTTTGGTGTAATGCAACAGTGAAATTTCTGTAACTTAAAGTTACCATCAAATATATTAAATATATAAACGAAGACGGATTTGTGAAAAATTCACGGACCCCAGCGGGATTCGAACCCACGGCCTCCCAATTTCTAGTCGGGCGCTCTGCCAACTGAGCTACAGGATCCCACTGAAGTTCGTGAATTTTTCACATGTCATAAGCTTGTTGGATACGAGAACGGTCTCCCACATGGAGTAACGTTGCCCGCACAACAGCGAGACATCACCCGTGGTAGTGAATAGGCACTACAGTATTATGTATGAGAGAAGACTGTTTTGGTGTAATGCAACAGTGAAATTTCTGTAACTTAAAGTTACCATCAAATATATTAAATATATAAACGAAGACGGATTTGTGAAAAATTCACGGACCCCAGCGGGATTCGAACCCACGGCCTCCCAATTTCTAGTCGGGCGCTCTGCCAACTGAGCTACAGGATCCCACTGAAGTTCGTGAATTTTTCACATGTCATAAGCTTGTTGGATACGAGAACGGTCTCCCACATGGAGTAACGTTGCCCGCACAACAGCGAGACATCACCCGTGGTAGTGAATAGGCACTACAGTATTATGTATGAGAGAAGACTGTTTTGGTGTAATGCAACAGTGAAATTTCTGTAACTTAAAGTTACCATCAAATATATTAAATATATAAACGAAGACGGATTTGTGAAAAATTCACGGACCCCAGCGGGATTCGAACCCACGGCCTCCCAATTTCTAGTCGGGCGCTCTGCCAACTGAGCTACAGGATCCCACTGAAGTTCGTGAATTTTTCACATGTCATAAGCTTGTTGGATACGAGAACGGTCTCCCACATGGAGTAACGTTGCCCGCACAACAGCGAGACATCACCCGTGGTAGTGAATAGGCACTACAGTATTATGTATGAGAGAAGACTGTTTTGGTGTAATGCAACAGTGAAATTTCTGTAACTTAAAGTTACCATCAAATATATTAAATATATAAACGAAGACGGATTTGTGAAAAATTCACGGACCCCAGCGGGATTCGAACCCACGGCCTCCCAATTTCTAGTCGGGCGCTCTGCCAACTGAGCTACAGGATCCCACTGAAGTTCGTGAATTTTTCACATGTCATAAGCTTGTTGGATACGAGAACGGTCTCCCACATGGAGTAACGTTGCCCGCACAACAGCGAGACATCACCCGTGGTAGTGAATAGGCACTACAGTATTATGTATGAGAGAAGACTGTTTTGGTGTAATGCAACAGTGAAATTTCTGTAACTTAAAGTTACCATCAAATATATTAAATATATAAACGAAGACGGATTTGTGAAAAATTCACGGACCCCAGCGGGATTCGAACCCACGGCCTCCCAATTTCTAGTCGGGCGCTCTGCCAACTGAGCTACAGGATCCCACTGAAGTTCGTGAATTTTTCACATGTCATAAGCTTGTTGGATACAAATCCGTCTTCGTTTATATATTTAATATATTTGATGGTAACTTTAAGTTACAGAAATTTCACTGTTGCATTACACCAAAACAGTCTTCTCTCATACATAATACTGTAGTGCCTATTCACTACCACGGGTGATGTCTCGCTGTTGTGCGGGCAACGTTACTCCATGTGGGAGACCGTTCTCGTATCCAACAAGCTTATGACATGTGAAAAATTCACGAACTTCAGTGGGATCCTGTAGCTCAGTTGGCAGAGCGCCCGACTAGAAATTGGGAGGCCGTGGGTTCGAATCCCGCTGGGGTCCGTGAATTTTTCACAAATCCGTCTTCGTTTATATATTTAATATATTTGATGGTAACTTTAAGTTACAGAAATTTCACTGTTGCATTACACCAAAACAGTCTTCTCTCATACATAATACTGTAGTGCCTATTCACTACCACGGGTGATGTCTCGCTGTTGTGCGGGCAACGTTACTCCATGTGGGAGACCGTTCTCGTATCCAACAAGCTTATGACATGTGAAAAATTCACGAACTTCAGTGGGATCCTGTAGCTCAGTTGGCAGAGCGCCCGACTAGAAATTGGGAGGCCGTGGGTTCGAATCCCGCTGGGGTCCGTGAATTTTTCACAAATCCGTCTTCGTTTATATATTTAATATAACTAATGTCTTATTAAAAATATTTTTTATTAAAACAAATATTATAAAGCAATATTTAAAGGGTCTACGTATGTAGACCACGCAACTAAACTCATTACAAAAGTCCGCGCGACTAGCGAAGGATTATAAGTTCTAAGAATATGGCTGAGAAAGTTAGGCTTCGTATCTGTGAATGATTGTATTGGCCGACTTTTATTGATCATTTCACCATGTGCTCACATGTCTTTCAATTGTTTTCAATATGTTTTGATTAAATGGTGATATTATATGACTAATATTCTGGTGAAATCAGTGCTTTTAACTTCTGAATAATTTCTGTGGATGCCGAGCACCCACAGGAATTTTTCTGTATACAGGTGTTATATTTTAATGGACCCAGCAAATATCTCGCTTATTTATTAAGTTGGCATTTTTTTTTCATATAACATGATTTATACAGGAACATGTAAGCTACTTTATGACGGATGTACATTCCTGATACCACTTCCGGTTTATGAGTAATTAATATCTACTTTGAAATTTCAAATGGAACATATTATATTTTTTTACAAATTTGAAAAGTGCATCAAATTTGCTTTACAATCATGTAAAATAAACCATATGTTACATTAATAAAAATTAAAATGGCGGGCACTTTTTTATACACCTAATTGGAAAGAAAATAGTGAGCCATGAATGTGGCTTGTGTTCCTTATTCTTATATTTCAAGTCACAGTCATGGCTCACTATTTTCTTTCCAATTAGGTGTATAAAAAAGTGCCCGCCATTTTAATTTTTAATAATGTCACATATGGATTATTTTACATGCTTGTAAAGCAAATTTGATGCACTTTTCAAATTTGTAAAAAAATATAGTATGTTCCATTTGAAATTTCAAAGTAGATATTAATTACTCATAAACCGGAAGTGGTATCAGGAATGTACATCCGTCATCAAGTAGATTATATGTTCCTGTATAAATCATGTTATATGAAAAAAAATGCCAACTTAATAAATAAGCGAGATATTTGCTGGGTCCATTAAAATATAACACCCTGTATAAAGATCACAGTTTGAAATATAGTGTAAACGATGTTTAAGATACGCGGTGTGGACGCAGCTTTACTTGTCAAATGTTTTGATTGTGTTGCGTGAATTTTTCTCTAAAACTCATTTTTATAACTATTTATAATTTTCTTTAATGAATAATATAATTATATAGTTCAATATTTTCGCGTTAGTTAGTAGGTATTTTGTATATTCTTTTATATTATAATGCATAATTTTCTGTGACCAACAAGTTAGTTCAAATTCAAACAACTGAAAGTGGCTGCAGTTTACGTACGTTTGTTGTTAATGTTTTGTTTTAAGTGTATTTCCTTGAAAAATATTAATATAAAATTGATTATTTATATGGTATTCAAGTGGTGAAAAACGTGTAAAAGTTACTGATTGAACAAAATATTAGTGCTGTGAATTGTAATGAACATTTTCAAAGATCTTGCAAGAAAGTCGCAGATTTGGCGTGGAATTCGCAGTTCAGGTATATATTTTAAAGAAAAATAAAAGTCACATTGTATGATTTGTGTGTACATTGTATTATAAAATGTAATAGTGAAACATTTATGTTATTAATACGATTATTCAGTTATGTTATGCTTTTCGAATAAAATTTACTAATATTTGTTTTTTGTTTGTAGGTTCCAAAGACAACCAAGTCAACAATAAAGGTAAGAATCTTTATTTTGAAAATAATAACATCAATGAGTAATTTAACCTAGAATATTTGGATAAACATTATTAAAATTATCTAATTTATCTAGAATTTTTTGAAAACATTAATAAAAACTAGTACATCGTTGAAAAGAGAAAAAAATGGTGGTTTATATTTTAATAAAATAATTATAGGTTGCTATTTAAAAAATAAAAGTTGATAGTCACATCTTGTAAACCTAACTTTATAGAAAATATCTACATCTGCCATCAAATAGTATATTTAAAATACATAATAAAACTTTTATTTGGCAATTTGTTTCTAATACTTATAATAAAAATGTTAAAGGGGGGCAGCGTCTTCCCAGACTCAACCTGTATATCTCGTTAAAAAAATATTAATTTATCACAGCCTACCTGATATGGCTTAGCAGGTTAATAGGGCTGTAGCTAGAATTTTTATATGACTTTTAAGTAGTAAATTTTAAAAGATATTGTTCTTTAAACAGCCTCAAATTTGAAAATATCACGAAATATCCATTATATATTTTACAATTAAGTATTGAAATTTGCGTAATATTTTGAAAAAGTCTGGCGCCAATCTTTTTATTTAGTTATTTACGAAAATAACAATAAATTATTATTATTTTTTATATTACTATGAAAAATATTGCATAAACTTCTAAAACCGGCTTATTATTCATAATTTTCTCCTAGGTTTTTGTTATTTATTTCTTCAATTAAAATTCACTTCAAGCATATTGTTGAATTCGTAATTTTATATAGATTCCAAATATATAAGAATATATGTATCCGATTTGAAATATGAGAGTTAAGCTGCATTCAGAGCTACTGAATTATAAATTACAATTAGTAATTATAAATAGTAATCGGTTGGAGCGTCTACTACCGGTTTTAAATCTGAAATACAGTTTACAATTAGCACTTAGTGAAAGTGACATCTATTGAAAAATCGATGAAGCAATCTATATAAATAAAAAAATTAAATGATTTTTATTAAACAATTGTAATATTTGTTGTTTGAACACTATAATTGACGGATAAAAATATGTCGGATCATAATATTTTCTATTGTGATAAAAATATGGTCAGAAATGAAAGACATTCTGTAAAAAATGACAAGTGTAGGTACATGTGATTCTTCGCCTTTGTATATTCTTATTTATTATAATATTCTGCATCATATACCACATTTAAAACAGATTATATGCGCTATGCCGTTTGACGTTTCTGACAGAAAGAGACAAGATGATATATCTGTCGCACTAATTGTAAGTGAAAAGTTTGGGGTTTGTATACTTACCACTTGTCACTTACACTTAACGTCTTAATTTTGTCGCTGTGAACGCTAGCGTTGCTAATTGTAATTTATAATTCGGTAGCTCTGAACGCAACTTTAATGTTACATCCGGTTAAACCGGAAGCGCTTCCATTATGCCAAATGCCATGATTTGTGACCAAATATATCAAGAAAATTAAAAAATAATTTTAAATAAAGAAGTTAGTTTGAGTGGCCCGTTTTTCAGTGTTACTTGTGTATCGTGAGATCCTAATTCGTGACCTTATGTATACGAAGCGGTATCGCTACTACTTATGCCACTTTAATCTGATCGCTTATTTCAACGATCACAAATACACTAGATATAACTTCATAGCAATTGAAAAAGGCTGATTTATAGAGAACAATGAAACCAGAAAACTTTGAACAAGCGACCCTTGATTTTTTAACTTTAAGTTAAATTCTGTCGGAATTGGGTTTTCCCCACAAAGACTTCCACTGCTCCAGACCAGTTGAATTTGAAATGACAGAATTGAGATTTCCCCAATTCTTTCTCCGGATAGATTTCAAATTCTACTGGTCTGGGGCAGTAGAATTTGTAGTGGGATAAACCCAATTCTGGCAGACTTTGAAATCAGACAGAATTTAAAGTTACAAAATCGAGGCCCGAACGACTTCACAACTTCCAAACAAAGGAGCAAAATGTCACAAATATGCTATATGGACCGTAGAGACATCTCTCGACAAACTTTAGAGTAGACTTTATATACACTGGCTTGCAAAAAAATCGCGTACACCTTAAAAATCAAGCAACCGAGTTTTTGTAATTTTCTAGCTCTGTAAATAATGTAAAACCTGACAATGTTGTCAGTGTCATCACTATTTGATCTATTATGGAGCTAGTTCTTAATTTTGTTTTATTTACTTACAGTTAAATTATAAATATATTCCAGAAAAATGGAAAAACAACCAAGTATGTATTTGAATTTCTGTTAATTTTGACATCTTAATTGACACTAGTGACATTGACAAGTTCAAAATGAAGATCGACTCAATACAGCAAAAAATAGGTGTAAAATACACTATTATTCACGAAAGATGACTATTCAAGGTCATTCTTTTGAAGAAAGAATACACATCACTTTATAGCAGTAGCTTAGCAACATTTTGTACTAGAAAGAGAAAGATTATTTGACCTATGTCTATTTAATTTATGTGGTGTGATAGATATACGTAAACAGTGGCATTACTTTCTAACACACTATAAATAATAATGACGTATGTCGTAGAATTACAGATACCTAATTATCTACTACACTGCCCTCTGTGCCAATATTTACCCAGTGGCGTTGACGATTATTCCTTGATTTACAAGTTAAGTCTATGTTTTTGTATTTTGCAAAAACATAAGTGAAGAACATAAATCTTTCAGAAAGGCATTATTTAGAAAGAAACATAATTTTCAGATGAATTACTCTTATCTTTTCAGTTAAAATGTGTCCATAAATATTTCATGTTGCACGCCTATGCACACGAAATGTAGTGAAGTTATCTGCAAGTAATATTATATCAGACGGCTCACAAATGACCTTGAATAGTCATCTTTCGTGAATAATAGTTTACGCGATTTTTTTGCAAGCCAGTGTATCTCTATCTCTAGTTGTCTCTTTCCGTCCAGCCGAGAACATAACAAACAATAGACGTATAGGGATGTTTTGTCTAATATATTTGTGGTCATTGGGTTATTTAATTTTAATCAATTTAATGCAAATTTCTCGTATTATGTATGCTTCATTTATTTATGAGGAGTTTCCGTGACGTTGATCGATATGTAATAATATTTTGACATAATAATTTAGTTCTAAATATTTTTCCTGTGATTATTTTACCACGAATAATTTATCGATTGGTAAATAAATATTTACTATAAATATAGGTTTTATATATCCGTGTCTAATGCTTCTATAAACAAACAGGTAAAAGTTTTCGAAAATATTTACATGATTCGTTGAGATCTACTTCAAACATAGGTATCTTTACTTTTGTGATAAGACCATCTCACCTTTCTTCGCTTCAGCAGCAACTCTGCCCGCATCTTGCATCTGAATTTTCAATAACTCCATAGGCGTAGTCACAATAATTTGGAACGCACCAGCTAAGCCTCCAGCGGCCATCTGTCGTATCATTGGTAACGATCCATCTTTTAGTCTAAGATAATGTCTGAAGTAGTCGTTAGCTGTTAGCTTAATGGCCTTTTCGGGTGTGATTAGGAGTATGTTGACTCCCGAACCTCTATACATTCCGAAGTAGCCTTCGGCTCGGTACGTCTTCTTGAAGCAGTCGAACCTGAGGACGCATATATGCAGGATGTTAATATTAAGTCTTCTTAGTTCCAATTTTTGTTTTGGCTCGTAGTTATTCGAATTCTTTTGTTTTTCGACTCCCTTATTTTACATTTGCATTTACAATGGACCTTTTCAATTTAAAGAGATAGAAGATATGCGCAATGGGGATCTGCGCATAGTAAGAACAACTGAGATCTATGACGTTTGTTTCTAAAAAATTTAGACGTAAAATGTGAGAATATCTCAGATAACTTTAAAAAATCTTATTGAAATAAGTTACAAAAGCTTTTATTGAAGGTAAAATGTCTAACGATGCATATTTTCACTGAGAATACAGGTATTTTAATGACTGCAATATTTTTGACGTATCGTTTGACAGCCCAACTGGCAGTTGTTCGCGCCATTTTCTCTATTTGCAGCGATAGAAAGAGATAGCCGTTAAATTGAAAAGGTCCATTATTTTTTATTTTTACAAATGACAGAATGGCGATCGATAAAAAATTTCAAAATAATATTTTTTGATAACCATTCCATCGATTTTCTAAAATACATTTATAAAATCCTTAAACTATGTATTACATTTCTCCTAAACATTTTTTTTTCAATCTATCCAAAAAAAGTCTATTCATTTACTTGAATTATAACGCAAGCCCGGCAAATGATTAACTTTCATGTATTTAAATTTGAATAAAAACTCTTTATATTAGTCATTAAATCGAAAGTGTAGATATTTAAATTATTCATCTTCCAAAGATTATATAAAGGTAAAATCTAAAGATATTTCAATTAATAAATAAAAATAAAAATATGTGTCTAATTTTAGGAATCAATGCGATAGCCAAAGACTGACTTATTGCTTGTGTAATTCTCATGGGCGTAAATAATTTTTCTAGGGGGGGGGGCAAGCCCTTTGAGTTCGAAATGAAAAGTAGAAATCCCAGTTTATCGTATGTACGTATTAAAAAATGTGTATTGAAAAACACTGTTCTAAAAATATGTTGAATATTCCATTAAATTCTAAAATATTTCGGAAAATTCAAGAATATTTTACAAATTTTTGGGAATTTTAAATAAGTATATAAAAGGCGGCTGAGTCAGTTTAGTTTTAAATAGCGACACAAACAAATAGAACTTTCTGGAACTTTCAGAAACATTCTAGAATGTTAAAAAACTTTATTGAAAGGGATATTCTAAAACGTTCTGGAACTTTATGGAAAATTTCAGAACTCTTTCGAAATTCTGAACTTTCTGGAACTTTCTAGAACTCTCTGGAACTTTATGAAAAACCTTCTGAAACTTTTATGAACATTTTAGAGTATTTTGGAACATGTTAGAAACTTTTCGGACACTTCGGAATATTTAAGTATACCTATAATGTGAATTGTTTTGAAATTTTCTACGTGAAAACTCCCGGGCATCGCCGAGTACTTTAGCTAGTGATTAAATACAGTGAATTTAAGAATAACAATAATAATGTGGTTAGAATGTAAGGTACAAAATGCTTATTTTATTGAAAAGAGAGCATAATTTGTTTAATAATTATTGCCTAATGAGAGCATTCTACATCGAAAAATTACTAAATTGTTTACTACTCACTTAAATTCCTGTCGATTAATCAATTTACATCACACCATTAACAAAATTATATCAACATCTAATTAAAATATAAGATAATTACACTAATATGTATTTTTTCCTGCGGTGCACCAGCCACCCCCCTAGTTACGCCTATGATAATAGACCAGAAAAGTGTAACGGCCAAACTTAGGCGCGAAATTCAAGCTCAGTTCATAACGCTGAGAACATAATTTCAATCCCCGTGTATTTCTTACCAAGGAAATTTTTGCTCAACTTTAAAGGCCGAAAAATCTCATAAAAGTAAATTTCTTATGCAAAGCATTATATGTAGCATCTAGACCGATCCTTTATCTCCAGATTCGTACAGTTTATAATTATTTAAATAATAATACGCTACAAAATTCATTGAACGTATGTCTTAGTTTGTTCGTGCATGCTTCATCTTCTATCGTGCTGTCCTGTTTACTGGTGGGTCAACGACATACGGTATCCTTGCTTGCACCAAGCATTTTATTTTCTAATAATTTTCTTACTTTACCTTTTCTACAGGTTTAAACTGTTGCAATCTATTACTGAATAAACATACTATCGAATTCTTAGCAAGAGCTGCTTAATTTCTTTTTTTAAAATATCTTTTTTGTCTGTAAAATTAAATTCCTATATGAAACATATACTAGGGAATTCAAACTATGAACTCGCGCCAAAGGCAAATGCTAACCTAACTTTTCTGGTTTATTCAGAGTTCAGATTATAGATTCTTTATTTCTTACATGGATGTATACATTCGTTCGCCATGTGGACCCACAGGTTGATTCTGCAATCTGGTCTTGACCAAGTCGAGAGGAAAGACACATGAGACGCCGATAATTCCTGCAATGCCTCCGTTTATGATTTTTGGGATGAGACTGGTGCAAAGAAACACTACGTTTATATTAAAATTCTCCAAACAGAAATTGAATATAGTTAATTTTATTTTGTTAAACTCTACTGAAATATATATATATATATATATATATATATATATATATATATATATATATATATATATATATATATATATATATAAATTAAACTTAACTTATATTTAAAAGCAGCTTTAATACATTATTTGTTTTTATAATTAATTTCTTTACGGCCTGTTAAACTTATTGTTACCAAATAATTTTTCTGCTATAAAAGTACAGTAAAATTAAAATTAGAAATTAATTGGATACAAAATTATGGCACAAAATATTGCAATTTTATTGTGAGTAAACTAAAACTTCTGAAGTGAAACTTTGACACTCACAACACCAATAAAAATATATTTATCACTCACTATCTAAAAATAATAAAATATTTCATTAACAAGGTCCTAAAATAGTTCAAAACAATATCTTGACCCTGGAAATCAATTAACAAATTTCAAAAATCAATTGTTGTCATTTGAACTAATACAGATTCATCTACTCTTACATGTGTCTTTAGTTTTAATGTCGTCATAGTAACGGCAATTTAATTATTACATCTGTTGATCTCACAGCAGTGTTGTATAATATTGGCTACAAGCCAATGGCATGAATGTATCTCTGAAAATTTCAGTTTACAAGGAATAACTAGATATAGGAAAATCTATACGGGTTTTGTTAACCGTTCGCATGTCGTCACGCATGGAATGGGACTGTATATGAAATATGATATAGGCGTAGGGTAGGAAAATAGAACATTGTGTAACTTAAATATTTACTTGTGCTAACGTCAATGACAAAAATAATAAAAACATATAAACATACAATTTACGAAACAAGTTTTAAAAAATAAAATATTACAGATTGTGTTAAATAAAACGTACATTTAAAAATGTTATTGGGTTAATACAATTAACACCACTAAGTTCGTGGAGTTATTTATCTTCAAAAATTTGTTTAACAAAAAAAAATGAATTTGTATATTTATTTATTTCCTGCATTTTTACTCATTTACGGGCCTATTCTGTAACTCAGTGGTTAATTTTTAACCACTGGTTAAATTTTCTAACCAATCACGTATGTTGACATATAACAAAAAAACATATTTTTAGTTGTCAAATCAATATCTATTGGATAAAAATGTTAACCAGTGGTTAAAAATTAACCAGTGAGTTACAGAATAGCTCCGTTATTCAAATAATATACTTCAAAACATCCAGTCGATATGTACAATAGAACCTGGTTTTCTTGCAAAAGTTCGGGTATTTATAATTTTTGGATATGTTGTAAGGACTAAGGCCAGTGATAAGAAAACAATTTTGCAGAAACGAAAGCCCTGTGCTACCAGAGTTATAGGAAAAAAAGTTCAAAATTTTCGATCTTTTATCGTTTTTCCCTCAAATTCTCTGTTTCTATACATCGGAGAGTAAAAGTTGTTATTATCAATGTTGTAGAAGACCAAATTTGCTATATCTTTTGTATTTACGATTTTTTTCTACGGGCTATACTTATTGAACTACAGAGCAGTGAAAGTATCAGAATTTTTGGGAAAAATAAACACATATCGCAGTTGCCTCCACCCTGCAATTTGTGATGCAAGCAAACCGTTTGGTTCACCCGTTATTAGGACCTAGCGATTAAGATATGTAGCCACCCGGAAATGCCCCACAGGTACAAGTTATTGCGGGGTGTATACCTCATTGGCGCGGTTTTCTTAAAATCGCAGTGATGCGCTATGTTCGGCATTCGAATATTCACATTCATCCTGTATAGCATTCTATGGTCATGCCATACCTTCTTCGGTACATTATGATTTAAAGAAACATTTTTTTTATATTTTGCGTTCATAATGAAGTCATTACGATACGCAATTGCGTATCGTAATGACCTTCATTTCGATAGGCAATTTTTTGTTTTAGACGGTTGGTAACCCATTTTTACCTAACTTATTTTTAGTTAATTGACAATTCATTTTAATAATATAATGTCGAAATTATTATTATTTTTTTTTATTTAGAGAAGATTATTTACATGAAAATGTACAAATGGTTACAAATATAATCATAAATTGAGTAAGTAAATGTTAATTGTAGAAGACGCAAAATATAAAAAATTGTAGAAAGAACTCATTTTATAAGACTTTCTTTCGCACTTGTCAATTAGAAACTCGCTAACACTCGTTTTCTAAATTTTGACGCGTGCGAAAAAAACATGTCTTATAAAACACGTTCTTTGATATACTATTTACGCAAATGGTTTTAAACTAATGAACTTAAAACATAACAAAGGAAAAGCATTAAAACAAGCAAATTTCACAGTAAAAAAGATTTTGTGATGCAAATAAAAATAAGAAAATTATGTAGTGAATGTAGTAAACATGAATATTTCATTTATTTTGGAGGAGTTCGGGCAAAATATTCAGGATTTAAATACAGTGATGTATCGTACGTAGGGTAGGGTAGGTAGAATAAATTTATAAAGAAAACTAAAGTTTTTTTTAAAGACAGAATAATAATATTATTTTAGGCGGAATATGACAATATATCTTTTTTATGTAAATTAATACAATATTTTGTACTTGTTTATATAATTACACAATTTTTAACGTAAAA
Organism: Harpalus rubripes; assembly: GCA_963082715.1. Classification (NCBI taxonomy): domain Eukaryota; kingdom Metazoa; phylum Arthropoda; class Insecta; order Coleoptera; family Carabidae; genus Harpalus; species Harpalus rubripes. The sequence goes on from OY720460.1 coordinate 32,839,792, forward strand.
TGTTAAACAATATTTATTATGTTCATATTCAAATTCCTCTTTCAAATGTGTATTGATTGAGAAACAAATATTGTGCGAAAATTAATACCAATAGTATCATTCTAGCAAATCATAAAAATCTAACATTACAATTTCTTATCAGAAAATAATACTAGTTTTAACACATACATCAGATTCCAGACAATTTTATCAGATAACATGGCCGTAAAATCAAAATATATAAGAATGAATTATAGATAAATATTGAAGTACTTACGGGAATGATTGAGCTGGTTGTTTATCGCCCATTGATCTTAAATGTCTTGAAACCTATATAGAATAATAAACATATAAATATTATCAGCAATTTTTACTCGAAATTTAAGCGGTGGACGGCTTCTGTTAGCCACTGGCTAAATTAAAACATGAAAGCAAATATGAATTTTAGGTTTATGAATTTTGTATGAGTTTGCTAATTAAGTAAACGCGTTAATCCATGATAACTAATTAACTGCATGGAATGAAACATGATTAAAAACTGAATTTCAAGATCAATTTATTTTGTTATGCTAAAAAAAAAACCGATATGTAATAGTATTTTTATTTATTAATTACAGTTTATTTAACTGCAATAAATTTTATCATTGATGACATTTTTTTAAGAAAAATATTCGAGATCAAAGATTTATTCCACATTTTTTATATATCAATAAAAGTTCAATGACAAAATAATACGTGAATTGCTGCATAAAAATAATTCAGTTTTGAATTCTTATAAATGCAAAGCAAAGTTGTTTCTATGACCTTCACGAGAGGATTATTTTTTTGCTTAATAACTAAATCGTTGGCGAAGTTGATTACAACTCGAATTATGCTCAATTACTGAATGAAACAGTTAGTACATGGTACATATTTTAAATTGCCAATATCTAATTTTATTGTGTTTGTAATAATATAATAAAAACAACTAGGCAACTACAAAAATAGATACTATAGAAAAGGTCGAACAGGTGATCTTTTATAAATAAAGTAAGTTAGGTATTTCCAATAAAACAAAATATTCACTTACAAGAAAAAAAAACTAATTGCAAGTTGATTGCTTTAAATGTTTAATATACAAAACTTGTCAACATATAATAAAAGTCATTTTGCATTTATGCCAAAATAAATTCAGGTTTAGTTCTCATTAAAATCGATTTCTTTCTTTTTTATAAACGAGAAGCACCAAAGATACAGGTTATAAGTACAGAAGTCAATACTTACGTTTCCTTGTGTTGAATTTATAACTTCATATATACGCGGTATTGATATATAATAATTTTTATGTTACACTGATACCAAAAACTTACTACACTTAAATCTCAAATGGGCGATTTGAGCGGTCTGACACGATAGAATTTAGATGACAACTTGACGTAGGATGAATGACGTATGCCGATATGACAGTCAACGCAGCTGGGAATGGTTAGAGTTTTGTTCAGCGCCGCAGTGTGGCAGCACTTGTAACAAAAGTGTTATGTAATATTTGTGACCTCGTTTCTGACCTCATGCGAGGATATTAGCAATTTATGACCCCTTTATTGATGCAATGACAGAATTTGTTTCCATGTGACGATATAATACTGCATCCATTGATTAGGAATTATTTTTATTTTTGATAAGTTTAGACATAGTAATTCCCTCAAGGTCAAGAGTATCTTTCGCAACTCGTTTACATAATATAAATATTTCATTAAAATGTGTAGAACATGACGTAAACATAACAAAATGTTACTTATAAGCGATATGTTTAATTGTAATAACAATTATTTACATATTTTCACTAATGATTTACTAAGAAAATAAGTAATAAGTCTAGATACTAGATATAATATAAATGATAACTATCTACTAATCTTACAAATTAATTATGAGATATGTTACAAAAGTGAAGTATTACTTTTATAACTAGGTAATTCGGTACTTCCAGATACCCCGCTTATTTTGAAATCTTTCTGTAACAGAAAAGATAAACAATTAAATTTTACATGAGTGTGAAGTTTAGAAACAAAAAGTAACAATAATAAGCCAGCCGGTAAGGTGTTTATTGTGGAAATAAATGGTGACAAACGGAGTGAATTTTATTGTCTTGTCCAAAAAGGCATACTAATTTTGCACCCTCTAGCGACCCCGGATTTTGCCGCCATCTTGGATCAAAGGGCCGGAAAATAAGTTTCTGGCCATTTTCTTAAAAACAGTGGCCCGTATCAAACTTAAGCTCGTAATTTTTTGTACATAAAAGGATTTTTATATTTTCACTTCCTTGTTCGTAGTAAAGGAAGTATTGTAATCGCGAAAAATTTCGGTTTTCAGATTTCAACTGAAATATCCATTTTGAGCATCCCGAAATCCATTTTGATTAATTTCATCGTGACGTCTGTACGTACGTATCTCGCATAACTCAAAAACGTTTAGACGTAGAAAGTTGAAATTTTATATTTAGGATTATTATAACTTCTAGTTGTGCACCTCCCTTTTCGGTCATTACATAATTTCCAGAAGTGGTACTTTACTTGAAGCCTATAATAGGTTTTAATGAAAAACTATTTTAAAATATAATCCAAAACTTTTCAAATTTGGTATATAAGACTTTTATGTCAATGGGAATAACTTAGTAGATTTTGGTTAAAATCGGCTAACCGGAAGTGACATATTACCTGAAGTTATTAACAGTTTTTCTTGAATAAAATGGTTTTATTTTGATTTTAGAAATAAATGCTTCAAATAATAGTTTTAGAGAATTAAATTCTGCGTCTAGCACAACCAATATTATTAAATTAGCCTTTTGTATAAGCGAGATATGTAAATTTAAAAATTATATATTTTTGGTTTTTGTAATAAAGCTTGCTATGGATTTGGACAAAAAATTACGTCAAATACGTGCAATTCTATAATTGGGTCTATATTTCATGTTGGTCTTGCGTACAAGGAAATCGTGTGGTGTCCACATCAGATTTTTTACATAGGGTGAACTGTCAAATAGATTTTAAAAATAGTTAACCCAAATAACAATTTATGACAGAAATGGCCGAAGGCCGAACATACGACTTTAATATGTAAATCATACTTTCATAATATCCTGCTTCCCTAATTAATTTAGGTAAAAATAAAAAAGCTTCAAATAAAAATGTATAACAAAATTCTGCTTCTGAATCAATAAGCAAAATTAATTTTGCATATTTACATTCTTTATAACGGTAAAAATTATATATCATTTCAAGAAAGAAAATAGTAGATGGGCGCTTGAGAGCCGGTCGTTTTTACATGCATTAAATAAATAATTTAAATTCGAGAAACTAAACTTTGTCAATAAACATTTTTATCTGCAAAAATGTACTAGACCTGAATATTAAAAATTACAATAAAACATGGTTAAACATCACTTAATTCTGTAGATTTTATTTGATAACTGACAAGTGACAGGTGTTATTTTTTTTGTTTTTGTGGACTAGGTTTGCATTCTGACTAATCAAAGGGCAGAATTTATAACCCTATCTAAATCAACGCTATTTTTTACATGAAATGCAGTAGTTGGTATGAAAATGACGAAATTCACTCCAAAAATAGCGATATCCATGGGATTGAGACAAAAAAATAACAAATATCGAAAGGCAACGAACGCATAAGCGCCGACTACGCGGGGACTTCGGGGCTTGAGCCCCCACACGGAAAAATCTGAAGGGGTTCTGTTCCCACACACAATTTTTTTTAGTACCAACAAAAAGTACACTCATTTTGAAATATTTTTAATACATCAATTACTTATACAAAGTAAAAATGTGTACCTATTCTATTATTTATTTTATCTTATCACTTATCATATTCTATTAACTAAAGAACTGTGTAAGTCACGCGTGCGGACTATACTTCATTCCATTTAAGAAAATAGTGATGGGAAGATAGGTGCAGTTTGATCTTGTTTGATTGGATAATATCGGGGTATTATCCAATCAAAAAACAAGATCAAACTGCACCTATCTTCGCATCACTATTTTCTTAGGTGAAATGAAGCATGTATAACAAATAGTACTGCCATCAGTGTTGCCAGATTTAAAATGCAGTATTGTCTGAAATTAATAATAAAATTATCAGATTTTAGTGAAAAGTACGGTAGATTTTATAGACTTCTGTGAAATAAATTTTATACAGAGTGATCAACAATGGTTGAAGGCCACGTGATCACTTTTGTTCCAAAATAATTTCAAAATTATATTCCTATATTTCACATATGACAGATGATGACAGGCAGGCCCGGATTACCCATAAGGCCAACCTAGGGCATGGCCTAGGGCGCAGACATGGAGGGGGCGCACATCGAGTAGTTGGATAAATGAGAAAACGGAAAGAGAGAAGTGCCTGCAGTTATAGCCGTGCCAAATCTCAAGAGCTGTTGCGCAGAAAGCAAAACTCTATCTTTCTCTTTCTCTCTCCCCTATTGCCTGACCTTTCTCTAGCTGTCTCTCTTCTTGATCTGCGCATTTCATAGCTCATGACATTTGGCACCACCTCTACTAGACGACGTAAACAGTTACATTTGCTTTAATTATACAAAATCAGTATAGTAGAGTGATTGGTAAATCCTGTTGAGCTATGACAGTTGTCGAAGATTTTAAATAATTCTAATATTTATATACCGGGGTCTACTTATGAATCTTAGCAAATCCAATGGTAAAATTTTCATGACTAATACTGTAAAACTGTTCAGAATTAAAAACTGCATCTAATAAGTCCAAAATTATTGTTTAAATGCGTTTTATTTGAGAGATAGACAAGCAAAATAAAAGTGGTAATCTTTATTTAGCTAGCTATAAAAAGATGGTAAATGTAGCTTTGACGACTGATAATAGTAGGTATATTGAAAACAAATTTCATAAGGCAATCTGTTAACCCACGAGTCCAACTTTGGAAAACGAGCCGCTTCGCGGTGAGTTTTATAAAGGACGAGTGCGATCACAGTTCTTATGAAACATGTTTTTATATATTTTTTTCTATTGGGGTGATTTTATAATTCTATTAGATTTTTAATAAATGCGACTTGTAAAATCAGTTACATTGGTAGCACTTCCTTCTAACAAATTGAACTTCAGGAATTAAAATTCTTTGTTGACTTTCAGCAATTTGAAGTTGATATGTCGTTTATGTATCAGTTTTAAAAGCAGTAAGTCATACCACCTCTAGAAAACGAAAAGCTCCAAAAACAGTATGTTTATAGATTTTCTTAACATGTTTTTAGTGCGTTTATAGACTCATAAAGGCACCGATATAGAACAAGAATTTAATGAAATCAAGTATTATTAAAACTCGGTATGTATTGAGAGTGGGGGGGGGTGGGGGGGGGGTGCAGTAATGAATTTTGGCCTAGGGCGTAAAGAAATGCTAATCCGGGCCTGATGACAGGTGCATGATATTCGATTAATATCATTGATATTTATTTCGGATACCTCCTTCCTGAAAAATCTTTAATTTCATTTCATTATGCTTTTAATTAAGAGCGTGACAAATTCGGAAGGTACGACAGTGGAAATATTAATGCTGTCATACTATCTAAGCGGCAAAAGTCAAAATTGTATGGAGCGGCACACTATAGGCATTATGATCACTGAATATATTTTCAACATACTCGTACATACAATTGAAATTTATGTTCTATCCAATCTGTCTTATCTTGAGTTTCGCCGTAAATTTAAAAGTCAAGATTTAAAAAAAATTAAATAGATATTTTAAGTTATACGATAAATTTGCAACTTTTGTACAATTTTATTTATGTTCCAATTTTAAGAAATAAAGTTTTATTTAGTAAATTTTCTGTTGCCCCTTTTTAGCCCCCACACGAAAATCCAAAAGTCGGCGCCTATGAACGAACGTATTAAAAGAGAAGATATACTATTATTCACGAAAGATGATTATTCAAGGTCATTTGTTCGAAGAAAGAATTCACATCACTTTATAGCAGTAGCTTAGCAACGTTTTGTATTAGAAAGAGGAAGATTATTTGACCTATGTCTATTTAATTTATGTGGTGTGACAGATATATGTAAATAGTGGCATTACTTTCTAACACACTGTACATAATAATGACATATGTCGTAGAATTACAGATACCTTATTATCTACTACACACTGCCCTCTGTGCTAATATTTACCCAGTGGCGTTGACGTTTAAATCAAATTATTATTCTTTGGTTTATATAAAGTGAATGTTTCTGTATTTTGCAAAAACATAACTCAAGAACATAAATCTTTCAGAAAGGCATGATTTAGAAAGAAACATAATTTTCAAATGAATTTCTCTTATTTTTTCAGTTAAAATGTGTCCATAAATATTTCATGTTGCACGCCTATGCATACAAAATGCAATGAAATTATCTGCAAGTAATATTATTTCAGACGGCTCACAAATGACCTTGAATAGTCATCTTTCGTGAATAATAGTTTACGATTGCTTTTTGTTGTATTGATTTGCGCCACTAGAGGGAAAATTTTATCTACGATTGCGAATAATGATGCAAAATACTTGTATTTTCATCCAAAACTAACCTATACTTTGTTTCACTTAAGAAAATAGCGTTGGTTGATAGGGATATAAATTCTGCTCTTTGATTGATCAAATAAAATCTACAGAATTGTGAAGTTTAACCATGTTTTGTTTTAATTTTAATATTCAGGTCTTGTACATTTTTACAGATAAAAATATTCATTATTGACAAAGTCTGGTTTTACAAATTTAAATTATTTATTTAATGTGTGAAACAACGGCCGAGTATAGTAGATGGCGCTTGAGAGCCTCAAGAGCCATGTACTATTTTCTTACGTGAAATGAAGTATAGTTTCGTATTTTTCAAAATGATGAAACTTTAATGCAGTATAAGTTGCCATGCCATTTATAGGTATACTAACTTTGTTTGAGAAAATATTTTGACATTTACCTGATGTACTATTTGATTTATTTATTATTTCAAACAATAGGGGATTCCACCAATTTTTTATAATTTCATCAGAAAGTAGAAGTAAAACTAAGACTATTGGTGAAAAAAACGTCCTTACTGTTTCATAGGCTAAAATAATAGGATCCTGTGCTGGAGGTTGATTAGGAAATATCCTAGGTTTTATTCTATTCCTCACACAAGGCGACAGTAATGTAGGATCCACATCTCTAGGATCTAATAGTCCTCCTCCAAGTCCAAGGCAACTGACTAGTAGTCCTATCGCACAGGATATCGTTGTTCCTATTATAGTATACCACATATACGACAAATGGTATATTCCAAGGACGTTGTCCGCCTCGGTATTATACGTAAAAACTTGTTTTCGGAAATAAGTAGATAACTGGGTCTCGGCTCTGCAATGAAAATTTTCTACGAAATTGTGAAAATATAGTGTTAAAGGTTACAACCTTTGTCATGCATTTTTAGTTACTTGTAGTTGTCAAGAATGTAGGTACAAAATAACATCTTTTATATTTATTGAGTTATTAGATCTTATCGTAGATAAAATATTGTGCGATACACATACGTAAAACATCTTGTGTTACGAGCGCGTTTGAATTTCGACCCAATTTTGACAAAAGACTACTTTTACGTACTTGTATCGTAAATAACTATTAATTTATCAGATTGGCACACCCAGCAATTGGCAATATACCATGGTGATATATTTATTTATTTATTTACCAGCAAATAAACTTAGTTACTTAGTTGGTGTTGGTGCTAGAGAATTAATAATGACAGTTTAAAACGTCAAAATTAAATAAAATACTTTTATTCCATATCAATTTTAGCTTTACATATATTGTAAATAAACTAAGATAATCGGCCTAATTCTCTAAGCAAAATTGTTAAAATTAACAACCATTTTCAGTTGATAATTTCAATGTCAGTTGCTGAGTTCAAAATCCCAATTCACTATTACATCAAGTTGCTAAAAGTTAACTAAGTAGTCGTTACGTCGAGTTGTTAATCTAGCAACTGCATTTCTCTTAGTATTGAACAATCGTTAGTAAATGGTTTTTCTAGAAAATTTTGTGTTAGGAAATATACTTTTACTGGAAATAGAGGGACGACAGCAAAGGTAAACTATTTATAAACTAATATAAATCTACACGCCCAATAAATATATAATATATACATTTTTAAACAAGATTTTAGATTTATGCAAAGAAATTTGCGAGATGTTAGTAATCCATTCCCGATACTGATATCGGGAAAAAATATGTACAGAGATATTCAAACTATACTCAAAATTTTTGACTTTGTTGGGTCTAGTAATAAAACTATAAATATCGCAATTATCTGTCTCAACCGTGTTGAACTGCATAAAGATTTAGGAGTTTTGTTCGACCCTAAATTACATTTTGGTCCGAATTACGACTATATTATTAATAGTGCTTACAGAAATTTAGGTTTCATTATTCGAAATTCACATTGTTTCAACAATCCAAAATCTCTTATTTCTTTGTACAACTGTTTTGTAAGGTCTAAGCTCGAATACTGCCTCATTGTCTGGAACCCAATATATGATAACTTTAGTAAGCGAATTGAGTGGGTACAGCGGAAGTTTGTCAGATATTGCACTCGTAAAATTTCACCTTCATTTAATGCTTTAACATACAATTATTCTGCTGCTTTACATACATTTGACATGTATACACTTGAGGACAGACGTAGGATATATTCATGCCTGTACCTTTATAAACTACTAAATAATCTGGTTGATGATAATTTCGCTTTAAGTCAAATTAATTTTTCCGTACCACGTTTGCATTCCCGTTCCAGTAATACTTTTTACATTCCTGTCATACGTAACAATTATGAATTAAAAAACCCTATTAGAAGATTATGTGTTTTCTATAATGAAATTGAAAACAAATGTTTCAGTGAACTTGACATTTTCTTTCATAATTTTACTCAATTTAGAACTGTTCTCTACAATGAGTTAAACTAAGCGACACATTAGTTCACTTATTTTTTCTTATATTTTTATAATTGTAAACTTCATACATTTTTATATTTGTAAACTTCTGTATTTTTTATTCTCTGTATTTCCATCTGTCTATCCTTGCCTGTTTATTTTGTACACATTGTTGCCTCTCCCATGTTTTTGGGATACTTACGTATCCTGTTTTGGGAGAGAATAAATAAATAAATAAATAAATTATGATAAAGCGGCATATACCTTACTTTCTGCAGTATAATACTGTTAAAAAAAGTTTTTTAATCATCCCTTCTACAAATGTACAGTATAAAAGCACAGCTGTCTTTAATGACTACATAGAATACCTAATCTGCTTCTTGGTGTTTAAACCTGGGAGCAAATTTAATTTTTGTATTTAATATTTCTCGCTATTTTATTCATCCCTTCTACAAATGTATAGTATAAAAGCACAGCTATCTTATATAATTTTATTTACTTATACATTGATCTTGGAGTAAGTTCAATATCCAGTGAATATCGTGTGAATCATGACGGAAACTTCAAAACCACTGTACAACAAATTGTTTAGAACATTTTTGGGACTACAGTTTTCATTCCCATAAGAGATTATTTCTAACAAAAATAGAATTTATGTTAAAGGACTGTAAGGCTACTTTCCTATGCATACCAGGTAGACGAAAGATTCAGTGTATGGATAAAGCGGCTCAAAAATATTGGTCGATGTCAAACAGTATTATACTGCAGAAAGTAAGGTATATGCCGCTTTATCATAATTGCGATATTTATAGTTTTATTACTAGAGCCAAAAGAGTCAAATAATTTGAGTTATAAGCAAGTGTCGTTTAATTCGTGAACTGGATGGTCTCATGCTTCAAGCATACTGAGTCAGTATAGGCCCGAAGGTCTCATGTTGCAAGATTAAGAGTTTACATTTATTCCAAACTTAAATATTTTAATTATTAATATTGATAGTAATAATAAATGAAAACACTTGATGTAAGTTTCACGTATACGTTTTATTTAACTCTTAATCGATTTCGGCTTCTTAGGCCTTCTTCAGAAGATGTAAAGCATTGAACTAAATACAAGAATTGTTAAGTATTCCTAAACACTACATAACATCTGTTGACAGTAAGGGGATTACTTGGAAAATTCATTTATTAGGGTTTGCCAGACATCGTATAAATTAAATCTACCTGGTCATTTAAGATGCTCGAACCAATTTTAATTGCTTTTTGTATTTCATAAGCTTCTAGTAAATCCATTTTCGGGCCTTTGTCTGTTATATGTAAAATTTTAATATTCTTCTTATCACAGGTATGATTCACCTCATTCAAATGTTTAGCTAGATTTGAGTCTTCTTTGTTATTTTTGTAAGAGAGATTAAGAGTTAAATAAAACGTATACGTGAAACTTACATCAAGTGTTTTCATTTATTATTACTATTATTATAATGTTTCATCAAGTGCCTACAGCTAAATCTTTAAATTTTCTTAATATTGAACAAATTTTCAGATTCTCTCCCGAAAAGATCTAAATTCAATTTTTTGAAATTTATTTTCATTTATCTTATACATTTAAATTTAAACGGCCATTTCAACAATGTCAAATTTATATTATTTTTACAGCTAAAACTTCTAGACGATGGTCACGCGTCATTCCTGATGATAAGATTCTTGAAATTTCGAATTCGATCGCATCGAATTGAATAAACATGTATACTAAACTGGAGAACTTCAACTGGAAGCGTAAATTTTTGGTGGTATATTTAAAAATATTATTCTGTAGGAAATTTGTCATTGTATTTAATGGTGATTCAATGAAAAATCCATATTTCAATTAAAAATAATGATTTGTATCAACAAAAAAATATTAATAGACAAAAATGAATATTTTGTACTTACGATCCATAATTATACTGACAACCACTAACTGATACAGGCTTTTCTGGATATTTTATATGGCCGCTAGTTATTGCAGATTGGGTACATAAAATCAACCAACCCATAAATGCCATGCCGCTTACACTGCCTACCAACGCGCCCTGCAATAAATTTTTCATGGTAAATTGAGTTATATATGTATATTTGTTTTAAAATATAATTCATACCGTTGAATTAACCCAAGGAAGCAACAAACCCATTGTAAAAAGAGCCAGGGATGGTCCTGCACTTATTGTTCCTATACTCATTGTTACCTAAACGGAAATATCATAAGAAGAGAACATTAAATACAAGAGTTTTTTAAAATGTTATCCATCTAGCCATGAAATAAAAGAAGAGCGATTGTAATTTTTTATTTTTACTGCTAAGTTCCTGTAACATATTTTGTTAAAATTAAAGTTAAAAAATTTCCTGTAATTTTGAAATTGTTAAACTTTCCTCACCAATGGGTATTACCGGAATATTTCGGAAATAAAAAAAAAAAAAATTGTATTGTTTACGATTTGAGGTGACCGAGTGCCTGTGTGTCTGCTTACGAACTTGGGGATCTGAGTTTGATCCCGACCGATGCCAAAATTAATTCGAATTTTATATGGCTCAAAAGTGACCCCTGTTATGCAGTCCTCGCTGCACTTTCCACGCTAAAATGAGTGCCCGTGAGGTGATACTTGGTACGCCCGCACGGTGCATGTCATCATCGTTACCGATATCTGTGCAAAGCAGATTGGCACACCCAGCAATGGGTAATATGCTTTGATGATATATATTTTTTAATATTTTAAGACGAAAGTGTTAAGTGTTTATTAAGAAAATAAATAAAGATATGTTATAATCAGTTTTAAAAATAACATTTTGTTATATAAATATGTACCTGCATATCAACATATCGATATGTCAATATATCGTGGGAAAATTACAAAATTATGAGTATTACTATATCACAACTTCAGTTTAAAATACAGTTTCTACAAAGGTTTGAATACAAGAATAGTACATTCTATAACTAGTACGGAATAGATAATTTTCGCGCAAGCAAGTGGTGGAAATACTATCCCATATAAGTTTTATACTATACTTTCTCTAACACTATTTAAAACATATATTTTGCTCATCACTTGATATTTTTGCTAAAAATAATAAAATATTATTGGTATGTTACAAAAGCAATTATTTTTTATTTAACTTACTATGTAAAAGTTTCAAAAAGCGTAAAACAAGTCATATAATTAGATTTTGTATTCATTTCTTTTATAATTTCACAGTTACGGCAGTTGGGGTGACAAAATCAAATAAACAAAGCCGGCTTCATTTTGAAAACAATTTCGTTTTTCCATGTATTTTAAATGGGAACTGAAAAACTAGCGGGCTTTGACTGTTACAGAATAATATTCTGTAACAATTACTGAGTTTACATGCAGTTATCAAAACGTTTTTAGTTTTGTAAACGTCATGTATACAGTGTCAAAACGGTTTTGAGTTATCTCAAACCAAAACTAAAATTCACGGGTTTGACTTGGAAACTAGTTTCAAAACTACTCTTGTAAACACTTAAAATTCAGTTTCTAGATTGCGCATGTGTATATAGCATGACGTTTCTGTCGCCTTGTGTTACTTGGTGTTACTAACCTACACATAAACTGACAGTTGTATAGTTTTAGTGCGTAGTGCTACAAAGTAGAAAAAATTATTGAAATAATAACAAAACGAAGAATTTGAAGTGAAGAGGATCTGTCACTTACATCGGTTAAATGCGCATGCGCCGAGACTATTATCAAATCAATCTGGAAACCTGTTTTGAAAATTGCATGTAAACAGTTTCGCGTAATTTTGACTGAAAACTGAAACCATTTTCAAAATTGTATGTAAACGTATATGTGTTAGTATATGTTTATTAGGCGATTTCGGGCGACAACCGTTCACTTGCGGTATGTTGCGTTCAGGTACGTTCTCACATTCGGGCGCTAGGAACAACATACCCGGTATGCTTTGATCAGTGCTCACAGCTGAACGGGTTTGCGAGTCGGGTCAGCTCTCTGTTCATTATTTCTATCTCTTTTTATCATGTCTTTTTTTGAAATGTCAAAAGTCAAAACAGTCGGAGTCGTGGTCTTATGTCAAACAGGGTGACATTATTTTCGTTGACTCTTTTTTGGACAAATATGGAAAAAACTATCTTTCTCCGTTAATGCATTTTAATTGTCAGACACTATTTTTGACAGTTTTAAATGTCACAGAATATACATAACCACCAAGCACGGTGTCAACAAGTGAACCAACGATTTTTGGCGCCACCATATCATACCGTAACTAACCGCAAGTAATCCGAAGAAGTGAACGGGTATGTCGCCCGAAATCGCCTATTGTGTATCAGTTTTCAGTTCCAAAATGATGTCGGGAATCGATTGAGGATGATCCAAAATGCCGAAGACTTGTGAATGCAAGAATGAAATAAATGTAAAAAGATTGAAGATTTGATTATAACACAACAAAAATAGCAACTAAACAAAATATTGCTTTACATTCAATTATTTTCCTTCATGGCTACGTAGATAACATTATAAATCTCCCACATATATGAAAAATAAATTACCTGTAAAACTGTGCCTAATTTTTCAACAACAAAAACTAATGCTACAAAAATAACTCCCAAAATAATTGTCGTAATTTTCATCATAACTTGTTTATGTCGTTCTGATGGTTCGGTTTTTAAAAAAGGTCTATAAAAATCTTCTAAAATAACAGCCACGAGAGAATTTAAACCAGTAGATAATGAACTAAAATATAATAATAAAAATAAACAACACAAAAGAAAAATAAATAAATATCTATCTACCTCAAAGCTGCACTGAAAATTCCTGCTACGAAAAGTCCGGGTAATCCGGGAAGATTTCCGACTACGTCCATGACTAGAATTGGGAGCAGTTGGTCTTTTTGTTTGGCTAACTAGAAAAGAAAAAAATATTTTGTAATTGAACTATACAATTTAATTAATTTCACCTTTGTGGTAATTGGATCACAATTATAATATGTAGCGTAAATTAACAAGCCACAATATGTTGATGTACAACATAATATGATGAGTCCAATTACAAATATCCATACAGCCCTGAAATGAAAATATTACATTCATGATGAAATTAAATAATAAAAGAGATCTCATCTTTAAAAATAAAAATTTTAATGAACCTAAGTCCATGCAAGGAATTATTATAAATAAAACGTTTGTAAAAATATCCTGGTAACAATTAATAGGTTTGTTCGCACAACAGCGAAAAACCGGCATAAACCATTCTGAGCATGCGTATCTGTTTAAAAGTGTTCGCACAAGAGATATTTTAAATCTACGATTAAAAATCATTTGTTCGTTCAGCAAAATATTTCAATCCCTGATCAGTTTCCAACCGTCAGAAAAGTCCGCGGATTTTAAAGAAAGTTTTAGTTTGTGACATGCGCAGTGGAACTTCTGGCTATTAGTGAGCATTGTTGCACTAGTACGGTGACTAGTACTAGTCAAAACGAGAGACAAAATATTATCATTTATTATAAATTCATCCAAACCACCAAATATTTGCCATATTGTCATGTAGATTCAGGGGCGTAAACTACGTGGGTGCACGGACGCACATGCACCCATGCGACCCACAATAATTTCGCTCTAACATTTTAATTATATTTCATACATTGTAAAAATGAGTTGTCAATATTTTAAAATTGTTTAAGAGTAAGTTAACAATATTTAATCGTGTCATGATAATGGCAGTAAAATACTACTATTAAGACGAACAAACGGATATGTTAATACTTATAGGATATTGGGAAGAAAATTATTGGCAACCTATAAACAAATGTTACTGTCATAAAAAATAGTTGTTTGACATTTGGATAGATTAGGTACGTTCAATAAGCCAAGCAAAACAAGCAACCGGAAGTAAAATTTGTTGAATGACTTTGCTAGCCTAGCATTTGCTTGATTTGCTCGCAAGCAATCCAAGCCACAATTTTCTCGCTTGTCTTGCGGGAAATACAAATTTTACATACATGCAGTTAACTTGAACTGTTTCTATTTCTTTATATGGTGTGTGTCTATCAACCGCATGTAAAAAAGGCTTTGGGAGTTTTGTGATGGATGTTTATAACATTATTAAATTTGAAATATTTTGTTATAGTCAATATAGCTTCTTCCAAATTAATCCCATTATCTGAAAATAAATATATAAATTCATTTTACATATGTTCGCAGACCAAGAAAAGAAATACAACAGGTACACAATTACACAATGTTATATTTGACATCTATATACGTTTCTCGATGACAGTTGTGGATGACACTTCGTCATATAGCTAACAAATCGTTCAGCGCACTAAGCAACATGTCTCGTTTGCTTACCTAGCATTTGCTAGATTTGCTTACTTCATTGAACGCACCTATTGCTAGACGAAATTTATTTTAAAAATTTCACTGTGCACTGTTATTCATATTTAATTCTTTTCTGCCTAAATCGTTTCAGATATCACGACTTACGCAGAGACAGAAAAGTTTACCATTGAATGTATCATTGTCGTGACACCTAAGTTTCACTCAAACCGAACAAAGCGTTCTGTCATTATAAGCAAAAATTTTTTTTACTAAACGGTACACTTTCGGTTTTTCGGATATTGGTAAATTAGGTTAAATTGTGTTATTTTGGGCCCAGGAATCTGTGTTTAAGCCATGTATACGTGTTTTAGAGATACCCTGTATATTAATATTAGGACTATTATTATTTTTTTTTGTAATAGATATTAATTTTATTTATGTTAAATGTATACATAATAATTTAATATATGTATAATAAAATAAGTATGTTATTTTTATTGTATTATTTGCATTTTTAAAAACATATAGGTACCCATATTTAAAATAAAAATAGTGCACCCACAGCCAAAATAAAAAGTTCACACCTCTGTGTAGATTATCGAGTATAAATTTAAGAAAACCAAAAATAAACACAGGAATAAATTTTAAAGATTATAATTCCGTGAGAATGACAAATGACGGCAACAACAATCAGTATAAAATAAAAACCTTTCCAGATGGTACCTAGTAAGAACAATAAACCTTTCATTCTGTTCGCAGAACACAAAAATTTCCAATCAGTTTGCAACCAATTTCAAACTACGCACGCGTACTGAAAAATTAACAATTAGTTGCTTATTTTGTTGTACGAACATACCTAATTTATTTTCCATGACTTACTTGTTAGCCTCTTTGATATTAGGCAGTGCCAGATACCTTTGTATCATGGACTGATTAACCGCACTGGTTTGCAAAAAATACAATGTTCCTCCGAACACTAATGACCAGAATGTGTGCCTGACATAAGGATTCATGTTAAAGTCCGGAGGTTCAATTCTTGTACTTTCCAGGCCTCGTTGAAAGACATTCTCTATTCCTCCAATGTCAATGGTTCCTTTTATGGCAATGAAAAACATGGTTCCAACCATTATGACCGTTTGGATGACGTCTGTCCACACCACGGCTTTCAGACCACCCTAGAAATAAATATAAAGTATGATTTTAGAGTCAGTATGGTTTAGAAATTGTGGTATACTTACTACACTAGTGTAAAATATACAAATTAAACAAACTATTGGAGTAATTAAATGCACATTGATTCCGGTAACTAAAAATGATAAAAAACATAATAAATACCTAATTTAAATGATAGAATAATTAAAATTAAAAAAAAACGTTTTCATGCAATTCTAAAATAGTTTCATTTGAAGCATAGGCGCCGACTACGTGAAATATATATATATATATATATATATATATATATATATATATATATATATATATATATATATATATATATATATATAAATACAATTGAAATTTATGTTATATTTGTCTTATGTTGAGTTTCGCGGTAAATTTAAAAAGGCAAGATTTAAAAAAAAATTGGTAAATATTTTAAGTCATACGATAAATTTGTATCTTTTGTACATTTTTATTTATTTCTGTACCAAGGGACCTTTTCAATTTAACGGCTATCTCTTTCTATCGTTGCAAATAGTAAGAAAATGGCGCGAACAACTGCCAGTTGGGCTGTCAAACGAAACGTCAAAAATATTGCAGTCATTAAAATACCTGTATTCTCAGTGAAAATTTGCATCGTTAAACATTTTAACCAATAAAAGCTTTTGTAACTTATTTCGATAAGATTTTTTAAAGTTATCTGAGATATTCTCACATTTTACGTCTAAATATTTTAGAAACAATAGCAATAGATCTCAGTTGTTCTTACTATGCGCAGATCCCCATTGCGCATATCTTCTATCTCTTTAAATTGAAAAGGTCCATTCTATGAAATAAAGTTTTTATTTGGTAAATTTTCTGTTGCCTCGTTTTAGACCCCACACGAAAACTCAAAAGTCGGCGCCTATGATTTAAAGTACTTAACGATAAACACGGTCTACAACAATTTAAAGGTACATATTAACACATTATTTTACTCATAAAAGTGATTAATTTATAATTATATTTTTATGTTGTTGTTTATATTTACCTTGGTTAAATGCTAAAGCTGGGACATATATCACCATTGGTAACCACGTGCTCTATAACGAATAAATTACCTACATTATTTGTTTGGTTTATTACATAATTTTAATTACCATTTGTTTTTGAGCATAGTATTTCATTTAATTTTTTGTTATTATATAATTAACTAGCAGATACCCGCGGGCTTAGCAACCGCGAGTCAATTTATATTTTAACCCCGTACAACACGATGTTAGTGTTAATTGAAAATAATTCAAGAAATGCAGAATCCCCAAAAATGCATGTTTACATGTTTAGTCCCGGTCAAAAGCGATTCAATATCACGGTTTCGATAGTGTTTATTTTTGCTAAAATGTAATTTAGAGGGTTAATATGTATATTTCTGGTATAAAAGTGGTTAAATTTTCAGTTAAAAACTCCTCAAATCCCGGTTAAAAAATTATACACTTTTGGCTAAAAATGTGAGGTAAAAAAATCGGTCAATATCTCAATTCAATTTAAATATAGTGTTAATTCTTACAAAAACGAACTCTGGGGGGTCTATTTGATATATTCACATTTTTAAAGTGACAAAAAGGTTAAGGAAATGGGAAAATTTTCCTTAAAAAATGCATATTATTTTGCTCTCAACTCCTCAACAGTTTAAATTATTTTCAAATTAACACTAACTTTGAGTTTTACGTATTTCAAAATGTAAATTAATTCAATTCCAAATATTAAAACCATTATTAAATATTTATAAAATGACGCTCGTTGCGGATTTTCTAAATTCTTCCAAAACATCAAAACTTTTATTTGGTTATGAATTCAGCTGAAATTTACAGGAAATACATAAAATTAATTGAAAATCATTTATTTATTGTTAAAATTTGTCGAAAATGTTGATTTTTTTAATGAAAATATTTGAATGGCAGCAAAGTGTGGTTGTGACATTTTAACTCTATCGGTAAGGTTGCTCTCGGAACTAATGCTAATGCTATTCTTATGTAAACTTTGAAAATTAACTATAAAAAAAAAACTAGGCAACGTTTTGAACTCTAACAACTTCTATGACACAAATTTGGCGTCGGTATGTGAAACGGTATAGATTTGCCTAGCGGTTATTCTTTCACTTATATATATATATATATATATATATATATATATATATATATATATATATATATATATATATATATATATATATATATATATAAGATTATGGGTAAGTCACACAGTTTTGTTTCTTTGTTATAATTACAATGGGGTATGTGACCATATTCGAATTTCAATATATATGTCATAAAATATAAAAACTAACCACTGTAGCTTCTCATAATAATAATACAAACTAAACTTTAATTTGTAATAATCTTGTTATTAACAATTTAATGTTTTGGAGAAGGGATATATGCCGTAAGTATGTTAGTATGGTGGACGAAGACAGATAGACTGCGGGAAGGAAAGAGACAGTTATAAATCAGCATATGAGTGTCGCGTTTATGTTGTGGTAGGCGTGGCAGGGTGTGGCATGGTCACATCTGGCTATATCTATCTCTTTCCCTCCCAGTCTAACCGTCTTTTTTCACGCTTCTACCATTGTTACGTCACAAATCCCTTCCCCAAATTTTTAATAATTATTTTCTTGTAAAGTACGCATAATTAATCGATGTAAAAAAAATACGGATATTTTATTTTTTTGTCTAGTATCATATTATGTAAAAATAAAAAATTGGTCACATACTTCATTACACTCGCCATGTTTGACAAGATGACAGCATCTGAATCCACCTCTCGCTCATTTTTCAAATGCAGAGCGGAACACGAAAAATGACCGAGAGGTTGATAAAGATGCTGAAATCTTGTGAAATTTGGAACATAGCGATTGTTTTTCTAATTCTTTATTAGACGTTATTTCACAGAGAGTTCGAAAACAGCATACCTGATTTTTCAGATTAATGATTTTGTTCAATACCAAATATTTTAATTTTAACAGATCGTAACTAATTGACGTTACGATCCTTATAACATAAATAACTATTATGGGAAGCTCTATGCATACAAATTTAATAAAATTTAATATTTGAAGTACGAGCAGGATCGAGAGGATAAAACGTTTTGGAAACACTTTGTTAGATCATAATTCTTAAAAAAAAATAATTAAGATTTAATCGGCACCAAACGCATTAGATGTACGAGATGTGACCATATACTGATTTAAATTAGTTTAAAATCCTGTTAATTTGTATTTGATTTATTTTGTTCATATTTTCAAGTTCTTTGCTGTTATTATATTTAATATTTCTTTGTTATTATATCGATGCTTTTGACACGAATAATAATCGGAAGGACATTCTATTGTATTTCCAAAGGTATTTCTATAATCTTCAATAAACACATACCCAAAAGGGTAAAACCATAAAGTGTGTATTTTCCCTTTCCCAAAAGTTACATTTGAAATTTTTGTTTAAAAGTCAATAACTGTTAAGTAATTCACTACAAATAATATAAATACAAATAAAAAAGCGGTGAAAGGGGCAATTCATATGAAAAGAGATGATATACTTACAGTTCCTACGATACAAAGGATTGATCCAAATATTCTAACGGGCCAGCTAAATCTTCTTTCCAAATACTACAAGAAAATAGAATACATTTTCGTACAGACATACAGTATAGTATAATAAATCTACATAATATAAGTAATAATATACCTCGAATGTGGATGTGAGTTTCAGTTCAACAAAAACCGGTAAATAAATATATTGGAAAATGATTCCCATTATTATAACTCCGAATATAATATACGTATACTGGATTCCATATACGTAAATTTCAGTTGGTATACCTAATAGTGATATGCCGCTTACAAAACTGAAATTAAAAATATGGAATGAATTTCCTTCATATACAACTGTTCGAAAAAAAGGTCCCAGTAAACACATATACGTTTTTTAAACGTATTATAAACGTGTCATTGGTTGATAAAACGTTTTACGTTGAAAAAGCAACGGTTTATATTTGGTGTTAGGTAAACACCATTTGATATTAACGTTATAGAAACGTACTTTATGTATCAAAATATAAGTATATTATATTCTAACGTTAAAATAACGTTATTTGTAAGTTATATATACACCATTGCAAATAATGTTATTGTAACGTGTAGTTTAACGAATTTTTGAAATAAGGTATAATTAAAGCCGTGTATCTAACGTTTTTAATTTACCTTAAAAATACGTTCATATTTTTTTAACAACAGCTTTATTTTGGACATGCACACGCATGATATGATATCTGATAATAATGTACCAATCGCGTCCATGTATACATATATTAATTAAAATGTATTATGATGGTTTAAATAATAAAGAAATGTTTAAGTTCAATATTTTAGAATACAGAAAATATTAATTTGCTTTTATTATTCACAACCGGTGAGAACCGTTTATTTAGTAAAACACAATTTCAGTTTTACACAATTTGCTAAATTAATGGTGTATAGTTGTTGCGTTTTGTTTTGAATTCGTTGCAATAAAGAAGGAAATTAACGTTTTTTAAACGTTCATGAATGCCTGCAGCTATAATATTTTGAATAGCATTTAATAGTAACGTTATAGAAACATACTTTTTGTGTCAAAATATAAGCATATTATATTCTAACGTTTAAATAACGTTATTTGTAAGTTATATATACACCATTGCAAATAATGTTATTGTAACGTGTAGTTTAACGAATTTTTGAAATAAGGTATATTAAAAGCCGTGTTTGTAACGTTTTTATTTTACGTTAAAAATATGTTTATATTGTTTTAACAACAGTTTTATTTTGGGCATGTATAATAGGCATGCATCTAGAATAATAATGTATACTAATCGCGTCCATATATATTAAACAAATTTTATTAAGATGGTTTGAAAGCTAATTAAAGAAATGTTTAACTTCAATATTATAGAATACGGAAAATATTATTTTCTTTTATTATTTACATCCGGTGAGAACCGTTTATTAGTAAAACACAATTTCAGTTTTACACAATTTGCTAAATAAATGGTATATAGTTTTACAGTTTTGTTTTGAATTCGTTGCAACAAACAAAAAAATTAACGTTTTTTAAACGTTCATGCATGCAAGTAGCTCAACGTTTTGTGCAGCACGGAACAATCTGATTGGTTACTGAAAGATCATGCGTGATAGTGTTGTGAGGGTCGCATTTGGTCGCAGTTCATACCAGTTATCAGTTCTGCATACTAGTGCATTGCATACAGTACAGTTTACTCAAAGTATCAACATTATCTCTGGTGATTGTGTTCGTGTTTAGATATATATAACATCGAATTCTTTTCCTAAAGTAGAAAAGAAATGGATTTAAGTAGCCGAAGTTCTAAATAATGCTAATATAGGACCACAATAAACCATTAAAGAATGGAAAAATGTAAGTATAAGTATATTTCATACGAAATATAATTTTCAGTGTAAACAATTAATTTTCTGTTTTTCGGTTAGGTTAGAAGCGAATGGAAAACTAACACGAAGAAAAAAGCAAGAGATATAAAAGACAATATGAAAGGGACAGGTGGTGGACCCAAACTAAATAAACAATTAAACGATTTAGGAGAAAGACTCCTGTCCTTAATGAGTAAAATCATTATAGATGGTGCACCGAATATCGAAGAGTCAGAATTAAAACGAAATACAGAAAACGAAGAATCGTTATTAGAAAGAGAGAGAGTAATGTAAACTTTTTGTTGTCGGATATGAACATAATTTTAGAAGTATGATTTTTTCAAGTTTTTATTATTTTGAATTAACTAAGTTATAATTTCAGTCTGATGCAGTGGAAAAAGAATTTATCCCGTTTTTAAATATCAAAAAATCAATGAAAATAGCATTGAATAAAATGATAAGGTAAATGAATAAAAATGTAATCAGTGTTTCAAAGTTTTTACAATTATATGTTTTTATTTTCCAGACTAATCTGCAACCATCTAATATAAACATGCTCTCTACAACTAAAAACAAACGTAACACCGTTATTGAAAAAGAAGTCAACGAAAAAGATGAAGAAACAAACTTATACATCCCCAATCGATGTACACCACTTATATTATATAATATTTAATTCATTATATTTAAATATTATATTACAAAATAGAATGATTTTTGTATTAAAATAATATAATATTAAAAAAATAAATAATAAGTAATGTGTGTCATTTTTGTATTTCGTAAGCAATTTTTTTATTATTTAAAAGATATACATATATAAGGGTACTCAATACGTTGAAGAGACGTTAATATACACGTTTCTCAATAAAACATTTTTAACTTTAAATTTACGTTAATACGTATTAATATAAAACGTAATATTATAACGAAATGAATATCAGATTTTAATACGTTTAATGAACGTGTTCTAGGTATTAAAATAACACGTTTATATATTAGTGTTTTGCAACGTTTAAAACCGCGACATTTTAAAGATGAATCTACGTATTAGAGACACGTATTTTTCTAATGGTGTTTCTGCAATAAGAAACGTTTTATACACGTATCTGTGTTTATTGGGGTGGGAGTATATTTGGAATTATTCGTGTTGGAGACTACAAATAGAGTTAGACCTGACCTAAAACTATATCAGCACCTGATGTTGAGGAATAAATAATTTTAACCCGTCTTGCCGCAGATCCTTTTGTTACAGTAGTTCTGTAACACACATTAGAGGGAATGTCCTGAAAAACAAACTCCTGCATCCTTGCCATCTTCACCGCGTGCATGTGCTAGGTCTGTTTCTGTTTCTAATGATTCAAACCAAAAGAGTGTTTAAATTCAAAACATTTTGTTTTCGGACATGGGTACAGCCAATATTACATTAGTCAACTTTGGTTGACGTCAAACGACAACTTCGGTTGTGTCAACCAAAGTTGACTATGCAATTTAGTAGTTGTCAGTTGAAAGTAAACCGGTAACTGTATCAACCAAAGTTAAATAGTCAACTTTAGTTGTAAGTTGCCATCAACTCTCGGGTTGCATTACATAGTTCAGAAATGTAATAAAAAAGATTCCCACTTTCTGTAACAATAGGGCTGTTGCAAGAATTTTTGTATGCCTTCTAAGTATTAAATTTCAAAAGATATCATTATTTAAATAGCCACGAATTTGAAAATATCACTAAATATCTAATAGATATTTTACAATTAATTTTCGAAATTTGGATAATATTTTGAAAAAGTCACGTGATCTGAAACAGAATGTGACGTCACAACACATACATATTTATCGGCTCCAATTGGTCCCTTATAGTGTCAATTCTTTGTGTTTTGTTACAAGTGTTATGATAAATATTAGAGGTGGGCGCGTGAGTAACTTTTTGTTCAAGATCACGCACGCTCACGGCACTAAAAATGTAATCACGACCAATCACGCACGAGTTTTTATGTTTGATTCACGATCACTCACGCTCACGATTTTATTTTGGCACTCACGCCCGGCGGGTCACGTTCGTGTCACATAATTGTTCCTATGTACATTTAACACAGTCATAAGTTGTTATCAAATTTGTTAACAAATTGGTAATAAATTAGGTAACAGATTGGTTGCATTGGAAACGAATGTTTATGGACAAATAGGTTGTTCTTCCATCACAAATATCATTATAAATTAGGTAACAAATTTATTAACAAAATTATGATCGTATCAAACGGGCTTAAAGATTTGTATATCTTTAGTGAAATCGGAGCAACTGTGTATACAATTTTCGGTACAACAATAACACTATTTGCATTGCAGACTAAATATTTTTATATTTTTAACTGTTGTTATCAAACAATGACTACTTTTTATATTATATTTATAATATGCTGATTATGAACCACTAGTGTTCGAAACGTCCGTTTTTTGAATAAAACAACAAATTCAGATATTACAGTTACATATATATATATATATATATATATATATATATATATATATATATATATATATATATATATATATATATATATATATATATATAGATGTGCAGAGTACTCGCGACTGGTTCGAGTAGTTAAGAAGACAAACTTTAAAGCGGGTTTTTGACAGTCAAATGAAATTTAGTGGGCAGAAATAATTTCGACACTCTTTTTAATAAAGTCAAGCTTTCGGTTTATTTAAAACCATCCTCAGGACTATTAATTTGAGATTTGGAAGTAAAATTTTCAAAACCAAACATAATATGCGAATTTAGTGTTGGACTTTCAGTTTAACATTGTCATAGTTAATAAAATTATAAATTTTGTACAAAATATAAGTCGTTTTACATTTTAAAACAAAAATTATTACAAATTTTGATGATGGCTGCGAAACAACAAGAAAAAACCAGAAACTTTACAACTCACTAAATTCGCATCTTATGTTTGGTTTTGAAAATTTTACTTCCAAATCTCAAATTAATAGTCCTGAGGATGGTTTTAAATAAACCGAAAGCTTGACTTTATTAAAAAGAGTGTCGAAATTATTTCTGCTCACTAAATTTCATTTGACTGTCAAAAGCCCGCTTTAAAGTTTGTCTTCATATATATATATATATATATATATATATATATATATATATATATATATATATATATATATATATATATATATATATATATATATATATCTCGTTCCTGAATAAATATCTGATTTTATCTGGTTGTAGATATAAGTTGACAAGTGTAATTAATTTTTGCAACTTTGGTTGAAGAAACCAGGTTACTTCAACCAAGGTTGCCAGTTTCCATCAACCAAACTTGACTAATGTAATATCGGCGTATATTAACACTTTTTCTTTGTCGTTGGTTTATCTAATATCTAATACATTCTAAAAATTTTTCATGTTGAGAATTATAAATAAATACATAAATGTTTATAGTATTGAAGCAGAATTACGTTGTTGTACATCATCGAAAATTGTGAAATTACGAGTTGCAGTTGTTAATGGGCCGTGTCAGCGGCATGTTGCATTGTTGAGTTGGGGGCCCATGGTCCATCTGACTACGCAGAATATAGTTCACATGTAATTTCACAATTTTCGATGATGTACAACAACGTAATTCTGCTTCAATACTATAAACATTTATGTATTTATTTATAATTCTCAACATGAAAATTTTTTTAGTTGCTGATGATGAGCGGATTTAGCTCGAAACGTCCTAAATATAATTAAACAAGGAATCAGGTTGCTTCAACCAAGGTTGCCAGTTTCCATCAACCAAAGTTGACTAATGTAATATCGGCGTATATTAACACTTTTTCTTTGTCGTTGGTTTATCTAATATCTAATACATTCCCTAAATATTGCCCTCTATTTTTTGAACACCTGTATATTATTAAATTTTACCTTGCTATTAGAGACAATCCAACAGGAAGCACCTTCATGCTTCTCCCGCCCAAGAGATAATCATCTTCAGTCTTTGCGACATCAAAGAAACCAAAGTAAATGCCAACGACTAGACAGATGACCAGAGTGAGAATGAACACGAGGTAGTCGGCCCATTCGAAGCGTTGCATGGCCATGTTTACATTCTCCACGTTCCACACCCCCATCCTGGAACCGTTGACGATGGCGTCCACACCCAAGGAGTCGGAACTTCTAGGAAACATTCAACGAAATAAGAAAATAGTAAAAATATAAATTATTTGGTGTTTTAATGAGAGAACAACGAAAAACAAATGTTAATGTTTCGTTTGAACCGTTACTTTTTACCTCTCGCTAAGAGAAGTATTGAATTCATGCTAAAAATCGCATATCCAGATTTTAGTGAGTAAGAAAGTTTTAAGGTCCCTAGAATCCGATTATAACATTTTTACGATGATGTCCGTATGTGTGTGTGTGGTGTGTGGATGTTGGATTCACGATTTCTCAAATACTTAAGACATTGTTAACTACGGACTCCTCAATCTAACAATAATGGGAAGAGTTGATTAAGTTTTGGTAACAATTGGACAACCGGAAGTAGTAGTTACAAGAAAAAATCATCTAAATATTATTTATCGAAAATTTATGTAAATACTTATATTAAAACACGTTAAATTCTTTATTCGATAAATATAAATTCATTATTATATCTTCTATTGGTTAGAGATAAAGAAATGCATATAAAATAATTTCATGTAAATATTCTCAGGTCAAACTACTTCAAGGCAAGAAATTCAAATGTTTCTAATTGACACATAAATGTCACTGTCAAAAATATTTATATGCCACTGTCAAAAATATTTGTACATCATTATGAAGATTATGAAAATAAAAAAAAGTCAAAACGCAAAAGAATATACGTAAAAAAGAATATAAAAGGAATTTGCGAAAAAATAACAAATATAAAGAAAAAGAAAAGGAAAGTAGAAAAAGAAAATTTCAGGATATTGAATATAAAGAAAATGTATGTATTGTACATAATTTATATAAAATATCCCATAGATTTTGCAAATATATGTGAGAATATTTTGTAGTGAGACATGAATATATGTATTTGTAATTAAAAATATTTTTCGTTTTATGCGTACAACCAGGTAAAATATCTGGCGAGAGGTTATGTGTTGGCCACTTCAGATTTTTTCGTTTTGCAAATCAAAAACAACAATGACAACTGAAGATAGTAAAGTTTATGTTAACGCGCGTGTTTGACCATATACCGAACGAAAATAAAGCTTTTACGTTTCAGCTCCAGTTTTCGTTCCTACAAAAATAACGGTTTTTCCAGTTCATGGTTCAGTTCCGGTACGAAGCCCTGATATTGAGAATAAATGATTGAATCAATTCGTCGATAGCATTAAAGCCTTTCTAGATTTTACAAGTCTAACATTGCATTTCAATAAGTATTATATTGTTTGTTTTAAACAATTTTAATTTAGTAACAAATGAAAATGAAAGATATTCAAAAGAAATATAATTCCCCCGGCTACATTCTCAGAATAAGATGGATGATGTTTGAAGCCGTAGTCAAAAGTATCACTCTACGGGGCGGAAATATACTGATCTGATGGACAGAATTTCATCCTCTACAAGTGGGCAAATAACTTTTTTTTTTCGCTAAAATTAACCAAATAGAAGTTATAGGCGAAAAACTGAAAAAAGTGCCGATTTATGGTGGTTTTTACAAGATGGCGGAGGGAGCAGAGGAAGGGGATTTGTGGAAATTTGGAATTTTCATTAACCAACCATCCTATACAACATATCAAAAATTCAGAACTACCCGACCTTTGGTAGGGTTAAAATCTTTCATTTACTGGACTAATTGTATTACATTGTATACGTATGTTTTGTATTTGCATACTATTTTTCTTAAAATGAAATTTAATACATCAAAATAATCATTATGTAAAAAATATTGCAAACACGCATATTGTTTTGGAAGATAAAAAGTTTTATGGCAGTATCTAATTTCTATACAATTTATTAACAACACGTATTGTTAATTTGTTGGTTGCCCTTTACTATATGAAGCGTAAATTATAATTATAGAGGATAGTGCGTCGGAAGGCACACCATACCAATTTCAATGTTAATTTTGAAACTGAATAGCAATTTTATAAAAAATTTACGTCTCTATTGACTAAGTTAACTTAATTTAAAGACGTGAT
Organism: Harpalus rubripes; assembly: GCA_963082715.1. Lineage (NCBI taxonomy): Eukaryota > Metazoa > Arthropoda > Insecta > Coleoptera > Carabidae > Harpalus > Harpalus rubripes. Next base: position 32,867,813 of record OY720460.1, read on the forward strand.
AAAAATAGATTTAGGGTCATTTTCATAATAAAATTTATCTTCACTTTAACACTTTAAACTATAATTAAAGTTGTATTCGTTTTCATATTATAATTAGCATTTAGCGAGTATTGTAGCATTACTTTAAAATAAAGATAAAGTCTTAAAGTAATTTTAATTAAAATCTTAAAGTAAGTCTGATTGTGAAAACGGCCCTTAGTATAGGTTATTAAGAAATTATCGTCGATTAACTATCAATTACCTCTTTTTGTCAAATTAGGTACTTGATTTGGTTTACACGGATGTTCATTGCTGGGTGTGCCAATCTGCTTCGTACGCAGATATCGGTAATGATGATTTTTTAAAATAATCGCATATTAAATTAATTTTTACTGCATCTTTAAATTAAGAAGTTGAGTCGGGGTACTCGCGCATCAATATTTGAACATTTCAAAATTAATATTGGAATTCGGTTTCGATGCACCTATTTAATTTGCAAATATAAAATTTTATTAATAAGAGTAAAAAATATATTGATAACAGTTATTACAAAAATACAATGTGTGCACAATGTCTACACAAAATAAGTTATTATCGTATATAAGTAGCAAATTAAAATGGTAATTTTTATAGAAATATATGAATAAAGTTTTTATATTTTGCAATATAATTTATATGTAATATAATAAAAAATAAGATATTAACAAAACTAAAAAATATTATTGTTATTACGTATTGTTTCAAATATATATATATATATATATATATATATATATATATATATATATATATATATATATATATATATATATATATATATATATATATATAACTTTTTTATAATAATGATTTTAAAAATAAAATATGTGTCATTGAATACAGAATATTTATGCACAACTTACATTGACGAGGCCATCTCTCCTGCCTCGTCCAAATCAAAACACAAAATATTGCTCGAAATTCTATGAAAAATATCAGTGTAACAATTCACCTGACGTGTGTGCGCATAATACTAAAAAAACAACTCCGATTGCTGTATATATTGTTGGGGAAAAAACTGTGTTTAATGTAAGAAAAAATCTTTCATATTAATAAACACAGGTAAATATTGTGATCTTGTTTGGTAGATAAAGATGCTATATTTTCAAGCTTTGTATCATCAAAATTACTTTTTATTTTATTCTTTATTTATATTTTTTATCGCAGTAGGTCTGGAAACAAGGAAAATAAATATGTATTTGTTAGTATTTTTTATAATCTTAAACATATGCATATTTTGTTGAACTGGATTGGTTGATTTTATAACATAAAAACGCATCAGAATAATAATTTATTCTACCAGCCACAATTTGTACCACATTAAATAATAATTTTCAATAAACTTTCCTTTTCTGTATTTTTATAAATTGTAACTAATGTTTATTTATTTATACATTTATTTATTTATTTAATTTATACACACTCAACAGGACAAAGCCACAGTTACTTAGTGGTAAATACAAAAAGAAAAACAATTATAGATACATCTCTAGCAAAACAACAATACGGAGTAAAAATCAAATTATTTCAATATATGCACGTTTTAAATTCACATCGAATCAAGAATAACAATAGTTTGGTTTTGAAAACTTGCAATGAATCATTAAACAAATCAATTTCATTTAAGCTGGATATGTCATTGTAAATACTGTTAATGTACTTAATCAAAATATTTTTTACTTGTAAATTAGAATTTAATAATGATATTTTAAAATATTTCAACTTTTATGCACAAGTCGAAATTTTGGGAAAAAATGCATTAGAAACTAATACAGAATAATAATTATTAGGTATTTTTATCTCCTGCTACTCTTGGTAAGGAAGGTATAGGGATCGTGCTAAAAATCGCATATCGAGATTTTGGTAAATGACCACGTCTTAAGGTCCCTAGAATCCAATTTTAACATTTTCACGATGATGTCTGTTTGTGTGTGGTTCTAACTCAAATAGTATCATTCATAAAATTTTGAAACCTTGTATTTATACCTTATTCTAATATGGAAAGAAGCCATTAGATTTTGGTGCACATCAGATAACCGGAAATGGCACTTTACTTGAAGCTCAAAATAGTTTAAATGTAATTTTTTCGAGATTTAAGTTATTATAAAACTTATAGATTATTAAATTTTCTATTGGTTGCATTAATACTTTTTCTATATATTTTATGGATAAATTTATAAAATTATCTATAATTTAAATCTCAGAGCCTGCGCTTTAAACAACTACTTGATTAGACAGTTCATATCTCAAATGTATACGGTAACTCACAGATAAATGTCACTGTCAAAGAACTAATCATTTCAAATTAATAATAGTTACGCTTTAAAAAGAAAATAGTAAATAGTACCATAGTTTATGGAATAGATTTTTATACAGTTTCTATTTAGTATAACTAAATATGTAAGTATGTATATTTAAATTAATTAAAATTAAGTAGCGGGAGTTGTTGTGTTGGCCACATTAGATTTTTTGTATAGAAATTATGATTGTAAATGAATACAATTATTATTGATGAAATTTTCCGCATTTTCAAACAATAATTAGTTTTTAATTTCCTACAGTCTACGAGAATACAAACTAAAATATAGTTTATTCAATTTCATAGAGTAATTACCGTTAAAGTTGTAAATAGTGATATGTAAACTAAATAAGAGTAAACTAGGCATGTATGTATGATAAGAGTAGGTGGGTATACATTCTCATAATAATGACTCCTATTCACAGATCACTATTTGTTGAATGTAGGTAACATTTAATGTATAATATAAAAAAAATACGTCTACATTTGAAAGAAAACAAAAAAATTACTAGATCCCAACATCTACATTTATTAAATTATTTCTTTTAATTTAGTATTGTCGAATATAACTTTCAAGATTATTATTCCTTTCAAATTTGGATGAACTATACCTACTTATTTTTCTGAATAGCAGTTTCGTAATTATTAAATATGAAAAACCGGAATAAATTTTAAAAATCAAAAACTTTGGAAAACTGCAAAAAAAGAATCGAGGACAAAATCGCTATGGTAACAGTAAAAAATTATTAATTAATGTATGCTAAGTAGGTATAGGTACAACTGTGTAATTATTAAAACTACATTTTCTTATCTTCTGCGTTGATACTATAGCATAAGCATATTTATACAGGGTGTTTCAAAAATACTGTAAAAAAAATTAAAGGCATATAGTACTGACCAAAATGAGTAAAAAAACTTAATCAACATAGGTCTGATCTTCATAGTTTCCGAGATTTGAGGCAGTGAAAAATGAGTTTTTACGGAGTTCACGTCTGCTATCTCGAAAACTATATGAGTAACGACTTTGATTAAATGGGATTTTTTGTTTACCTTTCAGAGGTCATCTTAGATGTGCTTTTGTTTTTTTTTTTTTTTAAATCAAACAATTGTACTATGTTGTGGCGACCTTGGTCAATATTTAATTTTCAAATAACTTCGTAATTATTAGAAATTGAGAAAAACGTTTCATATAAAATTTTATTGTTTTTTTTATAGTCTATTTACTGACACAGATAAAATTTTGTTCGATCATTATCTTTGTCAGGTTTTTTCGATTTGTCGCTTTTTTCGGAAACAGTTGAAGATCAGTCCTACGTTGATTAAGCTTTTTTACTTATTTTGGTCAGTACTAATGACTTTAAATTTTTTAACAATATTTTTGAAACACCCAGTATATATTTTGTCATTACTAATACCTTAGTTTTAATTCCAAAATAAATAAATTTTATTTTGGAAGTAAATTAAAACAAAAATAATCCGCATGTGTTTATAATTGTATTTTAAATATTTCCACAATAATTTATTTCTTTACACAAAAAATACGCAGAAAAACCCAAATATTGTAAGAACGAATGTTTGTGAAATTTTATCAATTTGTAAATAATTGTATTTCCCACGTTTACGGTTCAAATATGCAATGAACTTAATATAAATATGTGACGAAAGGTATGAGGAAAGTCAGTTGCAATATGCGTCAATATCTTGAAATATTTTAGGAATTTCATTTGTAATTGGATTAATCATTTGTATAAATAAATATATAACATTACGGTTTTCCACCCATTATTAGGTGTATCAAACGTTTATCAGATTCAACCTTAAGGACACTCATTGTTGGTGTAGAGAAAGCACTCCAGACTACAGGTAATAATATTGCTCTGCTGGTATTCGAATTTAGGTCGCCAGATTGACAACAATACACTCCATCCACTTATAATAATTTTGTTCATAAATTTACAACGAGCATGATTTTATAATTAAATTACGAGCATAAACAATCTTTTTATAGTTCATATTATCTGTCATATCTGTGAGAAGCTGAGAAGTACTATACACAGATAATAAATATATTTATTATCTACAAGACCAAAATACTTTATTCTCGACGTTATCTATTATAAATGTTATCTATATCTGTGGTCTACTTTACTACTGTACGTTATTTACTAGTATAGACTGAAACGAGTGAAAAGTGCGTATAAAAGGCACCAAATAACAAACAAAGTACTGTCCACATATATAAATACAAATTTTTGAATGAAACATATTTTTTATGCTATTTGTCGTAAGTTGTTCCAGTCGTCTCTTAAAACAATAATTTTTACACGAATATTGTCAAGAATTTATTTTTTTGGTTCCATTTTTCTTATTTTTGTGTTGAATATATTCACTAAATTCAAAAATTAATTAATTAATAAATTAAGTTGGGAGTGAATTTATATGTCACTTTTTGGTATGAAAATACCATGAACTTAATTATTAATATTTTGAAATTACAATTAATGCATTATCAGTTAGCCATGATATTTATACCTTCTTTGAGGAAATATTTTGACACTTATTTGATGTTTCATTTGTTTTTAGATTTAGATTCATTAAAGAATAAAATTAAATTTAAATACAAATGTTTATCGTTCCTGGTGAAACCGGAAGTAGTATTTAGGGTCTTTTACATCAAAAAGTAGCGTATTTATCTTCGTAGTACAAAATTAATAATAAAAAAATAATCATTTTTCCCTATTTTTACAATCACTTGTAAGTAGCGATCTGAAAAGAAAACAAATAATACTGACTATAAACAAAAAAATCTGATGTGGCCACCATATATCCTCCCGTCAATTCCATTTTTAAAATAGCAATGAGATTTAAGTAAAGTATCACTTCCGATTGCTCGTTTGTAAAAAAATCTAATTTCTCGTTCCAATAAATAGAAAGGTCTGTAATACGAAATTTTGGATTATATTTTATTGTTTTTATTTGAAAATCTGTTAAGAGCTCCAAATTAAGTACCACTTCCGGTTTATCATATAAGTATAGTCAAAATCGAGTCTTAAATAGCAAATTTGACAAGTTTTGGAATATATCATAATATATTTTTCACGAAAATCTGTTCAGAGCTTCAACTAAAGTATCACTTCCGGTTTATCAATTTTAGCCAAAATCTAATATGTTGTTCCCTTTCATATAAAAGTCTTAAATACTAAATTTAAAAAGTTTTTGAATATATTATATCTTTCACGAAAATCTGTTCAGAGCTTCAAGTAAAGCGTCACTTCCGGTTTATTAATTTTAGCCAAAATCTAATATGCTATTCTCCTTGATATGAAAGTCTTAAATACTAAAATTGAAAAGTTTTGGATTATATTTTAATATAATTTTTTATTAAAAACTGTTATGGGCTTCAAGTAAAGTATCACTTCCGGTTGTCCAATTGTACCTTAAATCTACTCAACTCTATATGAATGTAAAAAGCTTAAATACGGAAAATATTTTTTTTCGGAAGTTATCGTGGAGGAAAAAATCGTCACACACACACACACACACACACACACGCATGCACACACACACATGCACACGCACACGCACACGCGCACGCACACATACACACACACACGCACACGCACACACATGCACACGCACACGCGCGCGCGCGCACACACACACACACACACACACACACACACACACACACATCATCATCATCGTAAAAATAGTAAAAACGTGTTGTGAGGCCCCTAATTCGTGCTTATTTACTGAAAACTCACCATCGAATTTTAGATCGATAACATTACCTCCCTTACCTACGGTATGACGGGAGGTAAAAATTGTCATTTGAAATTTTAATAGAAGTAAAAGTAAACAGTGAGATAAACAAAATAAAATGTTGAGTTTTATTGCGTTTGTAATATTCTCTTTAAAGAGGGAAACAGTATGATTAGATTAATTTTTACAAATTAACAGTTGTTTGTTGTACTCAAATATTTGTATGTTATTGTAGTAAACAAGGAAACTTGTAACAATAATTCAAAATTCATTCATACTTACTTTATTAAAATCCACAAGAATATTGGAACTCCATGGCCGTATATCTATCCACTGCAAATTTCTTCCTGATGATTCTGAAGAATTGTCTCATGATTTTTCCTACTTTCTTCATTATTCTTCAATTCTAGACTAACTTAACACTATCTGACACTCGCGACTTTCCCTGAAAAGTGAAATAGTGGAATACCCGATTTATGACCGTCTTTCCTGATGGTCGGGATCGGAATTATGTATCGGTCATCCGTAGAGTCTGATATCGCAGTGTGTCATGAAGCTAAGTGACAACTGACTGACGATCTGACGACACAGGGGATGTGGGTGATCTACGGATGCTATGATTTGACCCGGTGTAGATGTATGTGTGTGTCGTAGGTAATTGAATACAATGCGAATTGTGAGTGAGATTGTGGGTTTATTAATTGAACTATAGTTTTGTGGCCATTAGGTATCTAATACCTACCTAATTTGATGAATTAAACTTCGAGTTAATACCTCTCGCTAAGAGAGGTATTGTATTCATGCTAAAAATCGCATATCCAGATTTTAGTGATAAGCACGTTTTAAGGTCCCTAGAATCCGATTATAACATTTTTACGATGATGTCCCTATGTGTGTGTGGATGTGGGATTCACGATTTCTCAAATACTATAAAACTTAAGACATTTTTAACTACGGATTCCTTAATCTAACAATAATGGGAAGAGTTGATTAAGTTTTGGTAACAATTGGACAACTGAAAGTAGTAGTTACAAGAAAGAAATCATCTAAATATTATTTATCGAAAATTTATGTAAATACTTATATTAAAGAACGTTAAATTCTTTATTCGATAAAGATAAATTCATTATTATATCTTCTAGATTTAGAGATAAAGAAATGCATATAAAATAATTTGATGTAAAAATTCTCAGATCAAACTACTTCAAGGCAAAAAGTTCAAATGTATGTAATTGACACATAAATGTCACTGTCAAAAATATTTGTATGCCATTGTCAAATATATTTGTACATCATTATGAAGATTATGAAAATAAAAAAAGTCAACAACGCAAAAGAATATACGTAAAGAAGAATATAAAAGGAATTTGCGAAAAAATGATGAATATAAAGAAAAAGAAAAGGAAAGTAGAAAAAGAAAATTTCAGGATATTGAATATAAAGAAAATGTATGTATTGTACATAATTTATATTAAAATATCCCATAGATTTTCCAAATATATGTGAGAATTATTTTGTAGTGAGACATGAATGTATTTGTATTTAAAAATATTTTTCGTTTTATGCGTACAACCAGGTAAAATATCTGGCGAGAGGTTATGTGCTGGCCACATCAGATTTTTTTTCTTGTATTCCTGACATATTTCTATTAGTAATGTATTTATTTTTCGTTTTTCTTCTTTTATTAATTGGACTTCGTGGCTAACATCCCATCACAGATGACCTTAAGATTCTTGTTTAATTTGGGGGCTGTACCTCCAACCTGGAATGCTCCAATCCTCCAAAGGTTCCGCGAAATTCCCCAAAATCAATCAGCGTAGAGGGTATATGTTTTTATAAATGCAATGTAAACATGGCATAATTCAATTATTACTCATATATTAAATTTTGTGTACACTTAACATAAATAAATACATATAAATATATCATCACGGCATATTACCCATTGCTGGGTGTGCTACTCTGAGTACTCTGCTTTGTACGCCGATATCGGTAATGATGATAACATAAATAAAATTATAAATAAATAAATAAATATATTATCACGGCATATTACCCATTGCTGGGTGTGCCAGTCTGATTTGTACACTGATTTCGGTAAAGATGATGACATACTTGTACCGTGCGGGCGTTTACCAAGCGTCACCTCACGGGCACTCATTGCTGGCGTGGGGCGGGGGGGGGGGGGGTGGTACATCACAGGGGTCAATTTTGTGCCATATAAAATTTGAAATATTTGGCCTCGGTCGGGATCGAACCTGATTCCCCAAATTCGCGACCAGTCACGCACTATTAAAAAAATTATATATTTATATACAAGTGTCTCTAAAATACATATACATGGCTTAACCACAGACTCCTATGATCCCAAAAATTACACGATTTAACTAAATTTACCTATATCTGAAAGTGTACCGTTTAGACAGTATTTTGCTTCAAAGTCCTTCTATAAAAAAATTTTGCTCATAACAGAACACTTTGTTCGATTTGAATGAATTTTGGTATATAATCCATACGGATATGTCATCTTTTAAGATGATATTTGTTATTATTAGTGAGCCACTATTATATAAAACTCAAGTGTCATACGACCATGATTCGTTCATAACTTTTACCTTCCGTCACCTTTAGGTAAGGAAAGTATTGTCTTCGGTCTATAAATTCGGTGATGAATTTTTAATCAATAAGCTCGTTTTAGGGTGCCTAGAATACGATTTTACTATTTTTACGATGATGTCTGTATGTATGTATGTGTGTGTGTATGTGTATGTGTATCACAGTTTTTCCTGAAAAACGATGTTAAATATCAATTTTTCACATTTAATGTTATTATAAATATTAAAGAATATTTTATTCTCTATACGATTTGACTGCATTTTATACTTCATATTCAGTTGATATTGAGTTAAAAAATTATAAAGAAAATTCTGATTGAAAGATGTCAGTGTCAAGTGCAATTGACTTAAGTGTGTTCCTATAATTCTACTGGAAATGTATGATCTTTTGCTAGAAATTTTCTGTATGGAATTTGTATAAAATACAGACAACAGCCGGAAGATAATGTACAAGAAATAGAATCTTTTGCAAGGAACTTTCTGTATGAAATTTGTACAAAATACACAGAACTGACGGATGGTAATGTGCTGGCCACATCAGATTTTTTTAAATTGACCGATATATTATTGTAATATATGAAATATAAATAAACAGTTAGGGCAAAATTACTGTGGATTAGGGATGGGCAAAAATCAAGAGTATATCGATCTAGCAAATCGATACGAATCGAAACTTAATATCTTTCTACTATCAGATCCAGGTACAAAATATCGATTCAGTTATACTGGGATGTTTTAAAAAGGCAACGTTGCAAATTAAAATTGTTTAATTTATTAATAATTCAGATAATACAACCCAAACATGACAAATTGCCATAGACCACAGACCAGAGAACGAAAGGAACAAGTGAAATAGTCAAGTCAAAACTATAAACAGATGAACGAACACTTATTACTTATGAAACATATCGTTCTTCCAGCATATTATAAAATTCTAAAGATCTAAATTTGTAAATCTAAAGTTTAGATTATATAATCATAACCATATGACGCGAAAAATGATCGATTCGTTAAGTGAAGACAAATATCGAAAATTGAACTTTAAAATATCGATCTTTTTAAAAATCAATTCAGAATCGCACATCCCTCTTGTGGGTGCATGTGCATCCGTGCACCCACGTAGTTCACGCCCCTGCATCCGAAAGACCTAAACATATAATACGCTTGCTTTGACAGAAAACTTCTGTGTTCTCCATTAAAGCGATGTTACTTTTGTAATGTACTTTTTTAAGGCTCCCTGGACGTCATTAAGTTTAGGCCATAACTTCCTGGCGGCAACGCTATATAAATAAAGTATTTTTATGGAACAATGTATAGACACTCAGTACCCGTTCGTAATGTACACATATAACATATTAATGGAAGTATTAGTGCACATAATAATAACTGCATATGACGTAAGTAAATGTAATAAAAGTCACAATGATGTAATTAATTGTTTTATTCACTGCCAAGTATTCAAGTATAGTAGACAGTTATTCTTTCGTATGGTATGAAAAAAAGCGGATATCTTGTATATTAAGTATTGAGGTATGCTCTGTTCCATTTAAGCCATTCAGTATTGCAGAGCATAGGGAATAGTTTTGACCTCTCTGATTGACTGAAATTGGAGACAAGAGACAAGTTTATCCAATGTAATTTCGGCTACTGCCAGCTCCATCTACTGAATGGCTTAAATGGAACACTGTATAGATTGTAGATAATAATGTAGAGTGTAGACTTTTATTATCTATCTTGAGTCTAGACTGTGTTCTTTTCTGTAGTCTACATTATTTAAGATTGGACCACATTTTATTGCCGACCGAGTAACGTATTTAAATAATAATTTTTCCTGTTTTTATTCTAATTCAGGCATAGGTAGGTACATCTAGTTTTTCATTATAACAATAAAATGCTTTATTACAATAAAGAAAATATGATTACAATAATGAAAATCACAAAAAAATTGAATATTAATACGTGATTGTTATTGTTACTGTAACAGCTATTTGTGTATTAATAGCGCAAAATGGGAATAGGACATTGTCGATTGAGAGGTTGTTGCTGGGCGACGCAGGAGAGCGGCATTCTCTCGAAATCGACAATGTCCATTTGCGCTCGAAACACACACAGGATTTTTTCTACAGTCAAAAAATAATAAAATGTACACTTTGTATTTCCAGTACTACTCAATAGTTTTGCAGTGAAGATAGGAACGTATTCAAATATGACTTCAAGATATTGTTTTGGCTATCGTTTTTTCAAAAAACTAATGCTAATTTTGTAATGAATATTATAAGTGTTTTTTTTGTATAATTTATTTGTTTCAAGTATATTAAGCTAGTTCAGTGAAAAAGAGGATGTCCATTGGGAGCGTTCACGCAAAACTTTTGCAGGTGGCAGCACAACTGTTCACACAATTTATTTTATATTTAATTTTAATTTATTGTTATTTTTTTTATTCTTCTTGAACTATTTTAAATCTAATCTAAGCATTTTATACTTTCATTTTTGTAATTGAATGCCCTATTTTATTTTCATAGCATTGCGGCATTTTGTTTGGTTGTGTAATATACCGACAAAGCGATTATAAGTCAGATTGACTTGTGAAGGTGGTAAATGTGGAACTACAGTGCCATTAATTCCTCACTAAACGTTTCCATTAAGAATGTAGACAAGTGACATTTCTCAACATCGTATAGTTGGAAATTTGGACAGCGAGCGTTTTTCTATTTTGTCGCGCATAAGCAGCAAAGTGACATTTTGCGTTGACAAAAAAGAGCGCAAATGGCTACTTTGTATATAGATTGTAGAAAAAAATTGTTAGGGTTATTATATATAGTATTTATATATTTTTAAGTTTAACTCTATTCAGTTTTTATGGGGTCTCGTGGCCGCGTGCCTGAGTGTCTAGTCTCGAATCTGGGGAATAGGGTTCGATCCCGACCGACGCCAAATATTTCGACTTTTAAATGGCACCCCTGTGGTGCACTCTCCACGCCAGCAATGAGTGCCCGTGGCCGGTACAAATATGTCATCATCATTACCGAAATCTGTCTACAAAGCAGATTGGCACACCCAGCAATGGGAAATATGCCGTGATGAGCCCATCAATTAAAAGGTGAAAAGCAAACTATTGCATTTATTTTCAAGCTCAAGAATCGTGTATATTTAGATTACTGTCTAACAGAAACGTACGTTTGCTAGTATATATCTTAGGAAAGGAGTGTTCCCATTCATTCAATGAAATAATCAAAGTACATTTATTCTTTTGACGCAGTCTGCAATGAGAGTTTTGTTGTGTTACTCAATACGTTACAATGCCTTGGTATGAAAATAAACCAATATATTTATAAGTGAAATTGCAAGTACAAGTGCCCGTCTAAGAATAGCACAAATAGCTATTATCCTATAGCTTTGTATAGTTGACTGGATAATTGAAAAGACCCTGAATGTTATCACTACTATGACTTAAATAGATAAATAAGCCATTTTGCATAAAATATTGGATGTATTGTTGATGGTATTACATTCTTCACAAACATCGTTATTCTCAGAAGAGTGTCATTATTATATTTATGCCATGATGACCATTATAAATAGCATGTTTAGATGCTTATATACAGTGTAAGAAATTTTAACATTGTAGGGAAATCATTTCATGTGAAGCAGCGGCATAACATTGCAGCTATAGGCCTGTTTTCCCAAGTCAATCCGGGCCCCTATGTAAGAAAGTAGTTTTACTGATCCCATAATAGGACACTTTAAAAAATAGTTATTTATGACATAAGTGTTAAAAGTGACATTTTATTTTGTGAGAAAGAAGTTTGGAACACGACGCGAAGCGGAGTGATCGAAACCTTCGAACAAAATAAAATCACTTTTAACATGTATATCATACACTATGTTTTCTACAAACACTATTTTTTAATTTAAATTTGTATTTCTAATAACTTTTTGACATTCACTTTTAACACTAGTGTCAAAAGTAACAATAATCTGTCACTTTTAACACTGGTTTCATAAAATGACATTTTTAACGCTAAAAACAAACATTAAAAAGCCCACTTTTAATAGATTTGTAGAAAAATACTTTTTTAAATAAAATTTAATTAAAAAACAGAAACTATTACAAAAAAAATGAAACTAAGACAATATTGTACGTTTATGTCAATAGCTTTTAGTGATTTCTTCTTTTTGCCAAAAGTTGATAGCGTTTATGGCTTACGCGGTGTCAGTGCGCACTCAGTGCACTGTGTGACGTAAATGCATGGAATCTGTTTCGACCCTAACTATTCTAATACAAGTATAAGTTGAAAACGAGACCATAAATGAGCGCAAGTCTGAGAACCTTGCAGTTTTGGCGCGTTTTTCAAAATTATTTATGAATTTCAAGGAAGTTCTCCTTTGTACCTGAAAAGTATCTTTGAATTGAAAACGAAAATAATTTTATTTCAAATACTTACATGAGTTTACATTCTTACTTTTTTATTTGTATATTTATGTACAACATAAAGTTTTATTATTTGATTTAATAACTACTCAGCACTATCTGACATTGAAGAACTTTCTAATAATTCCTGGCATTTGTCAATATGATTTAATTTTAAAAGCCATGTTATTTGTATTGATATTCGTGCACTTGCTCCTGTAGTCGGTGCACAGAAGTGCGCACTCACTGCGAACTGAGTGCAATTTCACGACAAGCCGAAAACGCTACCACGAAGAAAGTGTAATCATACAAGTATGATGAAAACAAAATGAGAACTCAGTGCACGTTAGTGCGCACTGAAATCAGAAGCTGAAAAGGCTATATGTTAGATACATTTATTGTTCTGGTAATTTTGTATTCTATTAAAATAATATTTGTCTGATAATGATAATCGTTGTTGCCCTGTAATATCCCTTAATGTTTTTTTACTAATTTTTATTTTGAAAAGGATCTTTCTGCTGAAAGATGTAAGATAATTTAATATATCAGGTAACCAAATAAGTTTGTGCGGTTTTTCATGGTAAAATATAAATATTTATTGAGAAACAATAATACACTATTATTCATCGAAGTAATTACGATCACATTCAATGACCTTTTGCCAACGTGACACCAGTTTTTGTATGCTGTTCTTGTAGAACTCTATGGATTTTGAATCAAAAAATTGACGGACTGCATTTATTATATCAACTCGAGTTTTGAACTGTCATGTCTCATACAGTTTGCAAGAGACAAAAAAGGTGATAATCACTTGGCGAAATGTCAGGAGAATATGGAGGGTGTGGTAACGTTTCCCAGCCTAGTTCAGAATTTTTTTTCCCGGGTCAATCTTGCGGTATGTGGTCTGGCGTTATCTTGTAAGAATATCACTTTCTTTCGTTTGACTAAAGAAGGCCGTTTTTGGATGAGTGCTGTTTGTACCCACTCAAGCTGTGCACAATACAAGTTCGCAGTGATGGTTTGACCCCGTTCCAAAAACTCATAATGAACTATTCCGGTTGCTGTCCACCAAACACACAAAAAAGTCTTGTTTGGGTGCAAGGAAGCCTTGGGAATGTGTGGTACCGAATCAGTAGGCGATAACCAATGATACAAACGCTTAGAATTTGAATACAATATCCACTTTTCGTCGCAGGTTAACAACCGATCAAGAAATGGTTCATTATCGTTGCGTGAAATGTTTGCCGAACAAATGCTAAGGCGACTTAATTTGTTATCATTTGACAATTCATGTGGGACCTATTTGCTTAACTTCCACGTCTTTCCTAGCTGATGAAGGTGGAAACGAATGGTTCCATCATTCACATTAAACCTTTCTACAAGCTCTAGGCACGTTGTTTTAGAATTTGCCTCCACAACTTGTTGAAGATCCTCGTTGTTAATGATCTTCGGTCTCTCAGAGCGTGCTTCATCGGTCAAGCTGAGATCTCCCGAAGAAAATTTCTTGAACCATTTCTGTGCTGTTCGATCACTTACGGCATCATCTCCGAATGCGGTACATATTTTTCGCGCCGCCACTGCAGCTTTGGTACCAAGTTTGTACTCGTAGAGTAAAGAGTAAACAACCTCGAATTAAAGTTATATTCGTTGCCATTTACAACTATTCAAATTAGGAATTAAACAATTTTCACCAAATGTGTATGTATCCGACAAAAGAAGGATTTATATTAAAGTAGATGACAGATATCAAACAAGTAGGTACTATCGATCAACAAATTAATAGTATATTAAAGAACGTGTTTTATAAGACATGTTTTTTTTCGCACGCGTCAAAATTTAGACGACGAGCGTTAGCGAGTTTTCTAAATGACAAGTGCGAAAGAAAGTCTTATAAAATGAGTTCTTTATACTATTTTTTATATTTTGCGCCTTCTACAATAACATTTACTTACTCAATTTGTGATTATATTTGTAACCATTCGTACATTTTCATGTAAATAATCTTCCCCAAATAAAAAAATAATAATAATAATGTAACGTTTTTATTTATTTGGATGAAATGTAAATATTGGACAATTATTATTAATTAAAATAAAAGTTTATTATAACAATAAATAGATATTAAATATAATTAAAAGATGATAAATATAACTAACACTACGATTAAATAAATATTAAACACTAATTAAGACTAAGAATATTATAAAACACTTAAACTCTAAGATTATTTATTTAAACAATATATAGCTCACTTATTTATTTATACAACTATATTTATTTATGTTTACCACTTGTCGACTATCTGTTTATATCACCAACGCAACGCTTATTTATATCAGACTGTCCAATGCATACGCTAACGGTGCTTATATACTCCGGCATTTGAATTCGAGAACTCACTAGAACACTTCTAGATAAAACACAATAGGTTACATCAACAGCGTAATTAAGTTGGTTGCGTCATCGCTAACAATAGACGCTCGCTCGACCCCGCGACAGTGGCGGCGACAGCGACGGGGACAGCGGCGGTGACAGTGGCGGCGACGGCGGGCACTGCACAGTACAATAATTTCGACATTATATTATTAAAATGAATTGTCAATTAACAAAAAATAAATTAGGTAAAAATGGGTTAAGAAACGTCATCTACTACCAACCGTCTAAAACAAAAAATTGAGTATCGAAATGAAGGTCGTTACGATACGCAATTGCGTATCGTAATGACTTCATTATGAACGCAAAATATAAAAAAAAATATTCATGGCACTCTGCTGTATACAAAAACCGCACGAATTTATTTGGTTGCCTGATATTTGGAACATGTGGCTCTATTAAAATAAAAATATTTTTTGACGTTCCTATCGGGCTCCTTGAGGTACCGGGCCCGTGTTCCGCGAAACACGCGGAACACCGGTAGTTACGTCACTGATGTGAAGAATGTTATAATATAGGTCCTATTCCTTTTAGTTACGTGTAGGTGTTAGATTTTCTTCTAATTTATTTCTTCGTTGTTCTATGTTTGTTGTATTTATAAAAAACTACGTAATTGCAGAAAATAGAAACAATTATTTCGATAAACTGTATCAGTATAATAAGGTCTATTAAGTTGAAAATAATATACAGATATGGAATATTTTTTCTAATTGGCCATTATAATTGTTGAACAATTACTTTAAATATTATTGTACCTACTCGTATTTATTTTTCAATATTCACTTTTCGTTTTGGTTTAACTGTAGCAACATGATTATGACTAGTGTATATATTGTAATTTTCATAGTTGTTGCTATTTGTTTTTTATTGAGTGTATATATCTGGCATATATTTCATTACTGGCAACGACTAGGGGTTGAAGTTATTGAGATCCCAAATTTTCTGTTGGGCCATTTTTGGTACATCCTCAAAGCGGAGCAGACAATAACTCTCCATTATTATGATTTCTACAAGAAAACGAAAGGGCCTTTCGCTGGCTTGTACTTTGCCAATCACCGAGCTTTGTTTGTAAAGGTATTTATATTTTCTTTGAATGTTTTGGTTTTATTAAACTTGTCTGCACTTGCAATTTAATAATTGACCTTGGGAATGATCTTTATTTAAATAAATAAGCACACCATTAAAGGATTATGTACGTAAGTGGTACACTAATAAATTTGTTGATTGTCGTTTCCTACTTGTATAATAAAGACATAAATAAATAAGTATTATCTTGTACCATACAAGAATTGCATCTTATAATTTAACTTATAAATTTTTTTGATTTGATACCTACTATTTTTGTAACTTTTAATTCTAAATAAAAATGAATAAAAACCCAGAAATAGGTAATAAGCAGTGATGATTATATATTTATTTATACCGGGTATCTTAGGCCGGCCGACACATAAGAGGTTAACATGTGAAATCAGTTAAATGTGAATAGTATTTGAAAATTCTGCGGACTACAGTCCAAATTAGTAAATTTAAATGTATAATATCAGAAAAAAATAAGGAAATTTGCAGAGTTTCCAGGATTGTTATTTATATTTCAAAAAAATGGTTATCAAGGAAGAGCTTAAATCGGCTTAAATAGCATAGTGGTAGCGTGTACGGAGAGCCTGAGTTCGGAACCAGTCAGCAGCAAAATTTAACTTTTAATTTTACTTCTCAAAATAATTTTTATTGTTAACATGTATTTAATTTTTTGTTGAAATTTAATAAAATGGATACCTTGAAATGAGGTGAAGTTGACTAGAAATTTGAAAAAATATTTAATATTGCGTATTAAATTTATTTAGATTTTTTAAATTAATCTGATTTTACTATTTATTTCTCCAAACATGTGACTTGTTGAATTAAAACATGGACATAAAAAATGTTCAACTGTATTGCTGTAAAAATTAGTAAAGTTACTAAGATAAATTTGTGTTAAAAATATGATTGTTAAACTTTGAGACGTAAACATGACATTAAAATTTGTGTAAAATATATTATGCATTTTTTAAATGCCCTTAAGGCCCCTTAATTACATAGCAGTTTGACCAATCACAGTTTTTTAAAAAAATAATACTTTAGAATCAGTGCAAATGAAAAAAATCAAAAATTTATAAATAATATAAGTCAATACCCATAATACAGAAAAAAATCATAGATATGTGGTTTACGTAGAAAAAGTTATTTGAAGTCAAAATTGAAAACTAGTCAACTTCACCTCATTTTACGGTGCGTTATTTTTTATTATAAATATTTATTTTAATTATTTAACCGTATGTTGTAATCAATGTGATTTAGATTTTACAAAATACGTATAATTTCTTCTTTAAATAATGTTTATATTTTCTTAAAAGTCAATAAAAGATTAAAAACATAATAATAAAATTATTTTTAAAAGTTAAAAAAAAAAATTGTTGCTGGCTGGTTCTAAACCCAGTCTCTCCGAGCTTTGTTTATTACCAAGCGCAAACGCTACCACTATGCTTATTTGTATTGTTACTTAGTAACCATTTTATCAGGTATACGAACAATAATCCTGGAAATTCTACAAATTTTCTTAATTTTTTCTAATATTACACATTTAAATTTACTAATTTGGACTGTAATCTAAAGAATTAATATCCTCCAATAAGTATATAAAATTTCAACTTAATATATTACAGTGGGCAGATACAATTCACATGTAAATCTCTCATGTGTCAGTCGGCCTAAGACACCTGGTATATCTGTATATTTTAAATTATTGTCTTATATGATGTAGTAAAATAACAGATAATTGGAATAATAGTAACAATAATAATAAGTACAAAAAAATTGAATTTAAAAATTTAAGATTTTTTTTCGACACAAAAATTGTGGGTTCGAATTTTATATTTCATCGTTTTGGTTTCAGATGACTAGAAACCAGAATAGTTGTTCAGACGTCTATAAATTAAAAATAAAATAATTACTGTTATTTTCAAAAAGAGAACTAAAGTATAAACTATTTTTAAGTGATCTTTTCCTTTTAGGATCCAGAATTAATGAAACAGATTTTAGTAAAAGACTTTAACTATTTTACTGATAGAGGAATTAACTGCAATGAAGAGAAAGAGCCTCTATCAGCTCATTTATTTCGTTTACATGGTAAATCATGGCGAGATATGAGGGCTAAACTATCTCCTGCATTTACTGTATCAAAAATAAAAGGAATGATTGACACAATAAATACTGTTGGACAAGTTTGTGAGGGTACTTTGAAAGACAACAGTAAAGTAGATGTAAGTTTGACGATTGTACTCTGTTCCGTAAGTCAACCAAAAAAAAAACAGTATCTTGATTCCGGGTACACCATGGTTCTTGAATATTTTCATCTATTTCGGGACAGATTGACATTGAATCATATGACATTTAAAATTGACACAGCATAACAAAAATAAAAATTAACCAAATGAATGATAACTTTGAATATGACAACGAATTTGAACATTCTATTACATTTAATGCGAATAAAAAGAACGCAACCAACAATATATCAAATATAAATAATGTTTTCATACTTACATCTTTAATAATTATTAGTCATACCATTAATGCGGTTTAGAAATTTGACATTGACGTATATCGTTTGATTTTGTTATGATGATGTTTGAAAGTAGCGGTAATGGACCCCCATTACTACTTTCAAACATCAAAAATACCAGAGAAACCAGGATTATTTCGTGGTTACCGTGCTCCGACTTTTTACCAATTTTTTTCAGGAACCACGTTCCAAATAGAAACCGGTAAATAATTTCAGGAATTACGGAACACAAAACCGTAAACCTGATCGAACCGGATGCGTTACGGAACATCCTATAAATGGCAGTTTGAAATTTTCTTATGTTTAAATCCTGATGTTCAAAAAAAAAAAATTATTTTTGATTTTGTTATGATGTTTGAAAGTAGCGATAGTGGGGGTAAAAATACCAGAAAAACCAGGATTATTTCGTGGTTGCCGTAGTCCGACTTTTTACCAACTTTTTTCAGGAACCGCGTTCCAAATAGAAACCTATAAATAATTTCAGGACTAACCGAACACAAAACCGTAAACCTGATCGAACCGGATGCGTTACGGAACATACTATAAATGACAGTTTGAAATTTTCTTATGTTTTAATCTTGATTAGGTATGTCCGTTTGGCTTGATGTTCATAAATAAAATTTATTTCATTAAATTTATGAAATTATCTGCAAATATCTTATATGATCGATATATTTTTGCTGTCCGAAATACGTATTTGATGTTTAAAACTGAGAAACTATCCCTAACCCTTTTTTTAAACATATGGATTTTACGGTTCATTCTCGAGAAACACTTATAAACATATTTGTAAAGAATTATCATTGAAATAACAGCACCAACTTCTACAAATGCTTTCATGAAGTACCTAGGTATAAATCAAGGAAAGAAAGAAAATAATGCTAGCCGGCGGGATTTGAACCCACGATCTCAACATTTGCACTGTTGCGTGTTACCAACTACACCACGGCTGGGCTGCAAATCCGCCAGTCTATACAATCTTTTCTTAATTTATATTCTCATAGCCTTGTGTATGAGACCCGCATCACATGGCTATGAGAATATAACTTAAGAAAAGATTGTATAGACTGGCGGATTTGCAGCCCAGCCGTGGTGTAGTTGGTAACACGCAACAGTACAAATGTTGAGATCGTGGGTTCAAATCCCGCCGGCTAGCATTCTTTTCTTTCTTTCCTTGATTTAAAATCAAATAAAAAATAGCACTTACATTCATCTACTATTTACCTAGGTATACTTTATTTCACATAAGAAAATAGTAGATGGCGCTTGAGAGCCGACCGTGACAGTTTTTACATTACATGCATTAAATAAATAATTTAAATTCGTGAAACGAAACTTTGTCAATAATAAATATTTTTATCTTTAATAATGTACAAGACCTAAATATTAATAATTACAACAAAACATTTATTATTATTTCAGTAGATTTTATTTGATAACTACTAGGTGATATTTTTTTCGTTTTTGTAAACTAGGTTTGCATTTTGACCAATCATAGGGCAGATTTTATATACCTATCTAAATCAACGCTATTTTCTTACACTAGTTAGGTTATCAGACACTTTCTTGCCTCTTTTTTCTTCAATACCCTCCTGAGGTGATCTTTCTTGAATTTACTGTCAATTTGGAGTTATTTTAGAAACATTCTCGAAATCGTCCGTATGATGTGTCATGTTTTACTTTTTTTCTTCTTTACTTTTATTTTCTTCTCTTACATTTTCAGGCTTACTTTTTTCTTTTTTTCTTCACCCATATTTCGTAATGTCATATGGCGTGAAGCGTACTTTTGGAAAGCTGGAAATCTCTGTCTATTGTTTTGTTTTATGTGTTTCTGTAAAAAATTCAATAGTTTTCCATTATTTCAGATTTCTGAGCTATGTTTGAAATTCACTTGTGACTGCTTCGCTCCAATAGTATTTGGAGTAGAGGTCAACAGTTTTGAGAACGACAATAATGCTATATGGAAAGCCTTAGAAACCATTACAGAAGATGTACCATATAGAAGATATTTAGTTTTTATATTAAGTCAGTTTGCACCAAAAATTTTATACATTCTTGGAATAGGAAGTATATACAACAAATCGAATTTAGAAGTATTTGAAGTGGTAAAAGATGTAGTACATCAGAGAGAAAAAAATAATATTGTTAGGAATGATTATATGCAATTACTGATACAGCTTAAAAACCCAGATAATGAAGTACAAAATAATGTCAATGGAGTTGCAGATAAAAGTAAATAACAGAATATGAGTAGTTTTTTTTAAATGTTTTTCAATCTAAATATATATTTAATTTTAGACAGTAATGCATTATCCATAGAAAAGTTATCTGCAAGTGTATACACAATGTTCTATGCTGGAGCTGACACAGTATCAACCACCATGACATATAGTTTACATTTGCTAGCTTTTCATCCAAATATACAAAAACGAGTACATGAAGATATTGATAGATCACTCGAAAAACATGGCGGACAAATAACGTATGATTCTATTGCTGACATGACTTACTTAGAAATGGTTATTAACGGTTAGTAAATATTAAATTATAGTATACAGGGTGTTTGCCGTAAGTCCGGCACCAAGAATATTTCGTTTATTTGGAGAGATACAAAAAATGTTAATAAACAAACTTAAACTAGACAAAGGGGCTCATAAGATGATCGTAGTAAGAATTTTGTATCACTTCCGGTTGTAACAGAATTGGGTTCAAGTTTGAATCTAGCATAGGGAATCGATATTTTTATATTTTTTCCATAATATAAATAAAATTAGCTTCACAACGATACCAAAAAAACAAAATTCTTGCAAAAAATTCTTCCGAATTTTCCCTTTCTTCCTTAAATGATGATATTAATTATTCGATATGTTTTTGTACACCCAATAAATCTATTGCTACTCCTTGCAACTGTGACAAAGCGAGGGTAAGGGCAATAATAGATAAATAACTTTTTATAAACTTTTCTAAATTATAGTTTCAATATTCATATTTTAACTCTGTTTATCTATTTAAGTCAAAATTCACTTTAGAAATTCTTATCATATTGTGACAGTCACGACATTTATTTGTTTATTATTAAGTCTAGAAATTATTATGTATACATGCGTGACTTTGAATGCCCTAGCCTATGCACCCCGTACCCCTAATATAATCCTGTCACAAAGATAGCCGTATGTTTTAGATAGTCGACTTTAGTTAGTCATGGGGTAAACATGTAAGAGTCTAGATTAGTTCGTCGAGTCGTGCAGACGTGTTTTGGTTTGGACATGTAGTGTCTTTTAGTTTTGGGGCGCGTGCAGAACGCCCGCCCGCTGGGTTACGGAATGTAACATGTTAGGCTTAGTTGCATTTAGTTAAAAAGTTTAATTAGTGTAATCAAATGTTTATATAAAAACAATCAGTAAATATATGTTAGTAATGTCCATGTCCGTAATGTCCGTAGTGTTCATCAAGTGTAAAAAGTGAAGCGTGAAAAAAACGAAAGTGAAATCTTCACACCAGCTTCAAGTGCCCGCACTATACGAATATATAATTATAATTACCAATATCTGCGTACAAAACAGATTGACACGCCCAGCGACGGTTAATAAGCCTGTGATGTTGCGTATTTTTTATACCAACCATTTAAATACCAGACAGTAAAATAATCAGTTTTAATTAGTGGTACTCGTTTCTTTGCTAATTTTAAATTCGAGGCTCTCGAGTCGAGATCGTGAGAAGGCAAGAAAAATTATAACGAGACGAGATACAGAGTAATCTCGTCTCGAAATTTCGAGACGAGAGTGGATTGATTCTCGCCGTTTCTCGTCTCGCGGCATCACTAGTTGCAACGAATATCTAGCTATTATGTTGAAACAGATTAGAAATTGGGGCGTTGAAGTAGAACAATACAACTCAACAACCCAAATTTATAAAATTGAAGACAAATTCAATAAATATAACTAAGTAGATCCACGCAAAACTTGACTATCTATTGAATTGTTTCAATGAGTCAAAATTTATTTTGTTCTTCCATAGAAACCTTACGAATTTACCCAGCTCTAGGATTTCTTTCAAGACGTGTTACACAGGATTATACTATACCAAACTCAAATGTTCACCTGAAAAAAGGGACGTCAATAATTATGAGTATTACTGGTTTACACAATGATCCAGCATATTATCCTAATCCTCATAAATTTGATCCTGAAAGGTTTTCGCCGGAAAACAAAGAAAATATTATTCCTTATACTTATTTACCATTTGGAGATGGACCACGCAACTGCTTAGGTAAGCATTTCATTATGTTTAAAATAAGAATATTATTTTATATTGTTAACATTGTGTTTAGGAAAAAAGTTTGCGTTGGTGCTGTGTGCAATGGGATTAGTTTGGATCTTGAAGAAAAATAGAGTGGAACCATGCGAAGAAACTATAAATGCAAAAGATATTAAAATTCGTCCTTATCTTTTTTCTTATGTACCTGTCGATCATATTACTGTAAGATTTATTCAGAGAAAAACGAATTGAATAAAAAAATATTATGAAATATATTTATTTATGCAACAAGAGTGTAAACACAAGCTTTATGATATGGGGTCAAGTATTTCGTGACGAGGCTTGCCGAGTCATTCAAATTATTGACCGAATCTCATAAAGCTTGTTTACAATTGAGCTGCATACAAGATTTTTTATACGACATACCAAATACCGAGTTCACACATGACAGATAACAGATCTGAAGTTGAATACTGCCCTGCAGTACTCAGTCAGTATTAGCAACATGAATGTACAGAAAAAACAAAATTTCACACACGTGTTACATACTATACTTTTTCTACGACCTTGCAATAAAATATAATTTTTTCTTCACATTGTCATTCTTTTAACGTAAAGCCTCTGTATTATCGACTTGTGTAACCATGGTTACCAACGTTACGGGGGTTTAACAGTTTCGTTTTATTAAAATACAATTTAGTTTGTAATATTTAAAATAATGAACACAAGCTGTAAATTTTGAATTACAAAATTATTTTTTTTTATAAATTAATAACACATTTCTCATGAAGATGTTATTTCTCCGGACCATTTACCAACACAAGATTTACGTACATATAGAGATATTCATTCTGTATGTTAAAACTGAACTATTTACTTTACGCACACATAAAAATTGGTACGTGAAGTACTCACTTCACGCATGGGAGTAGAAAAATATATTTATATCATATTACTTGTTATTAACCAGATAGTAAGTTAGGTAACAATGTTTGAGTAAAATACCCGGATACTAGTGTAAGGTCTGTAGTATGAAATGTTTGACATTTGGATAGATAATTATTTTCTATGCATATCTTATAATATGGTATTATTGATATCCGCGAAGTTAGCCAAAATAGTAGATAAAGTAAAACTTTACAGACTTTTATGTCAAAATTTAACTTTACATACCAGTCAA
Organism: Harpalus rubripes; assembly: GCA_963082715.1. NCBI lineage: Eukaryota > Metazoa > Arthropoda > Insecta > Coleoptera > Carabidae > Harpalus > Harpalus rubripes. The sequence continues at coordinate 32,892,386 of OY720460.1, forward strand.
GCTTGGATGACAGATGAGTGTAAAGTTAAATTTTGACATGAGTCTGTAAAGTTTTACTTTAGATACTATTTTGGCTATCTTCGCGGAGTGATATTTTGTCGATTTCTGAAAAAATATAATGCATATCCCAGCAATAAAGTATTTTTTTGTTACTCATACGGTTTATTCTGTTCGGCTATCATCTCGTAAAATAAATTCCATATTTGTAATAAAAAATATACTTTAGTGACTAGGTATACAATAATATATTAAATCCGAGGTGGGATATGTTTCATTACAGTCGAAGATTTATGTATATACCGAGATACGCAGTCTCGAGATGAGATACAGCGCGAGGTTGTGATGAAACTTCCATTGAGGTAGGTATATTATTTTAAATCAATAATTTTCAAAATAAATTAATGAGTTATACTATTATTCACGAAAGATGACTATTCAAGGTCATTTGTTCGAAGAAATAATACACATCATTTTATAGCAGTAGCTGAGCAACATTTTGTATTAGAAAGAGAAAGATTATTTGACCTATGTCTATTTAATTTATGTGGTGTGACAGATAAACATAAATAGTGGCATTACTTTCTAACACACTATAAATAATAATGACGTACGTCGTAGAATTACAGATACCTAATTATCCACTGCACTGCCCTCTGTGCTAATATTTACCCAGTGGCGTTGACGTTGAAATCAAATTATTATGCCTTGGTTTATAAGTTAAGTCAAAGTTTTTGTATTTTGCAAAACCTTAAGTGAAGAACATAAGTCTTTCAGAAAGGCATTATTTAGAAAGAAACATAATTTTCAAATGAATTACTCTTATTTTCTCAGTTAAAATGTGTCCATAAATATTTCATGTTGCACGTCTATGCATATGAAATACAATGAAGTTATCTGCAAGTAATATTATATCAGACTGCTCACAAATGACCTTGAATAGTCATCTTTCGTGAATAATAGTTTATAACCTTTATTTTTATTAATATTTTTGACAGCCCCATTAAAATGTTGCTAGGCAACCCCTACATAAACATTACCAACCCGTGTGGTGGTAGTGAAATTTATTATTTCCCACCCAAGAGCTTGTCATTACAGTTAGGAATGACGTATTTCCCAACCTCCAAAAGGTTAGGAATCGACATATTACTATAATGACTGTGAATAAATAACTACGAAAAAATTTAGAAAAAATTTAACTTTCTTCTGGCGAAATATTAAGGAAAATTAGTTACCCCTCCCTATAGAGAGAAAAAACTAATATGAATCTTACATGGTTGGAATTGTTCGAAATAATTAAAAACAAATGATACATTAAGTAACCGTCAAAATATGTTTTCAAAGTATAATAACGCATTAAAATTTCATAATTTTGGCAACACTGTAATTCTAATAAATTATTTTCAGAAAATATAAAAAAATATACATTCGCTTCGCTAGTGAGTTTTTTTTGGTTTTTTCTCACTGTTTAAGAAATATATCGAGTGTCGTCTTTACTTTCCGAACATGGAAAATTTAATGTTAAAATTTTGATTTGGCGATATCTCTTTACCTATTAATTTTAGAACAAAAGTGTTATGAAGAAAAATATTCAGAATGAAAAACTATCTATTGAGTATCAAGTTTGTTCTTAAATTGTTTCATATGTACGAGTTAGAGTAATAGGAAAATTTAATCTAGAAGAAAAAAAAATAATAATTACAAATTCTAATAAAAATATCAAAAGATTTGTCAATATGCAAAAAGCAACAAACATAAATTATTGTTTTATTTTTCATGGCACTCTGATAATAATAATTTGTATGTAAGAAACAATTGAACAACAAACTTGGTACGTACTCAATCGATGCAGTTTTTCGTTCTGAGCATTTTTCATGACGTATTACCTTACTTCTAAAATTAATAGGTAAATAGATATCTCCAAAACAAAAATTTAACATTGAATGTCCAATGTTCGGAAATAAAAGTAGACACCCGGTTATATGTATATGTAAATACCTAACAATTAAATGTAATAATATAGTAAATATTGTGATTGTAATATTTCTTTTACAAAATGACAATAAACAAAAAATAATAATATTTCGTCTGTCGAAACCGGAAGTAGAATTCAGGGTCTTTTTCACCAAAAAGACGGATTTAATTTTGTAATTTAAACTAAAGGTCTGAAATTAATAATAAACATAGCCAATTGTCCCGTATAAGAATTGACGGAAGGTAGATCCATGTACGTGCCTGCCCCTATATTATTGTAAGGAAAATATATTTCAATAAAATATTGAGCAATAATATGTTATATTTTTATTTGTTCCTCGTGTGATATTTTTTTACCTCCCGTCATACCGTAGGTAACGGGGGTAGTAGTTCATTGCTATTTCAAACATGGAATTGACGGGAGGTCATGTGTTGGCCACATCAGATTTTTTATCTAGTTCCTGAATGTACGGTGTAAACCCTGAATGATTATATAATGTGCTAGGAATTTTTTTGAACACAGGTTAATAAAAAAGTGAATATCGAAATTTTGACAGTAATATTTAATAACTCATCATTTCGAAACGATATTGTCAATTTAACTGGCCATTAATCATATATTTCGTCCTGTAATGTCAAAATATAAATAAATATATCATCACGGCATATTACCCATTGCTAGGTGTGCCAGTCTGCTACTTTATACGCAGATATCAGGCGGCACCTCACGGGCACTCATTGCTGGCGTGGAGAGTGCACCACAGTAGTTAATTTTGTGCCATTTAAAATTCGAAATATTTGGCGTCGGTCGGGATCGAACCCGGTTCCCCAGATTCACGACCAGAGACTCAGGCACGCGGCCACGAGACCCCATATTATGTAATAATTTATTATAAAACAGGTGATGATGATTTCGGAAAATAACAAATTCATTTTGATAATAACTATGTAAATATATCATATCATATCATCTTTTAATTCACAAGGACATTTATTTGCGACCGAACTTGTGTCAGATTAGTTAGTAACCAACTCTTGCGATGGCTATTTTGCTAGATTATTTTATTACTTTGTTATATTATTTAGCAGTGTTAGTCTTATTAGTGGTGTTCACAATTTATATTTATTTTAAATATACATATCAGTATTGGAAGAAACGTGGAGTAGAATATTTAGAGCCCACAATTTTGTTTGGAAATATCGGAAAATGTTTTAATGGATCGTCTCATGTTAATGATGTGTTCAGAGAGATACATGAGCAAATAAAAGGGCCTTATGCGGGGGTGTATTTTTTACATAAACCAGCATTGTTCATTAAAGTAAGTATTATTAATTATTGTTTTAATATAATGTGCATTTGATTGCATTGTGACGACCCGAAATCGTATTCGAAAGATCCAAACTTAAAGAATATTTCCTGTAGGAGCCTCTACTATTTTTTTAAAACTAAAGGTCTAATCAAATCGTATTAACAACATCATGCGTAAAACATTGTTGATCAGGATTAATTTTGCCCATTTTGACTTGATATTTGATAGTTTTGTTACAGTTCACAGTTTCTGCCACTCCTATTTCTTTGTTTTTACCTCCCGCTACCCTTGGTAAGGGAGGTAAGGGATCGTGCTAAAAATCGCATATCGAGATTTTGGTAAATGACCACGTATTAAGGTCCCCAGAATCCAATTTTAACATTTTCACGATTATGTCTATGTGTACGTGTGTGTGGATCCTCCACTCTAACTCAAATACTATCATTCACAAAATTTTGAAACCTTGTATTTCGAACTTTTTCTGTAATGGAAAGAGCCCATTAGATTTTGGTGGAAATCGGATAACCGGAAATGGTACTTTATTAGAAGCTCAAAATAGTTTTTCTCCAAAAAATTTTTTTTAATAAAAATTAAAGATTATTAAATTTTCTGTAGATTTGCATTAATACTTTTTCTATATATTTTATGGATAAATTTATAAAATTATCTATAACTTAAATCCCAGAGCCTACGCAACAAACAAAACGCAGTTATTCAAATGTATGTAACTGACAGATAAATGTCACTATCAAAGAACTAATCATTTCAAAATAATATTAGTAACGTTTTAAAAAGAAAAAAGTAAGTAGAAAAGGAATTCAATACAGTTTCCAGTATAAGTAAATATGTAGGTATGTATTTAGATTAATAAAAATTAACGATTCATCATTTGTGGATTAGTTATTTCTATTCTATCCCGGTATTTAATATTTAATCTTTATTTTATTATAGCTCCGGTGGCTCAATGGTTAGAGCAACGTCTCTTGTCATGAGTGCCCTCGGGGCTCTGGGTTCGAATCCCACTAAGGCATGGATGTGTGTGAATGTGAACCCACTCTGCAATTGGGATTTAATCCTGTTGAGGGGTTTAAAAAAAGGTAGTAACTTGGATTAGATTAGACTATATATTTTAAGAAATAAACTGTCAAAATTCGAGTAGAATTCGACAATCCAAAAATAAGGATTGACTTAATCTTTTTTGTTACTCTCGCTGTAATGGCGGGAGGTATCATGTTGGCCACAACAGATATATATATATATATATATATATATATATATATATATATATATATATATATATATATACATATTTTCATTTAACATATTAGTAATTTGAATATCAAATCGTGAAAGATAAATAAAATACTCTGCTTTTGTTTCATTGTATCTGTACCTAATATTAAATTTCTGTTAAATCGTTGTTTATATTACGAAAGAAAATCGTGTTTATGTATACATTTCGTTGATAAACTCGAATTTAGAATCAGATTCTAAATCTAATCTAGAACGTTCACATCGTTTTTTAAATACGATTTCTTATCCTAAAACTCTTAAGGCCCATTCAGAATAAAAAAATTAGCGGTAGTGTAAGAATTAGTGGCATCGGTAGCGTAAGAAATTTATAGTAAAAATGATATGCGTTCACAACGAACAATTATTGAAATTATAGTTTGTAGGAATTTTTTATTATAAATTACTAAGGTGCAAGGTTGACAGTTATAGCTGTCATTTTATTTTTGCACAAAAAGCAACAGACAGATGATGACTTATTAATTACACTTATCCACAAGCACTCCATTGTGTGAGATAAGCGAAGACATTAAGGGAATTTAAAATTACTTCAAAAAAAGAAAATACGTGGGCACAAATTGCCTTTGAAATAAGCAAAAATGATAAGTTACGTGTTCATTTTTAATTGAGCAAAGTTTATTAATAAGTCTGTTTGTTCACGTAGCATAACGTCTGAGGCACACCACAAAATGATCCTTTTTCTATTGCTCATTTTATCTGATGAAATCAGAAATCAGATGTCAATAAACATCAAAACTGTCAAAAAAATTAAGCGGTGGCGTAGTGGCAACGTAGAAGTTTCGAGTTCCTACCGCTGCCATTGCCACTGCGCTACTACTAATTTTCTTAATTTTTGGATCTGAACGAATACATTTGCTATAACGCATTCAATCTTTTACCCAGGCCACTACCACTGCCACTAATTCTATCGCTACGTTAATTTTTTTGTTGTGAATGTTACTGTATACATTTTTTTAATAATGACCCTTTTTCTACTTATTACTATAGCGGAGGGCCCTACTTTTTAAATCGCTGTGGAGCTTTCTCCTTTACAGCTTTGAAAGCATGTGTGTTGATTGTTGAGACCTGATAAGTGTCCGCTATAGGGCGCGAGCAGACACGTAACTCGAGCAACCTTGACTTGTTTAGAATCAGCTGATGTGTGTGCGCATGTCATTTTGACAAGAACAATGCCACTTTGACAGGACCATATTTTGACTTATTTTAATTTTGAACTGGTAAAATATTACTATTTTTAAGTTTATGTGTCTGACTGCCCGAAATTTGTAAAATATTAACAATTTAATAGTTCAAAATCAAAATAAGTCAAAACATTGGTTTCGTCAAATTCACATTGTTCTTGTCAAAATGACATGCACACACACATCAGCTGATTCTAAAACACGTCAAGGTTGCTCGAGTCACGTGTCTGCCCGCGCCCTATAGTGAATAAAAGCATATTGGCATACCAGCAGAGGGTGTAAGCCCTGATAAAATATTTTAATTAGTATTAAAAGTTATTTACGCAGTATAATCTGTACTGTAAATATTTTAATCATATTCAAATAATCATTCTGACCTTGTATTTTGGATGCAATTAAAATAAATTACATATACTTATTATAATTTATTAATATTTACATTTTCATAAATTCATATTGTAGGATCCAGAGTTGTTGAGGCACATCTTAGTAAAAGATTTCAACAGTTTTATAGACAGAGGCGTTCACAGTGATGGGGAAAGTGATCCATTGTCTTTACATTTATTTAGATTATCTGGAGGAAAATGGAAGAACCTTAGGAATAAGCTTTCTCCAGTTTTTACATCTGGAAAGCTGAAAATGATGTACCCAACGATAATTAAAACTGCGGAACAGTTGCAGAATGCTTTGGAAAAGGCGGCAGAAACTGGAGAAACAATAAATGTAAGATTTCCAACATTAACATTCTTTTGTTAATCTTGATAAAAAAGGATTGTTAGAACCTCATTGTTTTATTTTTGAGCAAATAAATAGTACCTACACGAGAAAAAAATGGTTAAAGTGTAGAATACTTTCCACTCAAGAATTTTATTTTGATGGTTATAGATATATAATTGCAAAACCATTAAAAACACAAAATTCCACAAAAATTAGTGCGCGGAAACAATATTTATAGTGACTTCGGATTTTTTTTTTTGGAAAAGGGTTGGTTTAATTTCCTGTGTTTCCTTTAAAATAACCAGCGCTTTTTTGGGCGAACTAACAAATTTAGGGAAAAATGTTTTATACAAAAAATGATCAAGAATAAGGGCATAATGTATCAATAGTAACAAACCAAATATTTAATCAGTGGTTCTCAAACGGTAGAACAAAATTATATTTTTTTTAAATGGCACTCTATATCATTTTTTTAGCCCTTTAAATAAAATATTATTTGCTGATTTTAACGATATAAATATAGCATAGGGTTGTATAACAATTATTTCTAGAAAATTGGTATTAAAAACTAGAAATAATGTAATAAAAATCTGATGTGGCCAACACATAACCTCTCGCCAGATATTTTACCTGGTTGTACGCATAAAACGAAAAATATTTTTAAATACAAATACATATAGATATTCATGTCTCACTACAAAATAATTCTCACATATATTTGCAATATCTGTGGGATATTTTAAAATAAATTATGTACAATACTTACATTTTCTTTATATTCAATATCCTGAAATTTTCTTTTTCTACTTTCCTTTTCTTTTTCTTTATATTCGTCATTTTTTCGCAAATTCCTTTTATATTCTTTTTTACATATATTCTTTTGCGTTGTTGACTTTTTTTTATTTTCATAATCTTCATAATAATATACAAATATTTTTGACAGAGGCATACAAATATTTTTGACAGTGACATTTATGTGTCAATTACAAACATTTGAATTTCTTGCCTTGTAGTAGTTTGATCTGAGATTTTTTACATCAAATTATTTTATATGCCTTTCTTTATCTCTAAATCTATAGAAGATATAATATTGAATTTATATTTATCGAATAAAGAATTTAACGTTCTTTAATATAAGTATTTACATAAATTTTCGATAAATAATATTTAGACGATTTTTTTCTTGTAACTACTACTTCCGGTTGTCCAATTGTTACCAAAACTGACTGGACTCTTCCGATTATTGTTAGATTGAGGAATCCGTAGTTAAAAATGTCTTAAGTCTCATAGAATTTGAGATATAGTGAATCCAACATCCACACACACATCCCCACACACACACACACACACACACACACACACACACATACGGACATCATCGTAAAAATGTTATAATCGGATACTAGGGACCTTAAAACGTGCTTATTCATTAAAATCTGGATATGCGATTTTTAGCATGAATACAATACCTCTCTTAGCGAGAGGTAAAAAATGGGTTTACTACTAGCGTAACTAGGCAACAGACGTATCAATACTTGTGTATTGCATAGCCTATTGTAATATAACATTATTTTTAATACCATTTTTTACATTCCGTCACCTTAGGTAAGGAAGGTATTGTCTTTGGTCAAAAAATTCGGTGGTGAGTTTTTGATGAATAAGCACGTTTTAGGGTCCCTAGAATACGATTTTACTATTTTTACGATGATGTCTGTATGTATGTGTGTGTGTGTGTGTGTGTGTGTGTGTGTGTGTGTGTGTGTGTGTGTGTGTGTGTGTGTGTGTGTGTGTGTGTGTGTGTGTGTGTGTGTGTGTGTGTGTGTGTATGTGTGTGTGTGTGTGTGTGTGTGTGTGTGTGTGTGTGTGTGTGTGTGTATAGAATTATTTATTCTCTATACGATTTTAATGCATTTTATACTTCATATTAAATGGACATAGAGTTAAAAAATTATAAAGAAATTAAATATCATATATATTAGTCAGCTTTGCTATAACTCTGGAAACAGCTGCTACATTAAGAAAATTCTGATTGAAAGGTGTCAGTGTCAAGTGCAATTTACAGTATGTTTATGTTATAATTTTACTGGAAATATAGGATCTTTTGTTAGAAACTTTCTGTATGGAATTTGTATAAAATGCATACAACTGCCTTAAGGTAATGTACAAGAAATATAATCTTTTGCAAAGAACTTTATGTATGGCATTTATATAAAATACATAGAACTGACGGAAGGTAATGTGCTGGCCACATCAGATTTTTTGAAATAATTGTTATACAACCCTATCGTTGAAATCAGAAAAAAATCTCTATCTAATGGGCTAAAAAAATATATAGGATACCTACCATTTAAAAAAAATATAATTTTGTTCTGCCGTTTGAGAACCACTGGTCGAATTTTCGGTTTGTTATTATTAATAAATTAGCTTCTTATTCTTGATCATTTCTTGTTTATAACATTTTCGCCCAAAAAAGTGCTGGTTGTTTTAAAAGAAACATCCTGTATACTTATACACACACTTGTTTTAGACTAGAGATATATGCTCCCGATACACCGTTGATATAATAAGCACAACAGCATTTGGTATCGAAACCAACAGTTTTTCAGATCCCATGAACAAAATGTGCACATTTATTCAAAATTTTACAAGGTCAAATGATGCTTACACAAACATCGTAAAAGCCAATTTGTCAGTTCTTGTTCCTGAAGTTCTTGTGTTGTTAAAACAAAGCAGTCATTCACAATCTGCCATTAACTTTATATCCGGCCTGGTACGAAATGTCACAGACTACAGATACACTGAAAAAGTTTTCAGGAATGATTTTCTACAGTTGTTAATCCAGTTGAGAAGTACAGGAAAAATTAGTGAAGACGATTTTGGAAACGATGTGAAAATTTATGAAAAAGGTAATGTTCATTAATTTTTTTGCTTTATTGTTAAAATATTTTTATTGACTGCTATTTATTGGATCAGTATTTTATAGTTATTTGAGTAGCGTAAAGTGATACTTTGTTGCGTCATAGCGGAGAGGGACAATGACACTTTACGCTTGTAAAGTATATATTATTTTTTTCTGTTTGTTTTATACAGTATGTCCCCGGATTGATTTTACAAAATAGGAAGAACTTTTTTTGCTTGACTTTAAAGAAAATAATCTGCAAATGAAACTACAATAATAACTTGGACTGGGTTAATAATAAAAAAAAATCTGATGTGGACACCACACGACTTCCTTGTACGCAAGACTAATATGAAGTATAGACTCAATTATAAAATTGCACGTATTTGACGTAATTTGACATTAATATCTATATTTAATTTTATTGTTATTTTTTGTCCTAATCCATAGCAAGCTTTATTACAAAAACCAAAAAGTATATAAGTTTTAAATTTACATATCTCGCTTATACAAAGGGCTAATTTAATAATACTTGATGTGCTGGACACAGAATTTAATTCACTAAAAATTTTATTTGAAGCATTTATTTCTAAAATCAAAATGAAACCATTTTATTGAAGAAAAACTGTTTACAACTTCAGGTAATATGTCACTTCCGGTTAGCCTGTTTTAACCAAAATCCACTATGTATTCCAGTTGACATAAAAGTCTTATATACCAAATTTGAAAAGTGTTAGATTATATTTTAAGATAGTTTTTCATTAAAATCTATTATAGGCTTCAAATAAAGTACCATTTCTAGAAATTATGTAATGACCAAAAAGGGAGGTGCACAACTAGATGTTATAGCAGTCCTAAATACAAAATTTCAACTTTCTTCGGCTTACCGTGTTTGAGATTTGCGAGATACATACGCACGTACGTACAGACGTCACGACGAAATTAGTCAAAATGGATTCAGGGATGGTCAAAATGGATATTTCCGTTGAAATCTCAAAACCGAAGTTTTTCGCGATTACAATACTTCCTTTACTTCGTACAAGGAAGTAAAATGGGGGGTTCCATTTAAAAAAATGAGTTTTTTGAATTTTGTGAACTGCAACTTTACGTTCACGTAGAAATTACAATTTTGAAAAATAGTCGGTTATTAATTTGTATTATTGTAACAGGGCTAATTGAATAATACTTGATATGCTAGACACAGAATTTAATTCTCTAAAACTCTTATTTGAAGCATTTATTTCTAAAATTAAAATGAAACCATTTTATTCATGAAAAACAGTTAACAACTTCAGGTAATATATCACTTCCGGTTAGCCTGTTTTAACCAAAATCTGCTGTTATTCCAATTGATATAAAAGTTTTATATGCTAAATTTGAAAAGTTTTGGATTATTTTTACTTCCTTGTACGAAGTAAAGGAAGTATTGTAATCGCGAAAAATTTCGGTTTTGAGATTTCAACGGATTTTGACCATCCCTGAATCCATTCTGACTAATTTCGTCGTGTTGTCTCTACGTACGTAGGTACGTACATGCGTATGTTTCTCGCATTACTCAAAAGCTTCAAGCCGTAGAAAGTTGAAATTTTGTATTTAGGACTTCTATAGCATCTAGTTGTGCACCTCCCTTTTTGGTTATTACATAATTTCCAGAAATGGTACTTTATTTGAAGCCTATAATAGATTTTAATGAAAAACTATATTAAAATATAATCCAAAACTTTTCAAATTTGGTATATAAGACTTGTATATCAATTGAAATAACATAGCAGATTTTGGTTAAAACAGGCTAACCGGAAGTGATATATTACCTGAAGTTGTTAACAGTTTTTCTTAAATAAAATGGTTTCATTTTGATTTTAGAAATAAATGCTTCAAATAAGAGTTTTAGAGAATTAAATTCTGTGTCTAGCATATCAAGTATTATTCAATTAGCCCTTTGTATAAGCGAAATATGTAAATTTAAAACTTATATACTTTTTGGTTTTTGTAATGAAGCTTGCTATGGATTAGGACAAAAAATAACGAAAAAATAAAAAAATAGATGTTAATGTCAAATTACGTCAAACACGTGCAATTTTATAATTGGGTCTATACTTTATCTTTATATTGGTCTTCCGTACAAGGAAGTCGTGTGGTGTCCACCAGATTTTTTAATATAGTTTTTCATTAAAATCTATTATAGGCTTCAAATAAAGTACCATTTCTGGAAATTATGTAATGACCAAAAAGGGAGGTGCACAACTAGATGTTATAGAAGTCCTAAATACAAAATTTCAATTTTCTACGGCTTACCGTTTTTGAGTTATGCGAGATACGTACGTACGTACAGACGTCACGACGAAATTAGTCAGAATGGATTCAGGGATGGCCAAAATGGATATTTCCGTTGAAATCTGGAAACCGAAATTTTTCGCGAATGCAATACTTTCTTTACTTTGTACAAGGAAGTAAAAACAAAAAAACTTAAATCATTCAAACAAAAGTCAAATATTAAATTAACCCTCCACCTTCGTCGCTACATAACTCAATCCTTCGACGCAGCTCTTTAAATAAAAATATACTAATGAAATAATAATAATAAACAATTTTTATTTTAGAAAATAATGACCAATGTTTAACTTTTGATGAACTTGTTGCTCAAGCATATGTTTTTATTATGGCTGGATATGAAACTTCAGCTGTAACTATGGGTAATTGTTTATTTGAGTTAGCTAGAAATCCTGAGATTCAAAGAAGGGTACAGAAGAATATAGATGACATAGTGGCTAAACATAATGGACAATTCACTTACGAATCTGTTTTTGAAATGGATTATTTGGCAGCTGCTGTATCTGGTAATATATAATTGAACCATTTAAATTCAAAAACATCACACATATATTTTTTTTCACTCTCGATATCGTAATTAGGCTATTAGGACATTGTTTGTAGGGTTGTATGTTTATTTTACTGTCAAGGTATCGGTTTCTATTAGCGACGGGATGTAAGGATTGTCCTTACTTCCCTACAGCTGAACTTACCTCCCTCTTTGTGAAATACCAACAGTTAGATATAAACTTGTCTCAAATATTTGCTATTTCTTATTATTTATGATTTTGAATTTGATTTCTATCAAATTGTCCTCCTTTCATAAATATTTCCATATAAAAGATATCATTGACATGTCAAATGTGACAAATGACAGTGTTTTTCTCGAGGTTTTTCTTCTTAAATTTTCCATGGAATACCAAGATTATTTTTTTAAAAATGTTTCAATATTCAACCGTATTCCTTGACATATCTGGCAGTGAAAATGAACAGGTAAAAATAAATCATCGGGAGTGGAAAAAATCTTAAATGGAACACGAGATGTAGGTACATTTGACCACTCTCGAACTTATTTGCCAGCCCTCGCTATCGCTCGGGCGCAAAATCGTCCTCGATTGGTAAATTGTACCTACATACCTTGTAGCATAAATCACTATTTCTATAATCATTAAAAAAAGTAGGCTCACCGGACGTCATTTAGTTACAGAAAAAGAATAATTGTAAACCAAATCTTTTTGGTTTTGCAGAATAATAGTAACGGTCTGCAAAATATAACTTGCAGATCTGTGTATTATTTCTCAAATAACATTTAAAATTTTCACTTTCATATGATGATATAAGTGGAAAATTACAAAAAATATGAATTAGGTACATTTAAATATCGATTAATATTCTGATACATTTTATCTGGCAGATTTCGCTAAGCTCGGCCATGCAATCGCCTTGGTCTGTAAAGAGCTACTTCCAATCCTTGATATACAAATAAGTCAAATAACTATTTTATTTTAGAAACAATGCGAAAGTATCCCCCATTAGGATTTTTAAATAGGATAGCTGCAGACACATACACAATGCCGAACAGTAATATAGTCATAGAAAAAGGCACAAAGATTTTAATTTCTGTTTATGGAATCCAAAACGATCCAGAAAATTTTCCAAATCCTGAGCAGTTTAATCCTGATAGATTCACTGCTGAAAATAAGGACAGTATTAAGCCTTTCACATACTTACCTTTTGGCGATGGACCTAGACATTGCATAGGTAAGTATATTTATCCTTCGATATATACAGAGTGTTTTATACTGAATCTGATTTTATTATAAAAATAATTTCACATATGTAAATAAGTGCAATTTATTTGAAGCGAACATATATTGAACCACTGGATTTTTATTTATACTTCACTAATAGAGTAACAGAAGCGTAAAACCGTTCATTGGGAAGTACAAATTTTTCAATGTGCTACTTGCGTGCCTTTTTTTATTTAATATTTTTGAAGAGACGATAAAAGCTTGCTACTCACATTTTTTCTTTTAGCAAAATATTTAAATTGCCGCCATGTATGACGTAGAATTACGCCGAACCAATGAATGGCCGTAAAGCCATAGTATCGGTACGCCCCATAGTAACGGCATGTGCGGGTAATTTAAACATGACAGATCACCTGTTTTACATTTGAATAATAGTTTGGAGGTTAATATTTTAGTTTGTCATTTTAATCTTGTATGAGTATAGGCTAAGTTAAAATCCTTCAAAATCCTACTTAAATCGAAATACGTAATAAATGTAATAGAAACCACGCAAATTGTAAATAATAAAGAAGAGAGATAGTGACAGAAAAATGAATGAGGCGCGGGAAGACATGTGACTTTGACAAGTGCTTGTAGGGCCCCACAAGGGTGCCAAGTATGCAGCTTGTATACTTTACCTGTGTTGCCAAATCAATTTAAGTGTGAAATTAATAAATAAAACTGTAAAACTAGTTATTATTAATGAATATCATGTTTTATTTTCTGGCACATTAAGCTTAATCGTATCGTAGATGGCAGCACTAATCTCTGTATTTTTATAAAAAAATATTTTAAAAATTAAGTTTATGTGTTAGAAAATAAAACAACATGATATTCATTAATAATAACTAGTTTTACAATTTTATTTATTAATTTTACGGTTAAATTGATTTGGCAACACAAGCAAGGTACACAAGCTGTATACTCGGCAACCTTGTGGGGCCCTACAAGCACTTGTCAAAGTCACGTGTCTGCCCGTGCCTCATTAATGTCAAAATCATATTAAAATTCGCATTCGCTCGCCATCTACAGGTTACATTCTTAAATATGCTTCCCTTTCCCCAATTCAAAATAATGACGTCAAAGAAAATCTTCTTTCTTAATTTATTAAAAAACATATATTTTTTTAAAAATAAAATTTATGTTTTTACATACGTTTTCAACATTACTTTAGGTATATAGTGATAGATATCAAATTTTCAGTATCACGCAAGTAGCCTATTATTGGTAGAACTAATATTTCTTTATTTCTCACTAAAAATTCAATATTTTAGTTATCAAACAATACCCAATGTAAGTTTAATTATATTATTTATTTAAAATAAATTGCACGTATTTATGTAAATTTCGAAAAAAAAAATTTACCTGTTATCATTTGGTGTAACAGTTGCAAAACGCTGTATATGACAAATAATTAAATATCCGTTTTTAAATAATTTTTCTGCTTAGGAACACGATTGGGAAAACTACAAACTATGATTGGTCTTGCAATGATTTTGAGCAAGTATAATTTTGAAGTTTGTCCTGAAACGCCTTTGGAGTTAACTTTGTTAGGTGGAACCTTGATTTCAGTTCCGAAAGAGCAAATTAAGTTGGCTATTACTAAACGAAGTTAAATTTAAAATTATTTTTAGAATTTTCAAATACGGTTGTGGATAAAAATAAAAGTAGTTGTTATTGATTATACATTTGACTCCACCTTCACAATGTTCTGTTTTAATTTGACGGTAGGAAGCCAGCCATAGATAATTATACTTCAATGCTTCAATATACAATGAAGAATCGTTTATCCAGACAAGAAGATTTGAGGGAACCAAGTCTAGTCCGGATGATCGAAAGCCCGTATAATTAGAAAAATCAAAATTATACTCTTATATCTTTAGCATCAAATTATCTAAATAAAAAAAAGAATCAGCGAGGTTTAAAAGTACAAGTATAATGGAATTGTAAAATGGAAGCGAACTCCGAGGAACGCAGAGAGCGGTTCGTTTCTCCAAAAGCAATTACAAGAAATACGTTATTGGTAATCTCGTGTACAATGCCTGAATTTACTTTTCGTTCTGTGAGAGACCATAAAGAGAAGTGAAAAAATAGAAAAAAAATGGTTCTGATAATCCCGAGGTTCTGATGATTGAAGTTTGGATAAACTGATTTACACTGTATTAGAATTTCAGATTTGAGCAACGTGTCTTCTAATGAAGGCATGAACCCCGAAATTAAAATAAATGAAATTTATAAAATGTAATATATGTATGTAAATATATAAATTTTTAAATGTAATAAAAAAGTTAAAAAATTACATTGTTTTTTGTTGACGATTTAAGAGCGAATATATATATATATATATATATATATATATATATATATATATATATATATATGGTTTTTTGTAATTTTTTCTAGGCTATTGGTAAAACTGAATGTTTAAACGAATGTATTTATGAGTATATGCATAATTCATATACATAAACATAAATTATTTGTTTGAAACAGTAAAATCTAATTTATAATGGTTATAAAGTATTATAAATAAAAATATAAATTAACAAAAATAGGTAAGGTGAAGATTCATTTACTTGTTATAACTATTAACATACCTAGGATTGTTATGACTATCATAACTGCCGGCGATATCATTTTGAACTCCGAGCACGTAGAGCGAGGATTTTAAGACAGCTAAGGCTTGATATGATTCATAACATCCGTTGTTTGTTCAGTAGTTTATTGGTTTCAGAAAATGAAGCCATTATTAATAAATATTATTTTTTGAAATTCACTCTTTAACAAGTTGCCCGCGATATGAAACCAGATGGTGACATCATGCATAAGCGAATTTCGCCATTTCATTCTTCAGATGCGGAGAATATATAATTTTTATTTGTGGACCGATTTTAACGATTCCTGTAGCATTTTAAATGTTCTTTTCTACAGGATTATTAGATTATCCTAATATAGTACATTTCTCGGGCGATATATAAGGCATACAATTAATTATTTATTATTTCTGTGCGGTACATATCGCCGGGGATTTATATCAACTTGTATGAACTTGTTATAATAACGTGCGTTTTATTTCTTGTTTTTGTCAGTCTACCTCCTGCATTGTTCTTTATTATAAATTATTTTTTTTATAAAATTGTCAGACAGATGAAAAAAATCTTGAATTAGCAAAAAAAAAAAACTTTCCTGAAATGAACTGGAAATATAATGTAAATTTACTTTGTTTTTAGTTATTGTTATTACCAGAATATGTAATAAGTTATTTTTGTTAAATGAAACAATTAAAATTCTTATACATAACTTTATCTTCCATGTATTCAATTTAAATTAAATATGTGCCGCTTAGTCCCTGTAGGTATGTACGGTTTGAGTCTAAATAAATTCAGATATCAACCTAAAAGATAGAAACTTGAAAACAGCCAAAAAGTTACTTCTTTATTCACAAGATGGAACTAAACTCAACATCTAGTACATATCCCCGGAGATATGTATCGCACCACAGTAAAAACAAAGTACATATCGCCGGCGATATGTATCGTCAGTAACGCAATATTACATTATTTTTGTTGCGCAGTTAACGTTTTAATGCTACTTTCAGAATGCAATGATAAACAGAACAATTGAAGCGGTGAGATGTACAAGGAAAAGGTTCCGTTAATGGTAATTTTGGAAAAAATCAATAAAAACTGAATAAAAACTAAAGAAAGCATTTTAAATCTAATCTAAGTGAGCTAAATTATTCCTTACATCGTTATTTTAATTAAAAAGTACTATAAGTACGTTATATGTACTAAAACAAAGTTGACGGAATCTTTTCTTTTTACATCTCAACTAGGATGGTGACTGAAAATAGTAAAAAATAAACACTTCTATTATATAATCTGTTTCTTTTCTCGAAGCTACATCGTTAATAGTAAGGAAGCTAGAAAGCTTTTTTCTTGATTATCCCAAATTTTAAAAAAAATGGACTAAATGTTCTTTTTGCAAAGAGCTCCTCAATTTAATATCGCTCATAACTCATGTAATTTTGAGTTTCGAATATAAGTGTTTATGGTATTTTCGACTTAAAATTACATAAGGAACACACTCTTGAGCTATGGCAATGAAGTTGCGGGACAGCCTGTATAAATTTGGCTTGGTTATAGACATTTGCCATGTAGGAATATTTGACGCGACTTTGAGAGTAATATAAAATGGCTATCTCAGTTTGAAATGCCCAATATGTGGAATCTTTTCCTTGAACATCTCACCGCTTCAATTATTTTGACATTTATGTCAATATGACAAATAATCAAATAATGCGATTTATTCCTCATGTTTATTATTTTAGAATAAAGTAAACCGTGTTGGGAACGATACATTAACGTTACCTGTATGTATTAATGAAGAGCATTATACTTTCATTTAATTTTATTTTCATTTTATAGACTGTTGTTGACATGTCATTTTGGTAATAATATTACCTTACAGATTTTTTACTTAGTTACCAGCCTACTTTTGTTTACGGAAACAATGGTTTAATATGCTGAAACCGGTAATAGCTATTAACATACCAAGGAATGTTATGCATATCTTAACTGCCGCAGATGTCGATTTGAAATCCGAGCTCGTAGAGCGAGGATTTTAAGACATCTAAGGCTTGTTATGATGCATAACATCCGTGGTTTGTTCAATAGTTTATCGCTTTCAGAAAATGAAGACATTATTGATAAATATTATTTTTTGAAATTTTCTCATTAATGCTACTTGCAGAATGCTATGGTTAACAGAACAATTATTTTGACATATGTCAATATGACAAATATTCAAATTATGTGCTTTATTCCTCATATTTATTACTTTAGAGTAAAGTAGATCGTATTTAGAACGATACGCTATCGTTATCTGTATGTATTAATAAAGAGCATTATATTTTCATTTAATTTATTTTTCATTTTGTAGACCGTTGTTGACAAGTCAGTATGGTATAGTAAAAATGAATAAGCAGAAGACTCACGTCATCGACCTGAAAAAAACCTGATAAAATGAAATATAACTTATAGAAATTATAGGGTGATATTTATTTTTTAAAAAAGAGGGAATAAAAAATACTAGTATTAAGAAACGTATATATTAATGAAATTTACCTTCATATCAAAGTCAATCCTTATTCCTTTTAGGAAATTTAAAATTATTTGAAATAATTGTAGTTAATTTTCGTATCATAACGGTAGCACTACTGACAATGTCTATGTTTACATTGAATTTAAAATCGATCAAATATCGATCCTGTCCCTGTCACTTGATTGACAGGTGATTGTCAACTCATCTCATCCAGGCAAAAGTGACTTGAATTAATATAAATGATTGCAAATATCAAAGTAGTTATGTATTATTGTTTTGTTAAAAATATATTGAACTATGGAACTGTCAATAAAATATATAAATAAAATAAATCATTCTAGTTTCTTCTTAGTATTTTGTGAGTTGTGTCTTACGCTACAGAATTACTGCAGTGCCCAATTACCGGATAAGCTGACTAGGCTGCAGCCTAGGGCGCACAGATTTTGGGGGCGCACAATTTTCTCGTCTTGTAGTTTTTGGGGTGCTTTGATTTGGTTAGAGCTAAGACGACCTAAACCAGGCCCTGAATATTATTGGTTTGTCTTAATAAATATTACACAATAATTCATCTGCAATCATGCCAAAAGCTTTAACAAAGCAATCGCAGGAGCATATAACAAATGTCGTGATCTACTTCGAACCGGAATTGGGAAGGCAGCATCTAGCAATATAATATGTATTGTATTGATTATGGTGAAATATATGTACATATATGTACTTGAAATTGTACATAATTAAATCCAAATATATGTAATAAATAAATAAATAAATAAAAATAAATATATAAAAGAAAATGATTTTCAAAAATAGTATAGTTTTGTTATTAATTATTTTAATTACTTACATGCATGTATTGTATACAGTAAGTTATGCTACACGCATTACATTTTCTAGAATAAATTAGTACCCCATGTATACGTAGTAATAAATGACGTCATTATCTAGTAATATTTATTGATGACGTGAGTCTTGTGCTTGTTCATTTTTACTATAATAATATTACCATACAGATAGAGTTATTACTTAGTTACCAGCCTACTTTTGTACATGTAAACAATGGAATGATATCCTGAAACCGGTAAAATAATAAAATATATATTAGAAACATTTTATACATTGAAAAGTATAGTACCTACTCCTTCACTGGTTACAGTATTGAGGGGTCTGCTAGTTTGATTTTACCCCAGTTGCAGGGCCTGTTACAGCTCTCCACGGGCCTGGAGATATCGAGTAATTGTTATCACCTAATATCCAGCACACCTGAGAATTTTATCATCTGTTAATTAAATTAAAGGTAGCATCTAGAACTTCACTGGAAGAATAATTAGGTGAAATAAAATCCCCAGATTGCAGTTACAATTGAAACAGTAGTGTCGAAACCGTTACAGACCGAAAAAAAAAAACAATTATTCTGACTGCAATACAGAAATTATATTTCACGAAATTAGAGGGTGTTATTTTTGTCTGGGCAAAGAAACATCGTGCTGATTTTTCGTAGATACTATTTTCTTACATTTATTACTTAAGGATTTGCAACAGTTTACAACATTAACTTCGTATATAATTAATATTTCTTTCTTTGTCTATAATAAAAAGCATTAACAAATATATTTTTTGTAATTAATAAAAAAACTATCATCAACCAATGTGAATACAGCAGTCTTAATTTTTTTGTTTCACATTTTTAATCATTTACGTTTTTGAACTGCCTTCTTTTGAGCAATTCGATTCAGAGCCGGCTTCATATAGTTTCACTATTCTGTATCAAATATTGAATACTATCTTCATAGTTTATGATAAAGATAGTAGTCGTATTTGAGGGATATAAAAGTTATGTCTTCTTAGAAATTTACGAGTATTTCAGATATGATCATTTCCTGTTCCTGATACTTTTTTGGAAGCCCGGCTCTGACACGGGGTTATCAAAAATAACAATAGAAGTACGGCTAACTTGCAACAATATAAACAAAAACAATTAATGAGGAATGTATAATGATAAATTAATGTACATGATTTACTTCGCAGAGAGTAGATCGATATTGACGCTTATGTGTAAATAAATAACATAAATATTTTTATTTTTATCCTATTTATACAATTATCATCCAAAAGTACATGTTTCTATCAACATTCACTTTTGAATTAGAAAGACAGATTTTCCAAGATGAATTATATTAAGGCTTACAAAAACTTTAATTCGATTTTCCTAATTTCATCTAGTTTTAAGAAGGCCGTTCAATTTGGCCACCATTTGTTAAACAATACAATTCCCAAAGTAGTTTTTAATCGGTATTATACAAATAGATTGCCTTAAAAAGTACGTTTATTTAGTTTATTAATAAATATTTAATATTCATTTAAAGCTATGGACTTAACGAATACGCAGTACATATGATCATTTGTTATTTGGGTTGAAACGGCGCCATTTTGACTTCCAGCCGTTGTTAAAATATACCTACTCTCCAGACATACTTGTTTCATTTACATTTGGTCAGTAACACTTACGCACTATCTATACAAGTAATACTTTGGTTTTGGAATCTCATTTTTGGCAACAATGACTACATAATTAATGTACTTTCTTGTCTTATTACAATTAATTATAGATAATATATCATCTTTCGTATCCCATACAAATAAACCATTCTTCAATTTATATCTACTCTTCATTTAAATCTTTCTATTTTATAAATACCGAACGATTATTTTAAAATACTGCTTTTACTTTTTCAGAAACTGGTTTCCTTCTTCTTTTCCCTAACCAATTTCTACTCACAGCTCGAAGACTTCAAGATTCTTCCTGGTCGGGCCAGCCCGACTTGAATCTTGCAGGGACCCTCACTTCTCCAGCGTGGTCGTTTTGCACGTGCAAATCTTCACCTTTATGTAAACCTAATCACCTTGTCAAACGTTCATCGCGTAGTAGAGGGATTTGGCGTTAGTGGGCTGCGTCGGTGGATTCTGAGGCGATGTGGGTGACGAAATAGTACTTGATGAGTGTGCGGTTGCCGTGCTGTCTTGGGGAGATACACTAGCTGCTCCTTCGGGAACTCCCCGTTCCGTAAACCTTGTCTTTGTTGGTGATGCAGGAGCAGAAGTGTCCCTCGTTGCTGGGAATGATGTTTCCATTGGTTGCCTGTAGCCGTTTGGTAATTGCGCACTATGCTGACTGTCACTATCTGCCAGCGATATATTATCAGGCATTGGATACCTAGGACCTCCTGTTGGAAAACTATGCCTATTAATTTTATTCCCGTAAGGATTTTCCGCGTGCCAAATGGTTCCGTTGTGAGGAACAGCATTCACTGGACCTACAGCTGGTCGGTATCTCGTATTGGGAGGTCCAGGGTTGTAGTAACTACAAGTTGACAATGTCGCTGAAGGTGTTTGTGTTGCTCTGGCAGTTGCAAATTGTCCCGGTATAGGGCTTTCACTTCTTGAAGCCATGAGGTGTACCTGCACTGGTTGTCCAGCTGTGTATGGTACTCGTACCATTTGTTTCTGGCCGAGTTTTAGTTGGTATTGAGGGTCATCCATATGTGTAGGATGGTTGATTCTTCCAGGTAGTGTTCCATGGTAGACTGGTTCAGGGTAGCGCTTGTTGGTTAAATTTGGCGGGAACTTTTGATTTGAGAATCGAGCATAGTTGCATTGTTCTGCCGATTGGTACAAAGGATTTGGGGAAACCGTTCCAGATTGGAATCCTTCTATACGGTTGTATGGGATAAGAACCATTGTTTGATGGTAGCTTCTAGACAATTCCATCGGTGGAGGAGATTCCGGCCGGGTAGACGATCTCCTATTGGGCAATGTTTGATAAAGATCAGAACATCCCCCTCCTATTCTCATAACAGGAGTAGCGTGTATATGATTGACATTAGGCCCATAGTGTAGCTGCGTACATCTTTGGTTTGGACAATTCTGATAGATATTCTCTTCTATTAAAGACGTGGGTCTGTATTGAGGTCCTATCGTTCTGGTTTTCATGTCTTCAGGATATGGATACTGTTGGTGACTAAACCCTTGAGGACACGTTCTAGTTTTAGGATTATCGAGGCCAGTTTCTGAATAATAAGGCCACACATGATTTGGTTGTTGCCGTTGCTGTGTCGTCGGTTGTGGGTTGCCTGGTGGTTGTAACTGCGATTGAATTTGTTGGAGGATTTCTGTGGTTGAACCGAACCGAGGTTTGATTCCTCGAACACTTGGACGACGGTTGAAGCCATAGTCGTCGTGCTCGTCATCTTCCTCCGTTGTGTTTTCTGGTTGGTATCTAGAAAAAAAAAACCATTAGATACTCAATGTTTTTTTACAATTAAAATAATCATTAATTGTTATAGCTCTTTTAAAATCGAGGAAAAGCAATTTGTTTGAAGGTGCCATCTAATTAGTAAAACTGTTCAGGTAAGAGAACAAGAGATCGTAATAGAATGAATAGAAATTGTTCAACCTACAAGAAACGATATTTAAAAATGAATAAATTTTAATAGAGAAAGCAGATCTGTAAAATCAAGAATATCGCCGGTGACCTGACAATACCTCCTAATTTCCATTTTTACAGAAAATAAGTTATTAGTAGATTTAGATTCTGCGTGTTATTTTAAATTGTATTTTAAAATCCTTCCGTCAACTTCAACTAATCACATAATAGTATATTGTGTATCTAGTAGGAAAAGTGATATTCCCGGTCGATGGTGGAGATTGCGGGACAAGCCGTAGGCGAGGCCAGCAACACCAGGAGTCCGGGGAGTCACTTTTCCTACGTTGTACACATACATTTTTTTTTCGATCAAAATATATTTGAAAATATCAGATTTTGTGTCCGGGAATACTTTATCACGCGCCGGAAAAAATATGCCCGGACAGTTATTTTTCGTTGCCTAGCAACTTACTTTGTCACGCCCGGGAAAAATATGCCCGGACTGTTATTTTTCGTTGCCTAGCAACTACACTAAAATACGGAACAATGCACTTTTCGGTTCGAAAACACACCGGAAACGTGTCAGTTTTCGTCCGATCGAAAAAAAAAAAGATATTGCCAGGTCATCCGTTATATGAAATTTGCAAGAGTAATATAATTAGAAGGACCAGTGCTTAGTGGTTAGATTGACTGGTTTGTTTGAATTGGCATATAATTTATGTAGATTGCGAACCTATTTAGTTCTGTCAATAACGTATTAGTCGTAAAGATTATCAATTAAAATACGAGCCGAAGCCTAGTTTGATAGCACACTTTAGAAGAAAGGTACGGTGTACACTTCTATGTTGACTCAATCCAGATAGGAAATACAAAGGAATGATAAAGATAAAGAGACTACAAAAATCCGTATCATAAAAAGGATTCTAACGAAGCAAAAATTCTTGAATTGTTTATAGATCAAAAAATATTTACCTCTTTTTGATTCTTTCAATCCGACTGGCATCCTGCTGAACAAACATCGCTAACTCATCCGTCGATTCTGACGCTGAAGGCGTCCCAACAAGTACATCAGGCGCCACCTTCTTAGAATCTTCCGTATCATTCTTCAGCGCTTCATCAATATCTTCTAAACTGTACTCTGTCCCTGCCGTGCTAGCTACCGAAGCCCTTTCCCCTGGATTATTCGCCAGTTGATACTGGTACTGATACTCATCTGCTGCTGCGCTGCCGCTTACACATGCCGTTAACGGAGCCAACGTGGACAAGAACTGCTTTCTGGCTTCACTGGTAGCATTTATTTTCGCTACGGCATTCTGCGCTTCGATGAATTCACTCCCTCCATTCCCTAAGTCTGGAGCAGTTTGGAGTAAATTTTGCTTGGAGTTGCTCTCGTTGATGGCATTGTTCTGAGCGTCGGATTTCTCCCGTTTTCCGAACAAGTCCGTAATCTTTTTGTAAGTGGAAGACATGGAAGAATTAGAGCTGGTGGTGGATGAAGATGATGGCGAGAAGCTCTTGTCCTGATTGCGGTTGTTGAGTTGGTTGACTGGGTCTGGTTTGGAGGATTCTTCACCTGGAGGACTTGACCTCGGAGGGATATCTTCTTCTGGAGGAGGGTCGTCCACGTCGCAGGTTAATTGTTTGATTCGTTCCACCAGGGAATTGTCAGTCTTTTGTTGTTGTTTTTTGCTGCGTGGTTCGTACCTTCAATAAAACAAAAATGTCATCAACTTTGGAATTATTTACCAAATATCCAAATTTACAGTGAACAAAAAGTAAAACTTCTCATTTCAAAACTGTTAATTAACGGAACAGTGGTAGTTTTCTCCGTACGTACGGGGGTCACGCTAGAATTATTGAGAATAAGACATGAAGATGGTGGTATCATAATACTAAACAATTATTTATTTGTCTTTTGAAATTAAGTTCAGTCAGTTAGAACTTAGTTATTCAATTTTTAAAGTATCATTGTGAGTAAAAATATGCAATTAACACAGGCCAGCTAAAACATTTCAGTTTTTGACAAAAAAAAATATAAAGGTAATTGAAAACCCTCCATACTCAACTGATTTGGCAATGCGGGACTTCTCTGGATTTTTTTTAATAATATAAATTTGTAAAAACTATGACCATGTGTATTATTCTCAATAATTCTAACGTGACCTTCAAATAAGTATAAAAACAAGGATTTCAGTTGTAAATTATATTTCATGGAGCCACAATTTATTAAAAAATAAGAAAAACATCTGTACTTATTTTGTATCTGTACGAATTTTACATTTACGTGTATCGTGTATTTAATGAAAATAATGAAACTGAAAAGTGATGGTTAAAAAATCTCAAAACCCATATGAAAATATATTCAAATACAGAGGGGGCCTAAATGTGGTTTCTGAAGAATTATAAACGTACTTTTTTATATTTTTCGTGCTTTGCTTCACTTTTAAGAAAACCTTCTTGCTCACGATTTTACTTTGATAAATGGACTTGTTCGATTCTTGTAGGAAATTCATCGATTGTATTCCTAAATTTAAAATAAATTTTCCAATGATTGTGAAATTAATAAAACAAATTTATAATTATGTAAAAAATTAATAATTTTAATTCATAGAGCCGTCTCGGTGGTCGAGCGTGTTCAGGCAGTGTACTAGCGTTTGAAACGACCTTATAG
This sequence comes from Harpalus rubripes, assembly GCA_963082715.1. Taxonomy (NCBI): domain Eukaryota; kingdom Metazoa; phylum Arthropoda; class Insecta; order Coleoptera; family Carabidae; genus Harpalus; species Harpalus rubripes. The sequence goes on from OY720460.1 coordinate 32,918,069, forward strand.
GGTTGTGGGTTTGATTCCCACCAGGGGCTTGGGTGTTTGTAAGTGTTTTCAAATACATAAATAATTAAGAAAGAAGACTGTTTTGAGTGTAATTCAACAGTGAATTTATGTAACTTTTAGTTACCATCAATTATATTATATAGAAATAATAGACATTGGAAGGCCGCGGGTTCGAATCCCACTGGAGTCCGTGAATTTTTCACATATCCATCTTCGTTTATATAAATATGTAATTATATTGTAATAAAATGTAAATATATAACAAATAAAGTGAGGGCTTTAATTCAAATCGAGTTGAAAACCGACAAAAATATTATTAATCATTTTAATTCATTAAAATTGTGGAAAAATTTAAGGTATGATATCAAATCATTAGACGATAATCTCATATATTATGCAATTATTTGAGAATTTATTTCTTATCATTCCCTAGGTAATTCTCATAAATATTATGAAATTGTCTCAAGTACATAATTTGCAATAGTATGAGGAAATGATATTAAGTATACAAGTTATTAAATATGGGGCAATAATCATAGCAATTATCATTATTATAAACACTTTATAAACAATAATCCACAAGTTCATCTTTCTGAAGGACATTGACATTTTTCTTATATTATCTAATATAAACACTTGAATAAATGGAAAACAAGGAAACATCAAGGAAATAGTTTACAAATAAAGTGCTCAACTATTTGTTTCATTTTATGAAATAATTCCTCTTTAATATTTTAAACAAAGTGCTCGTGTTCATCTCTAAGTTAAGAACAGCGATATAACTTATTATTAATGTTTTATTCTTACAAGGCAGACATTTAGTTAAATAATTCGTAACTCACATAACAAAAGTTTATTATTAATATGAGTTCTAAAACTTTTGTCATATGTTAAGGACATTATCATTATCTAAAGCGAGGCAGTTCTCGTGGGTTAAAGCTATAAGTATAATGATAATTTATTTGTCGTAGTGCGGGCGAAATATCAATTTGAGGAATGGCGTGTCACTAATGTAGCCAAAACAACATTAGGGAGATATAGTCAGAAAAATTGACTCTGTCGTGTCCAGCAATAAAACTATAAATATCTTAATTATGACAATGCGGGATATCGCTCACTGTTTTTGGCTTTATGATTATGACACTGAATGCCAACGCGCCATTATTTTTACCGCTCTATTGAAATGCAGACATGAGACATGCATTGAGTACGTTTACACCGCGCGCACTAAACATTTAGTCCGCATACCAAGTGACGTAACAAGATGGCGACGAATGGTGTAAACACTCTGTACCAAACCTTTGGTACGAAATTGGTACTAGACAAAACATGCCCTACCTCACTATTGTTTGTTATGTTCTCGGCTGGACAGAAAGAGACAACTAGAGATAGAGATATATAAAGTCTACTCTAAAGTTTGTCGAAAGATGTCTCTACGGTCCTTATAATGTATTTGTGACATTTTGTTTCTTTGTTTGGAAGTTGTGAAGTCGTTTGGGCCCGGGCCTCGATTTCAAATTCTGTCAGAATTGGGTTTTTCCTGCTCCAGACCAGTAGAACTTGAAATCTATCCGGAGAAAGAATTGGGGAAATCTCTACGGTCCTTATAATGTATTTGTGACATTTTGTTTCTTTGTTTGGAAGTTGTGAAGTCGTTTGGGCCCGGGCATTGATTTCAAATTCTGTCAGAATTGGGTTTTCCCTGCTCCAGACCATTAGAATTTGAAATCTATCAGGAGAAAGAATTGGGGAAATCTCAATTCTGTCAGTTTTCAAATTTGAAATGTACCCTGAAAATTATTGGAAAATCGCAATTCTACTGTTCTGGAGCAGTAGAATTCGTAGTGGGGAAACCCAATTTCGACAGAATTTGAAATCAGACAGAATTTAAAGTTACAAAATCGAGGCCCAGTTTTGTTTGTTCAAAGTTTTAGAGTTTCATTATTTTCTATAAATCTGCCTTTTTCAAGTGAATCTGCTCTGTATAATAAAATAATATTACTGTCCCTTTAACATAAATGATATTTTTGTTTGAAATAATTTCTTGTGGGACTGAAAATCCTTTATTTCCTCAGTAGATCTGGTGCATTGAATTAATCTTACAGAAACCTTCGATTCCAAATAATAATAAATATTTGCGAAATTGATGGATTAAGAAATTAAGATCCTCACCTAATAAGCGATCTCCTCAACGTGTTCCTCTCAATCGTCCTCCTAATGGTATCATCACCATCCATAATATGTGGTAACTTGGACCTTTTAGCCTCCTCGAAAGCTTTCAGACTCTCAGCTGTGACTAGATACTGGTGAACAGAGCCGTCTTCCTCTTTGCCTGTCAAGGGTTTTGAACACGGGAATAACTGCCGGACCGCTGAATTCGGTCGGAGGCTGTTGTTCGAGATTAAGACGTGGTGCCCCAACTAGAAAGAATAAGTTTATTGTACCATAGTTTAAAGCTGATATGGTATTCAAGAAATCTAATATATAAATGAAAAATTTGAACAAAAATAAAGCAAATCTGTAGAAATCAATAAAAATATGACCTATGAGAACATAATTTCAAGTTTTAAATAAAAAATAAAATATCTTGAAGATGATGGCCACCGTTTTTTATGCACCGACGCAACCGGTTTCTGAAGCTCCTCTCTACACGTACATTTGGGCTATTTTCTGCCGAATAAGATTCTTCAGCTGAAGCAGAGGTGCCTTGAGATATCCCCCCGTTTGAATTCTGATGGCAATATTCCCTTAACGACTTATTTCGATTCGAGGTGACATCCCGTGGGCAATGCGCTCATCTGATCTAAAAGCCATGTGATTTTTTTTAATTTAAGGGAATATCTCAAGCAGAGGTTTACAAACACCGCCCTACAACCCTGCTTCAGTTAAAGAACCTTATTTGGCAGAAAATAGCCCGACTGTTGGAACGTGTCGAGAGGAGCTTAAGAAATCAATTGCATCAGGGCATAGAGAACAGTCAAGATGTTGCATGATTTAAAACTTGAAATCTAAAAATAAATTTTGTCTATCAACAATACTTTTCACTTTATTCGCCTTCAAAAAAAGGAAAGTTTTAAGCCACACCCTTTTCAATTTTTTTTATATGAGATGTTTAGGGGCTTCCGTTGTTATTTGAACGTGTAATACTACAGGTAAAAATAAGGCGATAAATGTTAAAAGACTTTAGTAAAAGTTATATGATAAGAGAGAATATTTTTTCTTCTAATGGGTCAAAAGACAGCCACAAGTGTTTAGCAAATCAGCCTGGTGTTGTTTTGTGATTTAATTTTTCTTTTTTATTTAACTGTTAGATGTAGTTCGTTATGTAAATTATTAAGAAGTCTGTGGTCTTTAGATTTTTAAGCACCCATTAGAGTTTAGTCAGAAATAATATCACAAGACCTCCTGATTTTATCGATAAATTTTTATTTTGCACGAATTTTATTGCTTAGCAACAAACACGAAAGCAAACTGCATGGTAAATCCCGACTCCGAGGGAGGAGGGGTTTTACCTAATGTCAGTTTGCTTGCGTGATTTTGCTTAAAAGCAACAGAAATGAGTGCATAAAAATAAAAGTTACTTGAGAAAATCAGAGAGGTCGTGTGGTATTTGGTGAGATAAATTCTAAAAGGCAAAATGAAACAATTTAACTATTATTATTTTATTTTTAAACTTGCAATATTAATTAACTGTCACACCGACAGTTATAAACAATAACAACTGTTTATTTATTTTGCTAGTGGAAATATATCAGGGTAACTTAGTTTTATCAGTATAATACAGTTCCCATTGGTTGAATTTTCAAGTGTTTTGCTTCATGATTGGTTAAAAAGTAGTCGTTGGAATTTATCATTGTAATTTTTTTTATCAACAATTTCCCCCAGATTTTCTTTTGGATTAAGATTCGGAAAATTTAGTTTACTGAACAAAAAAAAAAAATACCTTAAACGTAAGCATCATTTCCGTAGCGTCTGGAGACACAGAATTATTACAGCTATCCGTTTGTTTTTGGCTTTGGTTGTCGTTTTCTTCAATCGGTGTTGCTTCTTTCTTCTCTTCAGGTTCTTCAGGACTAAGTCCCTTATCCGCCTCACCATCACAGCTGTCTCTTTGTTCGTCGGATTCATGGAATCGCACAGATCGGCGACTGAGTGTATTGCCTTCTTCGTCAGATGTAATATTCGAGGAATCTGACACCTAGAAAAAAAAATAGCTTGCTAAATTGTTACGATTATCCGTTTTACAGTTTTCTGTAAATAAAACTACGTAAGTAAATATCTAAATATTCAACTGCAAAGTAATTTTTGTCCAATCAAGATCATTTACGAATTGGGTGAATTGAGATTTTAGTTCCGCTCATTCTGTCAAATACAGTAGTGTCGTTTAAAGTTTTTATGAGGGTACATATGATGCTACTGTTATTTTATTATTATAAAAATATATGTTCCAGTAAAAGCATTCAAAATTCAAAACTAAGTCAACTGGTAAGTTTATTAGCAAATGTAAAACAAAATATGTGAAAAATAAAACACTAACACTGCTGACAGAAAATAAAGTTATTCGTATCTAGTGATGTGCCACCAAAAAATTCCCGTCGGGAATTTGTTTTTTCCCCGGGAAAATTCCCGGCAATTCCTTCATCCGCGATTTTCAAGAAGAAATGTTGTTACCTTTTTTCCCGAAATTTTTTTGGAAATATTTCGTGAATATAATTTTAGCAAATTTCCCGTAAATTTTAAAAGATTTTGACCTTGATGTTTGGTTCAAATTGTTATAAATAATTATTAAATATGTAACATTGTTCATTTTTACCTTCCGTCACCTTTAGGTAAGGAAGGTATTGTCTTTGGTCAAAAAATTCGATGATGAGTTTTTAATCAATAAGCACGTTTTAGGGTCCCTAGAATACGAATTTACTATTTTTACGATGATGTCTGTATATGTGTGTGTGTGTGGATGTGTGTGTGTGGATGTGTGTGTGTGTGTGTGGATGTGTGTGTGTAACAAAATTTTCGTCTGCGATAACTCTAATACTACAGTTTCAAAAATTATAATTTTTTCGTATACTTCTTCGTTACATCCATATGAAGAGCTGATTAGATTTTGGTTACAATTGGTCAACCGGAAGTACCATCATTTGAAGATTTTAACAGTTTTTCTTGAAAAACTATGTTAAATATAATTTTTTCACATTTAATGTTATTATAAATATTAAAGAATATTTTATTCTCTATACAATTTGACAGCATTTTATACTTAATATTAAATGGATATAGTTAAAAAATTATAAAGAAATTAAATTTCATAAAGTAGCCATAGCTGTGGAAACAGCTACTATATTAAGAAAATTCTGATTGAAAGATGTCAGTGTCAAGTGAAATTGACATAGTGTGTTTGTCTTATAATTTTTACTGGAAATATAGGATCTTTTGCTTTGTGTATGGAATTTGTATAAATACATACAACTGCTTTAAGGTAATGTACAAGAAATAATAATAATAAATCTTTTATTTCCGCAGATACATTACACTGTATATAGAAAACGTCACAAAATAATAATTTAAGACATAAATTTTCTGTATGAAATTTGCATAAAATACATGCAGCTGCCGGAAGGTAATGTACAAGAAATAGAATATTTAGCAAGGAACTTTCCGTATGAAATTTGTACAAAATACATAGAACCATAGAACTGACGGAAGGTAATGTACTGGCCACATCAGATTTTTTTGAGTAATTTAAGTTTCCTTCAAAATAAATTGTTATTCTGGTTAATTTCTTTTAAGTAAATATATGTGTACTTTTGAAATTTAGTACGGTGCTTTTGAATTACACATTTAAAATACTTTACTTTATATAAGAAATATGAAGATATATTGAACAATTAAAATATGGGAGAGTATTTTTTATTAGTTCTTACAGAGTCGCTCTACTCGTATCTATGACCGATAGTGCATAAATATATTGATACGAGTATATGTATACTGAAAAATGTAACTAAATAAACCAATTTTTATTCATATTTGAAATTTCTTGGGAAATTTTTCAAAGGAAATTTCCTTGGAAATTCATCGGGAAATTTCTGAAAAAAACAAAATTCCGGGAATTTTTTTTGGGAATTTTCCCGTATTTTTAAATTTCGGGAATATACCCATCTCTATTCATACCTCGTACGGCTATGAATCAGGGTAAGGTAATATATCTGAATTAATAAATAAACTTACGTTACAGCGAAAGTATTGTCAACAACGAGCATCGTTTTAAAATGGAATGTCCTATCTTAGTCGAAACAATATGAAGTTTTAAAAGAAAAGCGTGTTATATCCATCCTTATCGCACACGCTTGTAGTCTTTGCAAATGAGAGAGATAAATATATGCCAATTTGTTAGTTCGTTCATGGTACAGATGACCTTGAACGGGCATCTTTAAAAAAAATTACTCTACACATTTTTATTTTCTGAAAAGATATAGCATACGTGTCCTATTTTTTTTATTTCTTAAGTGGATTCACTATTCACTAAAAGTAAGTGAAAGAATGTACCACAAAAATGAATGATGATAAAGATTATTGTGAGCTCTATAAAACGACACAGATAAATGAAGTAGAATAATTTGACGCAGGCAGGGTAGTTGGATAAATGGGTACCATTTTAAAACTAATTCATTTTGTTGCGAATTCTTACGCAGGATGCATTTAAATGAGAATAAAATATTCCGAAAATATTGTAAATATGAATATTTTATACAACTTATGCCTTCCTCTGATCCGATCTGAGGTAGAGGGTAGAGTATTTATAATATTATTTATAATTGTATATTCAGCCTTAACAGTAATAAGTCGATTAAATTAGGCAAATGTTGTACTATTAGAATACCATTTTATTGGAGTATCGTTATTTGAGAAAAATGTATAGGTCACTAAAGTAGATATAGGCGAAAATGTAAATTTTGTAGTTTTTTATTTTTCCGAATAACTTTCATATATAAAATAATACTGCATATTGGTTTACATCTCTTTAGACAACTTTTTTATTTTCTTTCATTGAAATGATAATTTTTATAGCTTTCCAACGATATGTCCCTCATCTCTGTTCATTTGTTTTAAACATTAAAAATTCAACAATTATTAAATTTATAGATTAAAAACAATGGTTAATGAAACAAAAAACAATTGAAGATAATAATTTGGTTATTTTTATATTTTCTTCATTCTCATTAATACTTTTCACATAGGTAAGTAATATTGAAACATTTTTCAAATATTTTGCTTTATGACGACCTTATAAAAATGTGACAATTAATTAAAATACACAAAAATTTTATATAATTTTGAGAATTAAATTAGGAAGTTAGCAATGAAGAACCTTGAAACTGAGTAAAACTAAAAACATAGGCAGTTATGTCAACTAATTTCCTAAAACATTGTTTTGTTCTTTAAAATCAAATAAGTTAATGGTGGACAAAATAATGGGCACATATCAATGCTGGACAAGTCATGCAAATGCTGGACAATCCAACCTAATACTGGACGGATGGTCACTTTATTAAAAGCTAATTTCCCATAATTTTGCAACCGCTCCACCGATTTTTTGCACCAAATTAGGAATATGAACTTCTTAAATTGAGACTCAGTTTTACATATTAAAATTTAAGTCCGGCTTGTATTATAAAGGGTGTTATGTAAGTAATGTGCCAAAGATCATGGTATGAGAGACAACTGACAGAAGTTATAATCTGAAATATATTTTGCACATTCTGTCAAGTTGTGAGACTGTAAAGTCGACCAATTACGAACTAGCGTAGCACTTATATATTTAGAAATGCATGTTGCTTACACTAATCTAGAATATACCGACATATTTCTGGTTTACAGAGAAGTGCGCTAAAACAGTCACCATTAATAAAAAGTGTACCACGACGTCTCAATAGGAGATGATTTTGTTTATTATGTTATGTTTTGTTATATAATGATAAAATATACTTGTCATGTATCCATTTTCCGCCTCCGACTTCAAACCTTCAAAAATAACAAAACTGATTTTATATAATTCTACATTCAAATAAATAATTGTAATTACTCCATCTTGAAGTGCTTTTACAATTATTGCAACACGCACATTAGAATAGCTATTTATATTACAAGGGATGTACCTAGGTACCATTTACCAATCCAGGACGATTTTGCACCCGAGTGATACCGAGGGCTGGCAAATAAGTTCGAGAGTGGTCAAATGTACCTATCTCGTGTTGCAATATGATTGTTTTCTACAAATCTATTAAAAATGGGCTTTCTAATGTTTGTTTTTAGCGTTAAAAATGTCATTTTATGACACCAGTGTTAAAAGTGACAGATCATTGTTACTTTTGATACTAGTGTTAAAAGTGAATGTCAAAAATTATTAGAATTACAAATTTAAATTAAGAAATAGTGTTTGTAGAAAAAATAATGTGCTCGTATATATCATAAATAACTATTTTCCACTCCCGATGATTTATTTTTTACCTGTTCATTTTCACTGCCAAATATGTCAAGGAATATCAATGAAAATTTATACATTAAAAAAGGAATCTTAGTATTCTATGGTTAATTTAAGAAGAAAAACGCTGTCATCTGTCACATTTGTAACTTAACTTAATGGTAACTTTTAAATGGAAATATTTATGAAATGAGGACAATTTGATATAAATCAAATTCAAAATCATAAATTATAAGTATTGGCAATATTTGATACAAGTTTAAAATATATAACTGTTGGTATTTTACAAAGAGGGAGGTAAGTTCAGCTGTAGGGAAGTACGGACAATCCTTACATCCCGTCGCTGATAGAAACCGAGCCCTTGACAATAAATAAACATACTCATACATCCCTACAAACAATGTCCTAATAGCCTAATGACTATATCGGGACTGGGGAAAATGAACTTATTGTAGATGACGATACATTGCAACCTTGTTTATTAAGTGGTAACGTATGGCACGTTACTTACAAAACACCCTGTATATTTATTGGTACCCAAATTAGGAAAGTTAAGAAGTCGGTCAATTGTCTGATTCAAATATGGAAAAATATTCTCTTTCTTGAGAAATATACTCGTAAACTCTCCTGCGTTATACAACCTCCTGTATCGTTCTAAATTTTGCGGTATAAAGCAAATATAGCACCATCAAGTAGTGTATGAAGTCTTTATTGCTTTGTTCAAGACTCGTGAGTTTCTCGGTTTTTATTTCCTGTCGTTCAAATGTCATTTATTTTCGGCATTTCATCGCTAAAGATGTTAAAGGTTTACTGTATTTTCTGGAGGGAAATTGGAAATATAAACAGCAACAAGTATTTGTCTAAAGAAATATTGTTTGGGTTAAGTCTCGGTTAGGATTCTAATTAAATGAAGTCGTATTACGTTTTGTCGTTCATTGAAACATTGCCATGAAAGAAACAAAGTAGTAAACATTCAGACACATCTTACAAGCCGATAAAATAATATATTGATAAGCTATTTTTATTCTGAAAATGAATAAAAAATTTTATTCGACGATTTTTATACTTTTAATGTACATTCTAAGTGAATGGGAATACAACCCATTGTAAAACCTACGCAAATGGTGAGAAATTTTTAAAAACTTACAAGACTGAATATTTTATTTAAGTATTCCGCCATTTAATATTGGGTTACATCGCCTTTATCAGTACAGCCCAACAAGTCGTACGTGATAGTCCCTGCTGGGCTGCGTTCCAAAATCAAGGTAACGGAGTATTGGAGTAGAACTTAGAGTATGATGACGTCACTTAAGAGTACAATATATTTTGGAACGAATGAGAGTTGTGTTGAAGTAATAAAATTGCGTCGCCGTCATTCTTTTTTGTCTTATCCACTTCCAGTGGCATTTTCAATAATTGTCCAGATGCTATAAACGATATTATATGTTATTATTGTCATAAAATTAAAAACAACAATGTAAGCATTGATCTAACCTATAAGTTATAGTATACATACAAAAATAATTTTAAAAACTACATTAATTACAACAAACATTAATGTCAATGTGTTTACTTGCGTTTATTTTCAACCAAAACTATGTTTTTTGTCTTAAAAAGGCAAATTATTTCCGTATGTTCAGCATCCATGTCTGAAAATATTTGGAGAAATATCCGTACCCTCCTCGCTAACAGGGTAAGTAGAGTATCATTTTGCAGTAAACTCTGGTTGTTTTGGAACGGGATAAGAGTAGACACTGAGAGTAAGGCTATGAGTTTTGGAACGACTTTGAGCATATTTCGTACCTTAGAGTAGGGTTTTGGAACGCAGCCCTGGTGTAATGCACACACGCACACATACACACACACACACACACACACACACACACGCACACACACACACACACACACACACACACACACACACACATACAGAGAGAGAGAGAGAGAGAGAGAGAGAGAGAGAGAGAGAGAGAGAGAGAGAGAAAGTAATCGTGGAGGTAAGAGATAGATAATACGCGCGAGAAATACACTTCAATATATAAAGGCAAATTGGGAATTAATATTGTTGTCAACTATGGCAAATACATCATATATATATATATATATATATATATATATATATATATATATATATATATATATATATATATATATATCTGAGTCAGATTTTTTGGAAATGATAGTTGTTTTTAAGTCTGTTTTCCAAATTTGATAAGAATAAGTTTCATAGTTTATGCCTCGGTTACATTCTGAAATGAGCTCCGTTCACCCCACCTTAAAGCCACCAGCTCAAAGTGAGATGAATAGAGATTTTTGTGAAGTAAAAAGAATGACAAGAAATTCCGTAAAACTGTCTGTTAGAAAATACGAATTGCTGTCCGCTGAACTTGACGAAAATTACAAAATGTTCATATCACTCATGTCATCATTTAATAATTGCCCCTAAAAATAAATTTAAAACAAAATAAATATTAAATAATCATTACATAGACTCCAGCATAATATCTTTAATATTACCTGTCATTTTCTTCAAATAACCAATAAAATAATAATATTATTAAAGAAATAAACAAAAAAATAACCTTTTCAACAAAATCAAACTAATTGTATGTGACAGCCACTAGCCAGTGATAGCACAACATTCATCCCCACCGTTCATCTAAGATTAAATACTGAACAAACACAACCTCTTGAGGAGACTAAGAATCGGGAAGGGGGAGGACTCTTCTCACTTTGGTCTCACGTTACCTCACTTCAGTTATGACAAAAAGAACGGTTCAAATTAGTGAGGCAACTCACGAACTGAGGTATCATGTAAAAAGAACGCGACTATAGTATTCACAAGCCATGTACATTCTTCTGTCCAATATCTCTTGCAAAGCAAATTTTACTGTAGATACACGCTGGATTTTTACAAGATTTTTCATATTGTGCTAATAAAAAAAAGTTGTTGATAGAAGATCACTCTTTAAAAGACGGTCGAACTATTATGAACCGTTATTTGGCCCATACTTTTTGTAAGGTTTAAGTCCATATTTAAAGTAGTCGAAAGAATTTTAAATAAATTTTTCACCATTTGTGTATGTTTTATAATTTTTCGAAAATGTAAGCTGACAAAACTATTAGTGCGTGGGTCTAAATAAAATAATAATAATACAAATTATGTATACAGTTTGAATTCCAATATTAGTATTTTGAATTTCGACTCCCACTTTGTGAAAAAAGATTTTTGATAAAAAGATTAAACTGTTATTGTGAAATTTTAAAAATAAAATATGTATTTTTGTGAATAATATATTTCTATTTTACTTTATTTTACTTTTACAAAAATGCATGATTCTAGGTTCTATACTCTATCTGTTTTAACTATAGAGTGGTGGGAAGATAGGTGCAGTTTGATTTTAGTTTTTGATTGGTTAATATCCCGATATTATCCAATCAAACATCAAGATAAAACTGCACCTATCTTCACACCACTCTATAGTTAAAACGGATAGAGCATAGACAATGTAACATATAATAAAAAATCTGATGTGGTCAGCACATTACCTTCCACCAGTTCTATGTATTTTATACAAATTCCATGCAGAATGTTTCTTCCGAAAGATTATATATTTCCAGTACATTACCTTCCGTCAGTTTTATGTATTTTGTACAAATTCCACACCGAAATTTCATGCGAAAGATTTTATATTTCCAGTAAAATTATAACACACACTATGTTAATAGGTCCTCCACTCTAATTTCTTTATTATTTTAAATGAAAGTTAGGTTAATTTGAAAGAAATTTGTAGTATTACAATTAAGAAATCATAATTATTTTTATTTTAACTGCATTTGATTTTTAACGAAATCTATAGTTACCTTTCTCGCACCAGTTTCTATAGTAGGCTGCGTGAGAAAGATAGAAATAGTTGTGACGTAAATGTATAGGTGCTTAAAATCTATAATATTTTAAAAATTAACAATTTTTTAAAAACTTTTCATCTCAATCATGATTTTTTCTTATATACTTTCAATTTAACTAAAATTTTACTCAATTTTCTGATATGGTGGAGGATCCTATTGCACTTGACATTGACATCTGTCTATCAGTATTATCTTTAAATATTATAGTAGCTGTCAGGGCCGCACCCTGCGGGTGGCCAGGTTGTGCCCCGCACAAAGGCGCCTGACTTTGACGAGCGCCGTTTCAAGACAGTAAAGTAAATAATAGTAAATTTTTATAAAATGCTATTCGTAAAGACAAAATTACTATAAAACATACAAATTAACGTGATAGAAGTGAACAATATATTTTTTAATTAGTTTGCATTAAAGCTCTAGTTTTAAGGAAAATAATTATCGTATCAATTGATTCGTTATTATTCTAGCATTGTTATATTTAAATAATAACTATGAAAATGTTGATTACAACAATTAATATATTGATTATAACTCAAGAATATTGATTACAAGAATGAATCCCACAATGAATATTTAAATCCGTATTATCATTTAGCAAAGAATCAAATGCATATACAATTCTGAAATCTGTTGTAAAATTGTTGATTACAACAATCGATTTTGATTATAACCTATTGATTACATGAATGAATCTAGGGAAATTTCATCAATATAATAAATCTAGCATTTTTGAAGAACAAAAATTTGCAAATTTTACCTAATGAGGGGAAGGGACGCTAAAATTTAACATAGCACAAAGGCGCCTTATACCCACGGAGCGGCCCTGGTAGCTGTTTCCATGGTTATAGCATAGTTGGCTGCTATATGAAATTTAATAATTTTTTTAATTCTATATCCATTGAATATGAAGTATAAAATTCAATCAAATCTTATAGAGAATAAAATATTCTTTAATATTTATGATAACATAAAATACCTTCCTTTGAAGGAAGGTAAAAAGAATATCATGTACGAATGTATGTATGTGTAAAACATGACAATAGTTCGAAAATAGAAGAGCTCACACTGACACAAACATGATTTATAAAGGAAATTCAATAAAATTTCATTTTGAAAATTACATTTTTCTTGCGTTGATTGGAACAAACATAGTAATAAAGTTAAGAGGTAACCAGTCAAACTAACTGGAAAATGAAACACATTCATGCAGAAGTGTGGACTATGTTTAAATTTTGTAATACTAAAAATAAATTCGATTTATATTACACGTGTAACTAATTAATTAACAAAATGCAGAAGTAGTTTATTTTGAAATAACGCAAATACTTTGTTTTAAAATATTGAGTTCGTAATTAGTTTGAAACTATACGTGTTATTAATTATAAATTATTATTATTAGCTAGTATGCATTTATAAATGAAAAGAATTAATTAATGATTGCGTCAATAATTATTATGAAAATACATTACAATATTTTCCTCAATAAAAAAAATTACAAAGGATTTTCACTTTTGTAAGTTAAGTATTGAGTTTGTTTTACAGAAGGTTTATGGGGTGAACTAGGTGAATATGTGACCGACTTCGAGTCCAACCAAAAGATTTTTAAATTTTAGATAAAAAAAACTGATGTGGCCAGCACATTACCTTCCGTCAGTTCACGGATCACCTCAACTACAGATAGGACAGCTAATGTATTTTTCGAAATACAAAATAGTGACATCTACAGATTGCTTCCATGAACTAACTTACACTGTGATGGCTTGGTCGGCTTGGTAGTTTGTGACATAGGAGACATATGTCATGTATAGATAAATTGAAATTTTGAATTTTTAAAATAAGACATAATAAGAAAATTGAATATAAGTACATACATTTATTTTAAATAATCACAATACAATAACTATAAATTCATTTCTAAATAAATTTAAAATTACTTGTCAGATAGACATACACTTCTATTTTAATTTTTGTTTATATGTAAGATAAAAGGATATTGGAAATGGTACGACATTTCATCATTAAATATAAAAGTAAACGTCTATTTGCTTCTTTGCACTGCACTTTATATCAAACAGCACAACGAATGTTCATCAGCTTATTGAATTTCAATTCCGTATTACGTCAAAAAATAAACACAGTTAATACACTTAAAAACTGGAGAAATCACGAAATAAATCACTACTGGCACTATAACTAAATCTATAAACTATTACAAATTGGATTACCAAATAATTAAAGATGTTAAAGTGTACATTCAATGACATGTGTGATGACTTATGTGACTTTACAATTCAAAATGTTTTGAACTCAAAGGTGACTAAATCCATTTTCTTAAAATTTAAGCACTGTCGCGCCTCTACAGTTTGCTTCCTGGAACTATGACAGTGTTTTGGCACATTCATTTAGCTGTCCGGTGCCTGCGTCAGTTCTATGTATTTTGTATAAATGTCATACAGAAAGTTCCTTGCAAAAGATTATATTTCTTGTACATTACCTTAAGGCGGTTGTATGTATTTTATACAAATTCCATACAGAAAGTTTCTAACAAAAGGTCCTATATTTCCAGTAAAATTATAACATAAAAATACTGTCAACTGCACTTGACAATGACACCTTTCAATCAGAATTTTATGATGTAGCAGCTGTTTCCAGAGTTATAGCAAAGCTCACTAATATATATGGTATTTAATTTCTTTATAATTTTTTAACTCTATGTCCATTTAATATGAAGTATAAAATGCATTCAAATCGTATAGAGAATAAATAATTCTTTAATATTTATAATAACATTAAATGTGAAAAAATGATATTTAACATCGTTTTTTCAAGAAAAATTGTTAAAATCTTCAAATGAGGGTACTTCCGGTTGACCAATTACAACCAAAATCTAATCAGCTCTTCACATGGATGTAACGAAGAGGAATACGAAAGAATTATAATTTTTGGAATTGTGGTATTAAAGTTATCGCATTAGAAAATTTTGTCACACACAGACACACACACACACACACACACACACACATACATACACACACACACACACACACATACAGACATCATCGTAAAAATAATAAAATCGTATTCTAGGGACCCTAAAACGTGCTTATTCATCAAAAACTCACCACCGAATTTTTTGACCAGACAATACCTTCCTTACCTAAAGGTGACGGAAGGTAAAAATGAGCAATCTGAATTTTTATTAAATTTTCTAAAAAATGGGATCCTCTGCTATTTTTTAATTTTTTTTATATATGTAACTTCTTCTAAATTGAAACCGATATTTAATTGTTTAAAGTCTTAAATATTATTCGTTAAGCCGAAATATTTTTAAAAATATTCTGTGATGTAGATGTTCATTTATTCTTATTCTGTTCTCAAACAATGGAGGACCGTAATAATTGAATTCAGGTAAATTAATCGTTTTTGTCGCTTGATTGTTACTGGCTGCGTATGTCATTCAACATATCTTTCATTTTCTTATAAACGCACGTGGTTTCTATCTGGCATGGCATCATAAATTTAAACAAATGTTATTTGGTTTACTTTTATTTATGCCTGAGTGTCAGGTCGCGAATCTGGGAAACCGGGTTCGATCCCGACCGACGCCAAATATTTCCAATTTTAAATGGTACAAAATGGATCCCTGTGGTGCACTCTCCACGCCAGCAATGAGTGCCCGTGAGGTGACGCCTGGTAAGCGCCCGCACGGTACAAATATGTCATCATCATTACCGATATCTGCGTACAAAGCAGATTGGCACACCCAGCAATGGGTAATATGCCGTGATGCTGTGCGGCGCAAGAGAGTGGATTTGTATTCAACAGGAAATTGGCGCCTCCATCACGACAATGCTCCAGTACATTCCTCGCAATTGATTCAGACTTTTTTGGCGAAGAACAAGATTCCTGTGGTTCAACAGGCACCTTACTCTCCTGATATGTCCCCTGAGACTTCTGGCTGTTCCCCAAACTCAAGAGGTTATTGAAAGGAACGCGATTTTAGACAAGAGAGGACATTATGGCTGCAACGAGAGCCGAGCTAAACTCCATTTCGAAAGAGGCTTTCTTGGAATGCTTCCAAGAATGGCAGCACCGCTGGGAGAAGTGCGTGGAGTCCCAAGGAGACTAATTTCAATGTGATTAGGTTTCCAATGCTCCAAGTGTGCCAGTTTTTTTCCCCGGCCAAAGGTCGGATACTTTTCTAACAGACCTCGTATACCCATGGCAAAGTAAAAATATAAGTAGTACGTGTTTCCCATAAATACACCCTAGGGACATAAGTCGAAAGAAGTTCAAATCCCAAAATCCTATATACTATACAAAGTTCATAATTTCTACTATTATACTTTCCTTACCTGCATATTGTCACTTGCATTCCCTTTCGGCGGTTCCACCTGTTTTTCCTGAGTTTGCTTCCACAATTTCCCGCCCTTGAGAATGCCAGAAATAGGGGAACCCCCGGCACTTTGGATACTAGGACTAGGACTTGGCGCAGGCTCTACAGCTGGCACTGACGTCGTTTCCTCCACCTCGCGTACTAGTCTTCGTTCCGTCACTGTGGTCATGGTGATGGTCTCCATTATGTAGCGGGATTGGACTGGCGTACCTAGAAAAAAGAATTGAAATTGTTTTACTCTGAGAATAAACTCATTTACTTCCACGTTATTGAAAAATTATGTAAAGACCTCGGACGTGTTTGATACTAGCCCTTTACTTTCGGTAAGCGATCTAATCCGATCTGATTGAAGAGATCCGATCGCATGACGTATGGTATGACTAGTGAATGAAAGTTGACGTTTAAATTATTTTATAGATGTGATTTCTTTTGAAACCCTAGAGAATAGAATTGTACGAAATATTCAGGTATGAAATTTTTGCATGAACCCATTTAAATACTGGTGTGGGAAAGCATAGAAATACATCACTATGCTGGTTGAAAATAGATGGCCGACTAGGGTAACTGAATATCAAAACAGGGGTGCTTTTAAAATATTTTAAACATTTTTCATTTATGTTGATTATAACAAAATATTTTGATCTTTAAACTATTTAGTTTGGCAATTCTATAAAATAGGATTATTTTGAATTTCCTCTAACAATAATTCCGACTCGAGGGTTGCTTATACCTGAGACGAACGAACTATACCTATATAGAATAGAATAGTTGCTAAGGTCATTTTAAATGCTTTCTGGTATTGAGTACAATTCTAATCTTCTGTAACGGAATACATAAGGGTCAGTTTCCTTTCAAATCAAATATAGGAAAATATTTTCAAAAGAAACCACATCTATTAAATAATCTAAACATCAACTTTTATTCGCTAGTCATACTATAAGAAAAACAATCATGTCTCAAAAGAACTAGCCGCATAATGATTACAATCATAACCTATTTTGATACTGTTATTTTCTGTTAACTTCTCTGTCAACAATTTAAATTTAGAAAATTGATTATTTGTTGTAATTAAACGATTATTTTCATTTTGTATTAATTTGTGTACATACTGTACACACAAGACTTAAATAATAATACCAGCGATCCTCCTTATAACTAGCAATCAGGGCGCCAATTTTGTAACTAGAAAGCGATAACGAATGCCAATACCAATTCAGATAGAATACGAACCCCCCACCACTGTAAAGGTAGCCATTTTGCACAGAATAAGCAATTCGACAGGTCTGGAGCACTCGAATAGCGTATTCCATTGTAGAATAGGATTTTCAGTGACATTTATTAGAAATTTTATTCGATCATCGTCTTTCTGGACGAAGATTATAAATAATACTTTTAGCAGGATGGCTCGTTTATTTTTCCTTTTATTGTGAGGAAATTATGAAAAGAAATATTGCTCAAAGTTTAAAGATGAAGAGAAGAAGATTAAAGACACGATGATCCTTTTAAACTACCATCGGAAGAATTTGAGATCAAATATTGGTAAATTTATATAGAAAACTGCGTGGTAATGTTAAAATTTCAAGACCAACAGATTATTTTACACAATTCGATAGAATGCGTGAATCTGAATAGAAAATTAAGATGGCGCGCTTGCCGTATTGAATTCATATTCGTTATCGCTTTCTAGTTACAAAATAGTGGCCCAGAGCAATGCGATTGACGTACTCGGCGTTTTAAAGCGATTCTAAAATTCAGATCGCAATCCAGAATTTTGTGGTGGGGGAATATGATCAAAAAACGAAAGAACGTGTTTGATCCAATTTGGATTGCTCAATCCGATTTTTCCGGAGTGAAGGAAAGCAACTTTAATATTATTCAGATAAATCAATTTTTGAACGTTACGCTAGTGACATCTGTTGTATGGCACGTGAGCATTTTATAATAATAAAAGTGTACCAAATAATTCGATTTAATTTGATGTTAAGATTAAATGGTTATATTATATTTCTCAATACAGGAACATAGCTTTTCTTCGGCAATAAATTTGACACAAATTGTAGCAAAGAGCGCATTTTTATAGTTAACAAATACATAATTTTAGATTACATGAGCATGGATCTTTTTCTTGGGTGTTTTCGCTTCTGCTTTTGTTTGTTTCAGGAAAAGTGTTGATGAGTGGAACTTTTATCTAAATCTGATAAAACATTTGGAAGGCACGAAATACAACAGCACAAAAGAGTTACAAAGCTGTTCCAAATCATTAAACTAAGCAGTCAAACAATAAATATTAGATAATACAAAAATCTGATGTGGCCAACACATAACCTCTCGCCAGATATTTTACCTGGTTGTACGCATAAAACGAAAAATATTTTTAATTACAAATACATATATTCATGTCTCACTACAAAATAATTCTCACATATATTTTCAAATTCTATGGAATATTTTAATATAAATTATGTACAATACATACATTTTCTTTATATTCAATATCCTGAAATTTTCTTTTCTACTTTTCTTTTTTTTACCTTCCGTCACCTTTAGGTAAGGAAGGTATTGTCTTTGGTCAAAAAATTCGATGATGAGTTTTTAATCAATAAGCACGTTTTAGGGTCCCTAGAATACGAATTTACTATTTTTACGATGATGTCTGTATGTGTGTGTGTGTGTGTGTGTGTGTGTGTGTGCGTGTGTGTGGATGTGTGGATGTGTGT
Source organism: Harpalus rubripes (assembly GCA_963082715.1). NCBI lineage: Eukaryota > Metazoa > Arthropoda > Insecta > Coleoptera > Carabidae > Harpalus > Harpalus rubripes. The sequence continues at coordinate 32,937,567 of OY720460.1, forward strand.
GTGTGTGTGTGTGTGTGTGTGTGTGTGTGTGTGTGTGTGTGTGTGTGTGTGTGTAACAAAATTTTCGTCTGCGATAACTCTAATACTACAGTTACAAAAATTATAATTTTTTCGTATATTTCTTCGTTACATCCATAGGAAGAGCTGATTAGATTTTGATTACAATTGGTCAACCGGAAGTACCATCATTTGAAGATTTTAACAGTTTTTCTTGAAAAAACTATGTTAAATATAATTTTTTCACATTTGATGTTATTATAAATATTAAAGAATATTTTATTCTCTATACGATTTGACTGCATTTTATACTTAATATTAAATGAATAAAGTGTTAAAAAATTATAAAGAAATTAAATTTCATAAAGTAGCCATAGCTGTGGAAACAGCTACTATATTAAGAAAATTCTGTTTGAAATATGTCAGTGTCAAGTGAAATTGACATAGTGTGTCTGTCTTATATTTTTACTGGAAATATAGGATTTTTTGCTTTCTGTATGGAATTTGTATAAAATACATTCAACTGCTTTAAGGTAATGTACAAGAAATAATAATAATAATAAATCTTTTATTTCTGCAGATACATTACACTATATATATATATATATATATATATATATATATATATATATATATATATATATATATATATATATATATATATATAAAACGTCACAAAATAATAATTTTCTGTATGAAATTTGCATAAAATACATGCAACTGCCGGAAGGTAATGTACAAGAAATAGAATTATGTATTTAATTTAACAAGGAACTTTCCGTATGAAATTTGTACAAAATACATAGAACTGACGGAAGGTAATGTGCTGGCCACATCAGATTTTTTATACATATATGTCATTTTTTCGCAAATTCCTTTTGTATTCTTTTTTACGTATATTCTTTTGCGTCGTTGACTTTTTTTTATTTTCATAATCTTCATAATGATGTACAAATATTTTTGACAGTGACATTTATGTGTCAATTACATACATTTGAATTTCTTGCCTTGAAGTAGTTTGATCTGAGAATTTTTACATCAAATTATTTTATATGCATTTCTTTATCTCTAAATCTATAGAAGATATAATAATGAATTTATATTTATCGAATAAAGAATTTTATGTTCTTTAATATAAGTATTTACATAAATTTTCGATAAATAATATTTAGATGATTTTTTTGTTGTAACTACTACTTCCGGTTGTCCAATTGTTACCAAAACTTAATCAACTCTTCCCATTATTGTTAGATTGAGGAATCTGTAGTTAAAAATGTCTTAGGTCTTATAGTATTTGAGAAATCGTGGATCCAACATCTACACACACATCCACACACTCATCCACTCACACATACAAACATCATCGTAAAAATGTTATAATCGAATTCTAGGGACCTTAAAACGTGCTTATTCACTCTAAAATCTGGATATGCGATTTTTAGCATGAATTCAATACCTCTCTTAGGGAGAGGTAAAAAGGGAGAGCAATTATAGTTTGTGTCAAGATAATGCACATTGACTTTTACGTCCATCACAGCATGTATTTGCATAAAAGATTTGCAAGGGTTACCGCAAAGATAGGTATCCACAATTCTGTCAAATTACCAAATTTAAAACAGTAACCACAAATCAGGTATTAAAATTCATAATAAAATTATTACAGTTTATTATTCAATAATTTATTTATATATTTTTTTATATTATGCAAATCTTAAAAATATATTCTCCTTCAATATTAGATTATTTTCTTCGTCCGGAAAATCACTCCACGGATGCCACATTTTACTTCAGTTGTTTACAAATGAAACAAGAATAACGTGATACAACGTTTAGCGAAATTTATATAGTCAAAATACATTAAAAGATTTTAACTGTATATTTCCCGGTTTGTACTGTAAATTTGGTAATCCGCCCCTGGCAGCATAGGTAAGAAAATACCCTGGAGTGATGGGTTAACCGAGCTTAAGCAGTCGAAGTCAATGTGCATTTATCTTGACACAAACTATACCAAGTAGAACTAGAACGGTTCAAAGTATATTTCGTTTTAAAAGCTCAATAAGAGAAGAACTAATCGATTTCGGCTTACTAATAATTATTAACTTTCTGTTAATATTATAATCTTTTACAGATCCTATCTCTAACCAGTTTATACAAAACCCGATTATGTAAAGGAAGCATTATGTAAGTAAATTTTCGGCCAGTTAATTGGGAGTAACTTGAGTTAATTTGAAACTTGATCCGCAATTTAGTTACTCTATCCCCTGGACTAAACAATATCTTATAAATTACTAATTAAACATTTTACATAACTACGAGCGAAAGTGTTCTGCTTGAAATGGAGCGTTTGACGTTAAATGATTGATTGATGAAAGGTGGAATTTAAATTTAGAACATAAACTTTGTGATTAAATATCAGATTATATCATGAACGATGACACAAATGTTGGAGCTAAATTAAAATATTATGGATGGTGTGGAAGATATTTTGTCTTAAAGTAAATTTGTTCCAGTAAATATATTTAGATGTTTATACATATACAGCGTGATGATAATACAGCTAAGTCAAAAAGTCACAATCCGCAAAGTCCAATTCTCAAAAAAATCTGATGTGGCCAACAACAAACCTCTCGCTATTTAATTTTTATTAATTTAAATATACATAGGTACTTACATATTTAGTTATTGCGGAAACTGTATTAAGATTCATTCCATATAACTATGGTTCTATTTACTATTTCCTTTTTAAAACGTTACTATTATTAATTTGAAATGATTAGTTCCTTGACAGTGACATTTATCTGTCAGTTACATACATTTGAGATATGAACTGTCTAACAAAGGAGTTTTGCTTGTTTAAAGCTTAGGCTCCGGGATTATAATTATAGATATTTTATAAATTTATCTATAAAATATATAGAAAAAGTATTTATACAAATCTGAAGAAAATTTAATAATCTTTAAAAATAAATAAATAAATATATCATCACGGCTTATTACCCATTGCTGGGTGTGCCAATCTGCTTTATACACAGATATCGGTAATGATGAAATATTTGTACCGTGCGGGCGCTTACCAGGCGTCACCTCACGGGCACTCATTGCTGGCGTGGAGAGTGCACCACAGACGTCGGTCGGGATCGAACCCGGTTCCCCATATTCGCGACCTGACACTCAGGCACTCGGCCACGAGACCCCATAATAATAATCTTTAATTTTTATAATAACACAAATCTTCAAAAAGTAACATTTGAAGGTATTTTTCGAAGAAAATCTATTTTGTGCTTCAAATAAAGTGCCAATTCCGGTTATCTAATCTACACCAAAATCTAATGGTTTCTTCCCATATTAGAATAAGATAAAAATACAAGGTTTTAAAATTTTCTGAATGATAGTATTTGAGTTAGAGTAAAGGATCCATACACACATACACATAAACACACACGCATCATCGTGAAAATGTTAAAATCGGATTCTAGGGACCTTAAAACGTGGTCATTTATCAAAATCTCGATATGCGATTTTTAGCACGATCCCTATACCTACCTCCCTTACCAAAAATCAGCCAAAAATCAGCTGATTATCATATTTTGAGAAATTTTTGGAAACAAAAACTCTCATTTGATCAAAGTTGTAACTGTTATAGTTTTTAAGATATTAATGGAAAAAGACGAAACATTAGTAAATTAGATGATCTATATCTCGGAAACATCTGAGAATTGGACTTTGCGGATTAAGATTTTTTGACTTTGGTTTACCTATATTATTATCCCTTGGAGTTTGATCCATAAGTATAGAAACATCCTGTATTATTGGTATTACTGTAACGCGCGCACAGTTTGCATTCGCAAGTCTAGAATAATACGAAACATGGATGAAATTTGTGTCGGATCTATTTTGAAATAAAATAAGAAAAAGTTTGTAAGCCTTATGCATTAAATCCTCGTAAATTATACTTTTTTTCTGATAAAAATCTAGTTTCGAGTGTGTTATAATTAGTGGTGGGATCCGGATTCGGATAGTTTCGGTTTCGGATCCAAAAATATCCGGATATCCGGATAATTTATACTACGTTTATATGCAGTTTTGAAAATGGTTTTAGTTTTCGGTCAAAATTACGCGAAACTGTTTATATGCAATTTTCAAAACAGGTTTGCAGATTGATTTGAAAACAGTTTCGGCACATGCGCATTTAGCCGACGTAAGTGACGGAACCTCTTCACTCCACATTCTTCGTTTTGCTATTATTCCAATAATTTTTTCTACTTTGTACCACTACACACTAAAACTACACAGAATTTTAAGTGTTTACATGAGTAGTTTTGAAACTAGTTTCTAAGTCAAACCCGTGAATTTTAGTTTTGGTTTGAGATACCTCAAAACCGTTTTGATACTGTATACATGGCGTTTTCAAAACTAAAAACGTTTTGAAAATGGTTTGAAAACTACATGCAAACTCAGAGTGAATGTTGAACTATCCGGATCTCGGATCCACATCTTAGCATCGGATTTTGGATCCGGATCTGAGCATCGGATTTCGGATCCGGATCTGAGTATCAGATTTTGGATCCGAATCTGAGTATTGGAATTTGGATGCGGATCTGAGTATCAGATTTTGGATTTGAATCTGAGTATCGGATCTTGAATCCGGATCCGAATATCGAATCTTGGAAACGGATTTGAGTATTGGATCTTAGATTCGAATATGAGTAGGATTATCGGATTTTAAATATGCAATTTCAATCGGATCGATCCTCGGATTCGAATATTCTCAGTATTAAACCTTACATTTAAATATTAGCATCGGGTCTAACCAAAACCAAATAAATCTGATGATAATCCACTATGCATTTTTGTTTGATGTTATAAATTAAGAGTCGACATATTTCTGGCAGCTGTTTAAATTTCTGTTGGACAACTTTTAGCATCCGCTAAGAAGGAAATTCCTCGATTCAACAGAACTATAAGTAGGTTTTTTATAACAAAAACAATCCCTTTTATGTGAAACACGTGCACGATAGGTATTTCGCTACATGAAACGAACCTATGGCCACTGTTTTTCAATTTGATCGAATCCAAAATTAAAATTTGGATCCGGATCCGTAAACAAAACATCGAATCTGGATCCAAGTCCAGACCCGGATCCAAGTTCAGATCCGGATCCAAATTCGAATTAATTTTCGGATATCCGCTTCAATATCCGATCCGAACATCGGATATCCAGGGTCCGGATACTCTGAAATCCGGGTTCTCGGATCCAAGTTGTGTCGGATCCTCACAGCACACGGTGCGGTTTTCATTTATTTGCTGTGTTAAAGGAAAAGGTACCAAATTATAAAAGAACGAAAAGTATAAAAGACAGTAATTTATCATAACAAAATTGTGTACAGAGATAATCTAATTTTAGGAATGAATTGTAAGTAATACTCGTCGCGAAGTGCTAGAAGCTGTAATTTATCTCTGAAATCTGAGACTGACTAGCGGAATTGGTGTAACCAAAATTAATTGAGAGACAACAAAGAACTACTTGCATTTTCCCCGGAAAAAAATAATTAAAACTTCGCCTTCTGTGTCGCTTAGAATAAAGTTCTCAAACTTAGATGAAAAATGAAATTCGAGGAGACAAAAAGACTTTCATCACACAAATATTCTTCTTCTCAAGCACCTGTTATCTGATACACTTTTTCAGGAAAATCAAATTATTCAGACTTATTTAAATTTCAAATTAATCATGAAATAATTTTCATTATTTACATATTGAGTCGTGAACGAATGCCGAATGCCTCTATTAAAATCCGTCCTAATTCGCGGAAAAGTATGGAAGAGACGAATTCGAGTAGCTTCTTTGAAATATTCAAATTTATTCAGTCGCGTGGAAAATTATCGTTCTCGTTAAGATGTTTTTGCTTTCCTTCAAATCGGTTAAATTTCGTGTTTAACTGTTTCGATTTATCAGCGAGGGAAATTTGGTTCGATCACTGGTACTTATCTTGGTTTGTTTCTCCATTTTGCAACGATTTTCCACTCACTAAAATGCTAATTACTAAAATTGGAAGATTAAAGGTGTCATATATATGAATTATATAGAATGATTTTCTGCATAAATAATATGCAAAATAAAAGTGATATAGAAATAGATGGCATTTCTCTCTTATATTTCATAAAATAGAATATTGATACGTTCTTGAATCATCTTGAAAATGTTAAAATTGGATTTTAGGGACCTTAACACGTGGTCATTTACCGTGCGTGTACGTGTGCGTGTGTGTGTGTAACAAAATTTTCGTCTACGATAAATCTAATACTACATTTCCAAAAATTATAATTCTTGCGTATTCCTCTTCGTTGCATCCATATGAAGAGCTGATTAGGTTTTGGTTATAATTGGTCAACCGGAAGTACCCTCATTTGAAGATTTTAACAGTTTTTCTTGAAAAAACGATGTTAAATATCATTTTTTCACATTTAATGTTATTATAAATATTAAAGAACATTGTACTCTCTATACGATTTGACTGCATTTTATACTTCATATTAAATGGATATAGAGTTATAAAATAATAAAGAAATTAAATTTCATAAATTAGCCAGCTATGCTAGAAACAACTACTACATATATTAAGAAAATTTTGATTGAAAGATGTCAGTGTCAAGTGCAATTGACATATTCGTAGTATATTTGTGTTATAATTTTACTCGAAATATAGGATCTTTCCGTATGGAATTTGTATAAAATACATACAACTGTCGAAAGGTAATAAGAAATTTAGAATCTTTTGCAAAGAACTTTCTTCATGGATTTTATAAAAAATACATATACATTTACGAAAATTCTACCGGTAGATACCACATCTGCCGACTGTGTTCGAAAACACGAGTGATAAAGACTTACCGTGTTCGAAAATTGTTCAATATCTACCGGATTCATGAAGAATTTAATCTCAAAAAAAGGTAGTGATGCAAAGCGAAGCGCACGCGTTAAAAGTGGAAATGCGTTCAAAGTAGGACTCTGCTCAGTTTGTTAACTACGTTAAATTTCTAACCTGTTTTAAATTTTTAAATTTTTCATAGGTTATGGATCTACCCTTGCGTTCTTTAAATATCGATTCCGGTAGCTACAACCTGATAAAAAGCTGTTTACCGGTAACAGTTCAGCGGTAGAATTTTCGTAAATACCTTATATAACTGACGGAAGGTCACATCAGATTTGTTTATCTCGTAGTGGTGTAGTGATACACTGACGGTTGTTTTTAAAACTGAAATAAAATGTAAAATTTCTGTCCAAATCGAGGTGTTAAATGTTAGGAAATGGTTAGTAATTGGGCATCGAATAACAGATACCTAGTCGAATCAGGAAGACGTGACCGATTAGCTTGGATGCAAAGCCTGGCCTTAAAATTGTGATAGGGATTTTATTCCCTTCCTAACATCGAGAAAGTACATTCTGAGGCAGAAGTTTGGAGTGCAAATACAAATTGGGTGGACGCGCAATTCGAGCCAAAATCGAGAAATTTGTGTCTCGGAGTATACTCGCGCGTTACTAGCTCTCGCCCGCCTAATGCCTTCTCTCTCTGCTACTACTACTACTACTACTACTACTCATTACTCATTCCCTCAGCTCACGACTCGTCGGTCAGACTGTAGCTATGTAATTTCTAAATCAAATTAAGCAATTACTTAGTCGTTGGTGAAAACGAAATTTTGCTAGGTACTGCCTATATAGACATTACTTAAATTTTAGAAATCGTTGCTGACATCAACTATTGGAGTACTAAAGGAAGTTATTTTTAGAATAGTAATGGTAAATGACTAATTTTTAATCTATATTTTGTAACCCATCCAAAATGATAAAACTTATTTCAGAAATGTAAACTTTTTACGTACTATTATTCAATTTTTATTCATCGATATGTAATTTTATCTTATCTTATGAATCACATATTTTGAATTCTTGTTATTTTAGTGTATGTCCTTATTTATTTTACGTAAAAATGATTAGTATAACAAATAGTCATCATCGTGTTATCTTTTTATTTCCTTGTACATAGTAAAGGAAGTATTGTAATTGCGAAAAATTCGGTTTTCAGATTTCAACGGAAATATCCATTTTGACCGTCCCTGAATCCATTTTGACTAATTTCGTCGTGACGTCTGTACGTACGTACGTATCTCGCATAACTCAAAAACGTTTAGCCGTAGAAAGTTGAAATTTATATTTTCGACTATTATGTCATCTAGTTGTGCACCTCCCTTTTTGACCTTTACATAATTTCCAGAAGTGGTATTTTACTTGAAGCCTCAATAGATTTTAATGAAAAACTATTTTAAAATATAATCCAAAACTATATAAGACTTTTATGTCAATGGGAATAACAAAGTAGATTTTGATTAAAATAGGCTAACCGGAAGTGACATATTACTTGAACTTATTAACAGTTTTTCTTGAATAAAATGGTTTTATTTTGATTTTGGAAATAAATGCTTCAAATAATAGTTTTAGAGAATTAAATTCTACGTCTAGCACAACCAATATTATTAAATACATACCATGGAAGACAGTGAAGTAAAATTTTGCTTCTTTAATACTCGATATACCCTAATTCTAAATATATTTCTTTTGCTTGTTATAGGATTCAAATTACTACTTCAAAAATATTGAAAAATAATAATATTTTTGTATTTGTTAATTGCTTTATATTTTCAACTTGAAAATCGTTGATATACGAGTATATTGTACATATACAATTTATCTGATCAATAAATTTTTATTCAAAGCTCGTTTCAGATCTGGTTTCAATCAGAGTAACGAAAAACTCGCCGAAATGTAAGTAATTTTTGTAAAAACATTAAACCCTTTGATCATTTCGATAAATAATAAACTGCAAAATACACAATAGTCCTGTATTAACATCACTTTTTACGACTGTCGAACTCATATCCTATCGATTATAATACTATTTCCTCTATTTACTTCGTAACAAAACTTACGTCAACGATTTCCCGAAATATGATTACGTATTTTCTACGAAAGATTGTCAGATTGTACTTGTGCGCATGTGCGAGTGGAAAGCTATTTCCTCCGTATTTTCCGGCTGAAAATGCAATAAACACATATTGATTCGATCATCGCACTCACCCACACAAGAGATATTGTCGTGGGATGATCTGAATCCTTCAAAAGCAACAGTTGAGACTACCGACTTAAAATTTTACAGGAAGGCCGCCAATTATAATTCCCTCATGTTGCCTTGACTTTTCCCTGACGGATTTTTGGTTCATAATTCAATTTCTTATAATTGGCTGGGGGTTTGTGAGAAAAAAGGAAATTAACCTAATAAATCTCAAAAGGTAAAATTTCTTTCCGTTCAAAGAATAAGGGAACGAAAATAAATATATATATATATATTTTCCCTAATTGATAAAATTCCCTTTTTGGCAATACTTACTAAATTTGTCAGACTAGAAACTATTGAGCCGTAATCTAATTTGAATATTATTTTTATGCTCGTTTTTATGTAGGCCGACCCAGGTGGAGTAGCGGTAGCGTTATCGCTTCACGCTCCAAGGGTCCCGGGTTCGAATCTCGGATAAGGCATGGTTGTTGTATGCAACGACCATATATAACTATACTCTATCCGTTTTAACTACAGACTAGATGGCGTTTCGAGCGCGGCCGTTTTTACATGTATTAAATAAAAAATTCAAATTTTGGCGCCATTCTTGGATTTAAAAAAATATTTCTAATTGACATTTTTTAGTAATTTTGTCTTGTACGTACATGTATGCATATACTTATAATCTCCGTACCTTTCTCTATATTTCGGCGAAAGGGGCATGCATAAATGAAAACCACATTGTTCAAATAAATTTTGAAGAAAACAACGTAAAATAAAAATATAATTCACCTTTGAAATATAAATATTTACACTTTAAAATATATACATTATATGTATAAACTATATACACCGTTAAATATGAACAAAACAATGTTCTAAACTAATTTCTTTGTTTCTGGGGTGATCCGAATGACCCGTTTTCCTCATGTTCTTTTATAGATTTCCAAATATTACATCGTCCTATGCCCAGTTCTGATGCCACAATTTGGACACTTTCTAATTTGGAATATGCATTTGTGGCACGATATGTGTATATATAGTATAAATTATACGCCAATTTTTTGCCCGCTTCGGAGGACCTTTCCTTTTGGATATTTTAAAACATTAGCAGAGCCAGGTTCAGGATTTTTATCCATAATATTAACGAAGAGAACAATAACAAAACTAACGAACTACTAACTAAAAACTAAGAAAACCCGCAGAATGAAAACTATGTAATATGAATATAATGACAAAACACTATGAAAATTATATAAACGGAAAAAACAAACAAACAGAACTAAACAGAAATTGATAATATGTAATAAATCGTGTACTATTAACTATGTTGACATTTATATATTTTATATCGGACGGCAAAATAATTGATACAGTTGTCAAGCAAATTTAAATTTCACGTCAATTATTTTACTGTGTAAACTAGGTTCACGTTTGAACCAATCAGAGAGCTAGAATCTTAAGCCCTATCTCACCCAACGCTTTATAGTTAAAACGGATAGAGTATAGACAAAACATTCCTTATCCCTCCTCACTGAATGTTTTGATTTCGGCTGGCCAGACAGAGAAACTAGAGATAGAGATATGTCTTGTCTAGTTCGAGTATTTCTCACTAGATGCCACGTAGAGTGTCAGTGTATAGTCTAGTGTTTAGTTTTAACGTTGCTCACTAGAGGCCACGTAAAAGCATGTGTATTTTGTCTTTGTTTTGTAGTTGTAGTGGTTTTGAGTGACACGTTGATTTTTCTTTAATATTACACCTTATAAATTATTTAATGTTAACCTTAAACCTTAACCGAAATTTTAACTAACAACACTTGCGCCTCTAGTGAGCAACGTTCAAACTAGATACTGATACTCTACGTGGCCTCAGTGGTGAGCTCTAGTGAGTAATACTGGGACTAGACAAGACATATCTCAATCTCTAGTTTCTCTGTCTGGCCAGCCGAAATCAAAACAAACCAAATGAAGTTTTGTCTAGTTATATTTGGTCGTTGGTTGTGTGTGTCTTTCATAATTTCATCGTCATTATCTTCGAATAACAAATATTAAAATATAAAGATGTATAAGGAAAAAGTGTCTCATCTCCATAATATCACCGCCTTTACATACATTGTAACAAAAGCGTGTAACAATAAATAAAAATATCTGATGTGGCCAACACCAAACCTCCCGCTATTTAATTTTTATTAATTTAAATATACATACTTACATATTTAGTTATTGCGGAAACTGTATTAAGATCCATTCCATATAACTAGGGTTCTTTTTACTATTTTCTTTTTAAAACGTTATTGTTATTAATTTGAAATGATTAATTCTTTGACAGTGACATTTATCTGTCAGTTACATACATTTAAGAAATGAACTGTGTAACCAAGGAGTTTTGCTTGTTTCAAGCGTAGGCTTCGGGATTAAATTTATAGATAATTTTATAAATTTATCCATAAAATATATAGAAAAAGTATTAATGCAAATCTGTAGAAAATTTAATAATCTCGAAAGAATAACATTTAATAGGTATTTGTGTATTAAGAGCGCAAAATGGGACATTGTCGATTGAGAGGTTGTTGCCGTGCGACGCAGGAGCGAGGCATTCTCTCGAAATCGACAATGTGCATTTGCGCTCGAAACACACATAAGATTTTTTCTACAGTCGCCACAATGGGGTCCTCCACCATAACAAAAATTTATTTTTTATTTATTTTTACTTATTGGTATTTTCCATTCTTCTTGAGCTATTGCTTCAATCTACTCTAAGCATTTTATACTTTCGTTTTTGTAAATGAATGCTCTATTTTACTTTAACAGCAGTGCGGCATTTTGTTTGGTTATGTAAGTGGGTTATGTGTAACTACAGTGTCATTAATTCCTGACTAAACGTTTCCATTAAGAATGTAGCCAAGTAACATTTCTCAACATTATATAGTTAGAAATTTGAGGAGCGAGCGTTTTTTCTACTTTGTCGCTCTAGAGCGGAAAGTGACATTTTGTGTTGACAAAAGAGAGCGCAAATGACTACTTTGTATATAGACTGTAGAAAAAGGTATTTTTCAAGGAAAAACTATTTTGAGCTTCCAGTAAAACTAACGGGTTCTTTCCATTACAGAAAAAGTTCGAAATACAAGGTTTAAAATTTTTCTGAATGATAGTATTTGAATTAGAGTAAAGGATCCACACACACACATACACACATACATACACACATATACGTATACACACAGACATCATCGTGAAAATGTTAAAATTGGATTGTAGGGAGCGTAAAACGTGGTCATTTAGCAAAATCTCGATATGCGATTTTTAGCACGATCCCTATACCGCCCTTACCAAGGGTATCGGGAGGTAAAAATATTATTTATATGTTAAAATTATTTTTCAATTTATATTTTACAAACGTATTATATATACTATATACAACAATGGAAAATAACGAAACACAATAAAATATCCCATTTAATCTAAAAAACTGATGCCATTATCAGTAGATTGATCATTTTGCCTATTGTTAACCGCATTATTTATTACACTGAATTCATTTATCGAGATGTCAAACTGTCATGATATAAATAGCAACCTTTCATATATTTCAATTACATCAAACATCAAAACACCAATTAATTACTGTCTAAAAATAATCCCTATTTTCAATTTCCTTTAGATTTCTCCAAAGTTAAATAACATTTCACCCGTTAATAACTTTTCTCATGGATATGCTTTGTTATTTGTTTTTTATCTCCCGTCATACCGTAGGTAAGGGAGGTAATGTAATCGTGCCAAGAAATCGATGGTGTTTTCAGTAAATAAGCACGAATTAGGGTCACCACAACACGTTTTTACTATTTTTACGATGATGTTGATGATGATGATGATGATGATGATGTGTGTGTGTGTGTGTGTGTGTGTGTGTGTGTGTGTGTGTGTGTGTGTGTGTGTGTGTGTGTGTGTGTGTGTGTGTGTGTGTGTGTGTGTGCGTGTGCGTGCTTGTGTGTGTGTATGTGTGTGATGATTTTTTCGTCCACGATAACTCTTATAACAAACTTCCAAATATATCTATTTTCCGTATTTAAGCTTCCTGAATTCATATAACGAGTTGATTAGATTTTGGGTAAAATTGGATAAATGGAAGTGATACTTTACTTGAAGCCCATAACAGTTTTTAATGAAAAACTATATTAAAATATAATCCAAAACTTTTCAATTTTAGTATTTAAAACTTCTATATCATGGGAAACAATATATTAGATTTTGGATAAAATAATTCAATCAGAAGTGATACTTTACTTGAAGCTCTGAACAGATTCTCGTGAAAAATATATTGATATATTCCAAAACTTGTCAAATTTAGTATTTACACTTTTTAATAAAGGGGAACAACATATTAGATTTTGGATACAATTGATAAACCGGAAGTGATACTTTATTTGAAGCTCTGAACAGATTTTCGTGAAAAATATATTGATGCAATCGAAAACTTTTCAAATTTAGTATTTAAGACTTTTATATGAATAAGAATGACATGTTAGATATTTTCTAAAATTGATAAATCGGAAGTGATACTTTACTTCAAGTTCTGAACAGATTTTTGTGAAAAATATATTATATATTCCAAAACTTGTCAAATTTAGTATTTAATTAAAGGGAAGCAGCATATTAGATACTTTATTTGAAGTTCTGAACAGATTTTCGTGAAAAATAAAATTGATACAATCTAAAAATTTCGGTTTCCAGATTTCAACGGAAATATCCATTTTGGCCATCCCTGAATCCATTCTGACTAATTTCGTCGTGACGTCTGTACGTACGTATCTCGCATAACTCAAAAACGGTAAGCCGTAGAAAGTTGAAATTTTGTATTTAGGACTTCTATAATATCTAGTTGTGCACCTCCCTTTTTGGTCATTACATAATTTCCAGAAATGGTATTTTATTTGAAGCCTATAATAGATTTTAATGAAAAACTATATTAAAATATAATCCAAAACTTTTCAAATTTAGTATATGACTTTTATATCAATTGGAATAACATAGCAGAATTTGGTTAAAACAGGCTAACCGGAAGAGATATATTACCTGAAGTTGTTTTTCTTGAATAAAATGGTTTCATTTTGATTTTAGAAATAAATGCTTCAAATAAGAGTTTTAGAGAATTAAATTCTGCGTCTAGCACAGCAAGTATTATTAAATTAGCCATTTGTATAAGCGAGATATGTAAATTTAAAACTTATATACTTTTTGGATTTTGTAATGAAGCTTGCCATGGTTTAGGACAAAATATAACAAAAAAATAAAAAATAGATGTTAATGTCAAATTACGTCAAATACGTGTAATTTTATAATTGAGTCTATACTTCATATTAGTCTTGCGTACAAGGAAGTCGTGTGGTGTCCACATCAGATTTTTTCTTTTAAATTTTTTCTTGGAGCGATGTAAATCAAGGCGGCTCAGAAAATTTTCTCAAAGGGGCGCAAGATTTCTAGTTATGTCACTGATTGACATCATAAGTATACTCAGTCTTTTAATAAAATAAAGTACATACCTACTAGGATAGATATGTTACCAGTCAGCCAAACCAAGTATTTAAAAGAATAAAGATTATTGCGGGTGTATTCTAAAGACATTCCGTTATTTATAAACGGACCGTTAAAATTAAAATATCCGTTAACTAGATTTTGCTATTCTAAATACACTATCCGTTAATAATATAAACGGAGATCCGTTTATGTTATCCGTTTATAAATAAAATTTAAACGGAGAATGATTCATAGCCGTTAATTGTAAACGGATGACATTTAATACATAAATATTTAGAAATTTCTAAAGTGTAAGCAGGGAATGGCGTTATCATCCTTTACTGTTTCCTCCGACCCTTGGATTCATAAAATATAATTGAAAGGAAAGTACAATAAATAATTTTTATAAAAAAATTATACTCGTACATAACCTATAAAAAATCGGTTCGATGAAAGATGTCAACAATACAAAAATTATCCATTTCTCGTTCTCAAAAAAATTAAAAATGCTTTCTCTAATAAAACGTAGGTTACAATGCAAATCTTGTACTTTACCTAATGTTTTAAAATATTCGAGTATTTTCAGGACTGCATTTAATCTTCAGGGGCCCAAGACACAAATGTTGTTTTGGTGCCTTTATTTTTAATTATTGATTACAACAAAGGATATTTTTATTGCAACAAAGAATATTTTGATTACAACAATGGATATTTTGATTATATTCGAAGAAAAATGATTAGATAAATGAATCTAATGAAGAAAATTTAATTAATATTTGCGAAGAATTAAATATCAAGTTCATAATGTGTGTTTTATATTTTGTGTAGTTTTTAAAGTGCATGCACCTATATTTAATTGTGGTCCCGCATATGTTCATTTTCTCGATACTGTAGATTAGCTTGGTGGTGTCTATAATTTCAAGATAAATGTTGGGGTTGGGCAATGGGGACCTTCTTTATTATTACTTTAGCTGCGCTTAATAAGTAACGAATTATGATTTTATAGATTTTTTTATTTTATGCCCATTTTTTTTCCAAATTTACAATAATATACAATAATATCAAAAGGTTATGAAACTGACAATTTTGACATTTATTACAACAAATTATTTACCTACCAACATTCCAAAGATTATTTTGAAGAATATATTCATTATTGTGATTATATATTGATATAAATTTATTACTAAATAGTATCTCTAAATTTATGTATCACAAATATCTGTTTAGATCTTAATATATTTTGTTATTATCAAAATATAAATATGTTGACATTTACAATTTGACAACACTGCCCTACAGTAGCAAACGGATCCGTTTATTATATTAATTTTAACGGATCCGTTGAAATGTCATATTGTGAATAGAATATTTAGCGGAATCCGTTAATAAGAAATATTTTAACGGAATCCGTTTACATAATATATTTTAACGGATTGTGTTTAGAATACACCCATTTATGTTTATTTCATAAATTGTTGATATTTTAAAAATTCCTAAATATTTTTTTTCTTTAAAAAGTTAGGATGGCTTTGCCGCCCCCATGCTTGGCCGCCTTTGTTCTGGGAACAAAATGAACACCCGCTAAGAGAGGGTCTGTATGTATAACTAATTCTACGGCACACGCCACACGCCGTTCTGGCTTGATAATATTCACGCATAGTGCTATAATGATTGACGTTACGAACTTTATTACATATGTAAATAACAATTATGTCTTAGTTGATTTTCAACGTAAGATAAAAAAAAAATCTGTTCTACTTACAGTCTGCGGGCGGGGTGGTAGGCGTAGTTTGCTGACTTTGGTCTGTTTTCTCTTTCTCTTCATGCGGCTCGGTGTTTTGGGACTGCTGGTATTGGTCGGACGAAATGCAGTCCTGGGGTTTTTCAATATACTGCGGCTCTTCCAAATCCGATCCCGAGTTGGAATCTGCAATCATTCAAATAAGGATTTAATATCTCTGGAATCTGTCTTCATCACCAGCCATAATTAATATTTTATCGTTCGGCAAAATGAGCAAAACATTTTAATTAAATATGTAGCAGACTGTAGACGTGATGGAAAATCAATAATTTGATTTAAAAATTATTTCCTGCTTCTATTTTTGCGGATTTTATTGCATAGCGTCATAAATATTCATGCATGAGATTTCATTTACCATTGCACGAGCGGATTTGTTATTTACCTTATATTAATTCATTTAGGCTATAAATAATTTGTAGAAAAGATAAATTTTATTTAATAGCAAATTTTGTTTAATTGTCATTTAAAATATGCTTCATTGAAATACAAGCCCAAACTCATAATAATTTCGCCGGTTTACATTTTCAACAAATAATATTGTAACGTGTGAGCCCTGCTGCTATGCTGAACAAGCGTCTAACTATAGCGATGACGCAATCGCGCTAGCAGCCGGGCTACGTAAACAAACAAGCAGCGACGTGTTTAATTACTTCCGGTCGCCTGAACCTTTTGTGTTCATTGTTATTATGCGGTCAAACACTCTAGAGCTCTCTGGAAGTTAATGGCAGCCGTATAAAAGGGACGCAGCTATGCTTGAGAGTCAGTTAGTTACATGGAGAGACATATAGAGACATTCACATAGAGTGTTAGTGAAGCACAGCAGTATTGTGGTGAGCGTATGCAGTATAGTGTCAAGTGGAGGATTCGGGAAGTTACTGGTTGACTGGGATAGCTGTGGATGTGAATACTCGGTAGTGTTGACGAGTATTGGGAAGCTATAGTGTACACGGACAGTAACGGCGAGTCGGGAAGTTACTGGTATACCGGGATAACTGTGGAAGTGAATACTCTGTAGTATTGAAGAGTATTGGGAAGCTAGGTATGCGGGGACAGTAACGGCAAGTGGAAGTGGATACTCGGCAGTGGTTTTGAAGAATTGTGGCATACGAACAGTCGGTGATACTGAGTCTGTGGAAGAGAGAGAGAGAGAGAGAGAGAGAGAGAGAGTTACATAAATAGGCAGACAGTGAAGTGGAAGCTGTGGCTTATGTCCGAGCAGTTGAATATACAGACGCTGTTGAGTCAGTTGAGTATATATATATACATATATATATATATATATATATATATATATATATATATATATATATATATATATATATATATATATACGTTGTGGAGGTCGGTAGTCGGACAGTTGAACGTGATATAAATAAATAGTGACATTAATACATAGTGGAAATAAATAAATAATGTTAGTGTTAACTAGGTAATTAGTTTTTTTTAATAATTGTTTAATATTAGTAATAGTCATATTTATTTATCATTTAATATTTAATTATACTTTAATAAACCTTTATTTTAATTAATAATAATTGTCTAATATTTACACTTCACCAAAATAAGTAAAAACGTTACAATATCTACACAAATGGTTAGATATTTCTAGAAAATACTTTGGCTACTTTAAATATAGACTTAAAACTTGAAAAGACTGTGGGCCAAATAACTGGTGACAATACATTCGTTCGAACGGTATTTTAAGGATCATCTTCTAGTCCAGATTTAGCTTTTACCGAAATCTTATACTTTTGGCACAATGATAAACAACTTCGTAAATATCCAATGCATTCAGTAAAATCTACCTTGGAAGCCATATCGGATAATACTCACAGGAAAATGTGCATGGCTTAGGGATACAATGTCTAATAGAATTAAAGCTGGTACCTACCACAGGCAATGTAACCAAATATTAAATGGCGGAATACTTTTGAATAACATATTCCGTTTTTGTAAGTTTAAAATATATATTTTAAAGTAGTCAAAAGAAATGTATAGAAATTCCTCACTATTTGCGTAGGTTTTATAATTTGTTTGTTGATTATTATTTGCTTAGTATCTTTTCACCACCAGGAATAGAAATGGGTAACTCGGATGTCAAAACCATGACAGGATTAAAACATTTTGCCTGTAAGGAGCAACTGTGTTCAAAATAAATCCTAAGATGTAGTGTACAATTTTCTAGATTTTATAGGTAGTAAGTTGAGAACAGCTGCAGAAGCTGTACAATATTTTCTTGGATTTTTTCGAGGTTTCTTCGTTGTATTCTAAGTATTTCACTTTAGAAAACAGCGACTTATAACAAAAAAATCTCGAAATGAAACGAGAAAATCTAATTTTGTTTATAATAAAAGTCTGTGTTCTTAAGGTGTGAATTTCAAAGAATATTAATTCCTTAAATTCATTCAACTGTGAAAGATGAATTTGAATTTGTAAGAAACTATTAATTCTTAAAAATTAGGTTTTTTGTGATGTTTCTACTCCCTGTCACGAAGAAAATAGTATTCAGTCATTATAAATAAGGCTTAGAATTTCGATCATTCTAACTGTAATATTAAAAATTCGAAACCATAATTTAAAACTGAGAATGAGAACAAATTTAGCTCAGTCTATATATCGTATTTTTCAAAAAGATTGTACCAAATAAAAAAAATCTGATGTGGCCAGCACATTACCTTCCGTCTGTTCTATGTATTTTGTATAAATTTCATACAGAAAGTTCCTTGCAAAAGATTATATTTCTTGTACATTACCTTAAGGCAGTTGTATGTATCCTAATACTAAACGATCAGATTCACTATCTATAGTTCTATATATCTATATATATATATATATTTGAATTCATCACGACGATCGCCCAACTTTAGACAAGGCTACAGCTTAAACGGTTCGACCGATTTTCGTGAAATTTGTACCAAGATGTAGGAAATGATTGCCTTCAGGGCCCTTCTAATGGGACGAATTTCTGTAGGATGCATAGTTTTCGAGTAAAAAATTAATAAAGATTGAAAATTGGGACAGAAACAATATTTTTCACAGTAACGATCACAGTTTTCCTTGAAAATTTAAGACGAAGAACGCCATGTTTGTCATGTCATTTTGAACCTTTAAATGGAAATATTTATGAAATGGAGACAATTTGAAAGAAGTTTAATTCATAATTATAAATTTTGAGAATGGGCAATTATATCCGCACAGGTAAAAAAGGCCTAAACCATTTTAATTAAAAATTATAAAATTTGACGGTTCATATGTACGTGGACAGTGTTACCAAATGTGTCATAAGTAACTAGGTAAAAAACAAATATTTCTAACTAAACAATATTTTTCACAGTAACGATCACAGTTTTCCTTGAAAATTTAAGACGATAAACGCTGTTATGTCAATGTCAATGATGACAAATTATCAGTTTTCTTCCTTTTAAATGCAATAAAATGTTAAAATAATATGTAATAATTAAAGAAAAGATGATGAATTTAACAAGGTAGGTATATGTAATGATTTTAAACCATGTTTATTATTATGTTACATATTTTATTTTGTAAATAGAATTTTGGAAAATGTATAAGGAAACACGTCGAAAAGGATCAGAAAGGTAGGAATAATATCACAATCGATGTACAAAATTAAAAAGATAAACATTGACATGTTATATTTGATATGTTAATGACAAATTATGCATGTATCAATTACTATAACCGATGATATAAAAACAAGTCAATTAAGATGGTACGATCACGTACAGCAAATGAGTAATGGCAAAACACATACCACAGTAAACTCCTAGCGGCAAAAAGAAAAGAGGGAGACCTAGAAGGAATTGGGTAGCAGGAATCCAAGAAGAAATAAAAGAGAATGAAGATCTATGGCAAGACCAGTGGAGAATTCGCATCGGAAGACATGGTACAACGTTATAAACCGATTGTATATATAGGTATATGTAATGATTTTAAGACGTGTACAGGAAAATCATAGTCTGCAACAAGACAATTCAATAATTTTAGATAGTATGTTTTAATCTGTTCTTTTTTTGTAATTCATTTTCTTACATTACGTTTAAAATTATTTCAGATTATACATAATTCGATATCTATTTTAAAACGGTATAGAATTTAGTCTGTATTTTATTTTCTTATATTACGTTAAAATTATCTATATTAAAATTCTTTTATTCCCAATTATTGTATCGTACTAATAAAAAATATTTTAAATTACATAATCATACAGCATGAGCCAGAAAAGTATTCTTTAATACCTATCATTTTTGAAATAAAATGTGAAAAATTGTCAGCCACCGGGATTCGAACCCGAGACCCCTATCTTGCCGGGACAAATATACAAACTGTTAACTCATTGTTAATATTAGAATTTGGTCTGGTAGGGCCTTGAGTAAATTATGACATCGTTCACTAGATGTTTAAATGCAGTGGTAGCTTGGCAACCCCACATCTAATCATGTGACGATTAATAATATCCTCAACAGTAATACGACTTTAAAAGTGAAAGATTGTTCAGCCATCGAGAGGTGAGCAGCCAATAGCTTAGTTGGTAAGAGCACTGTCCCGGCAAGATAGGGGTCTCGGGTTCGAATCCCGGTGGCTGACAATTTTTCACAATTTATTTCAAATATACAAACTGTTAACTCATTGTTAATATTACCTATCATTTTTAACAATCCAAACTTTATTGATATATTTTCAAATTCGTTGTAAAAGTTCAGATCTAATGTAATGTAAGTACTTACTTTTCTGCAGTTTGTAACTAACTGTTTACTCTAGAATTAAAATATCACATCTTTTAGTTTTGTTTGATTTATTTTTATCTTTAAATTTAGTATTGTGTACTCATATACATGTTACTAATACAGGGTCCGCATTTTAAAAGTTCCCGCCTGAAAATTCATGATTAGGCAATCCATGATACATTTCATAAGTGACTTGGTTTTTAAAATTTTGTTTTGCTCTTATACCTACTGTGATTATTCGATTTAAAGTATAATATTCACCAAGTGGCTTATAAAATATATTTGGTTTTGCTTATTCTTAAAATTTCAGGCGGGAACATATAAAATAGTCACCTTGTATTATGTTTATATTTATCCTGTAATTTCTTCCTGTTTGCTCGCATAAAATGCGCAGCATTTGTTCATTTCATTAAACGTTTTCATCAGTTCCTACCACGGTGTAGTATCTATAGGTGAGAGTACGAGATGCGTTGACATAACTAGCTGGTACAAAAGAAGCTAACGCGACCCGTTACCATTTGACAGGCGTTTGGCAGTTGGTGTGCCGCAGTGTGTCGGTTGCGGTCAAAATAGGTTCGCGTTTAAATAGAAAATGTTGTGCTATAGGATGCACAACAGGGTATGGATCAAATAAAGAGATATAGACCCGAATTTTCACCTCTTGAAGTAACGTTACTTCGGAAGTAGCGCTATTTCGATTTTTTATTTATATAATTTTATGTAGCAGCCAGCCATGCTATAACCATAGAAACAGGTACTACGATTAAGAAAATTCAGATTGAAAGATGTCAGTGTCAAGTACATGACAACGTTTATTTTATAATTTTACTGAAATTATAGAAGCCTGTTGTATGGAATTTGTATAAAATATATACATAGAACTGACAAAAGATAAAAGGTAATGTATTGAAAATATAAAATATTGTGCGTTATATAGGAATAATTTACTATTTCAAATATTTTTGTAAAAACCGGGTCGCAAAAAACCTGACATCTAGCGGCATACTGTATGAACTAACCCGGTTATTTAGCCATTCTTTGTAATACATTATACATCGTGCACTCAGCTATAGATACTACACTTCCGAAATATTATTGACAATTTTATGCAAAAAAGAATAGCCGATCGAGCTGTCGTATTTTTGACAATTCTCTATGACAGTCCATGAGAAAACATTTCTTGTTTTTCGTAAAAATTTGTTAGAAATACAGGGTGTTTCATGTAACTATGTAAGGCTTCGGAGTATGAATTCTAGACACCAACATGAAAAAAATCCCAATAAACATTGGTGCTAGAACGCTTCATAACAGAGATACTGAGGATTTATCTTAAATGAAGCGTAATACTGAAATAGCAGAAAATAGTTGGCTGATGGCATTTAATTCATTTAAAATTTAAATGAGATTTAATTAATTAAAAATTCCACTCATTTCAATCCGATAATTATTTAATTATTACACCTGTTATTTAATATTTTGATAATATTTCTAATACAAAAAAGTATTGCCAAGCCTTCTGTATTTAATGAAAATGTAATATTTTAATAATTTACAGTAGTATTTTTAAATAATACTGATTTATTAATTGAATGTAATGTCTTTCATTTTGAACACTTGCTCTGGGATTCTTTTTATAAATAATTATTTATGACCCAATATAATAATAAATAAAATTAACCTGTTTCCTGTTTTTTTTTTAAATAAAATCCTGGTATCTCTGTTAGGAACCGTTATAGCACCAATGTTTATTGGGATTTTTCCCCCTTTTGGTATGAGAATTCATACTCCTACGCCTTGCACTCTTATATGAAACACCTGTATATCCTGTTTGGTATTAAATGAAAAGTTTTCTGCATGGCTAAACTATAGAACTTTCAAAATTAATTATTAATTTATTAATTTATTAATTTATTAATTTATTAATTTATTAATTTATTAATTTATTAATTTATTAATTTATTAATTTATTAATTTATTAATTTATTAATTTATTAATTTATTAATTTATTAATTTATTAATTTATTAATTTATTAATTTATTAATTTATTAATTTATTAATTTATTAATTTATTAATTTATTAATTTATTAATTTATTAATTTATTAATTTATTAATTTATTAATTTATTAATTTATTAATTTATTAATTTATTAATTTATTAATTTATTAATTTATTAATTTATTAATTTATTAATTTATTAATTTATTAATTTATTAATTTATTAATTTATTAATTTATTAATTTATTAATTTATTAATTTATTAATTTATTAATTTATTAATTTATTAATTTATTAATTTATTAATTTATTAATTTATTAATTTATTAATTTATTAATTTATTAATTTATTAATTTATTAATTTATTAATTTATTAATTTATTAATTTATTAATTTATTAATTTATTAATTTATTAATTTATTAATTTATTAATTTATTAATTTATTAATTTATTAATTTATTAATTTATTAATTTATTAATTTATTAATTTATTAATTTATTAATTTATTAATTTATTAATTTATTAATTTATTAATTTATTAATTTATTAATTTATTAATTTATTAATTTATTAATTTATTAATTTATTAATTTATTAATTTATTAATTTATTAATTTATTAATTTATTAATTTATTAATTTATTAATTTATTAATTTATTAATTTATTAATTTATTAATTTATTAATTTATTAATTTATTAATTTATTAATTTATTAATTTATTAATTTATTAATTTATTAATTTATTAATTTATTAATTTATTAATTTATTAATTTATTAATTTATTAATTTATTAATTTATTAATTTATTAATTTATTAATTTATTAATTTATTAATTTATTAATTTATTAATTTATTAATTTATTAATTTATTAATTTATTAATTTATTAATTTATTAATTTATTAATTTATTAATTTATTAATTTATTAATTTATTAATTTATTAATTTATTAATTTATTAATTTATTAATTTATTAATTTATTAATTTATTAATTTATTAATTTATTAATTTATTAATTTATTAATTTATTAATTTATTAATTTATTAATTTATTAATTTATTAATTTATTAATTTATTAATTTATTAATTTATTAATTTATTAATTTATTAATTTATTAATTTATTAATTTATTAATTTATTAATTTATTAATTTATTAATTTATTAATTTATTAATTTATTAATTTATTAATTTATTAATTTATTAATTTATTAATTTATTAATTTATTAATTTATTAATTTATTAATTTATTAATTTATTAATTTATTAATTTATTAATTTATTAATTTATTAATTTATTAATTTATTAATTTATTAATTTATTAATTTATTAATTTATTAATTTATTAATTTATTAATTTATTAATTTATTAATTTATTAATATATTAATTTATTAATTTATTAATTTATTAATTTATTAATTTATTAATTTATTAATTTATTAATTTATTAATTTATTAATTTATTAATTTATTAATTTATTAATTTATTAATTTATTAATTTATTAATTTATTAATTTATTAATTTATTAATTTATTAATTTATTAATTTATTAATTTATTAATTTATTAATTTATTAATTTATTAATTTATTAATTTATTAATTTATTAATTTATTAATTTATTAATTTATTAATTTATTAATTTATTAATTTATTAATTTATTAATTTATTAATTTATTAATTTATTAATTTATTAATTTATTAATTTATTAATTTATTAATTTATTAATTTATTAATTTATTAATTTATTAATTTATTAATTTATTAATTTATTAATTTATTAATTTATTAATTTATTAATTTATTAATTTATTAATTTATTAATTTGTTAATTTGTTAATTTGTTAATTTGTTAATTTGTTAATTTGTTAATTTGTTAATTTGTTAATTTAATTATTTATTAATTTATTAATTTATTAATTTATTAATTTATTAATTTATTAATTTATTAATTTATTAATTTATTAATTTATTAATTTATTAATTTATATAATTTATTAATTTATATAATTTATATAATTTATATAATTTATTAATTTATTAATTTATTAATTTATTAATTTATTTATGTATTAATTTATTTATTTATTTATTTATTTATTTATTTATTTATTTATTTATTTACTTATTTATTTATTTATTTATTTATTTATTTATTTACTTATTTATGTATTTTTTTATTTAAGTATTTATTCATTTATAAATAAATAAATATATCCTCAAGGCCATTGCGGGGGGGGGGTGCCAATTATTGTATCGTACTAATAAAAATCTTTTAAATTACATAATCATACAGCATGAGCCAGAAAAGTCAAGGAGAGGGTGAGTGGGCAGTTTGGGTGGGCATTTTGCGTGGGCATGTTGCGTGGGCAATTGGGTGGGCATGTTGCGTGGGCAGTTTGGGTGGGCATGTTGCGTGGGCAGTTTGGGTGGGTATGTTGCGTGGGCAGTTTGGGTGGGCATGTTGCGTCGGCAGTTTGGGTGAGCAAGTTGCGTTGGCAGTTTGGGTGGGCATGTTGCGTGGTCAGTTTGGGTGGGCAAGTTGCGTGGGCAGTTTGGTTGGGCATGTTGCGTGGGTAGTTTGGGTGGGCATGTTGCGTGGGCAGTTTGGGTGGGCATGTAGCGTGGGCAGTTTGGGTGGACATGTTGCGTGGGCAGTTTGAGTGGGCATGTTGCGTGGGCTGTTTGGGTGGGCAGTTTGGGTGGGCATGTTGCGTGGGTAGTTTGGGTGGGCATATTGCGTGGGCAGTTTGGGTGGGCATGTTGCGTGGGTAGTTTGAGTGGGCATGTTGCGTGGGCAGTTTGGGTGGGCATGTTGCGTGGGCAGTTTGGGTGGGCAGTTTGGGTGGGCATGTTGCGTGGGCACTTTGGGTGGGCATGTTGCGTGCGCATGTTGCGTGGGCAGTTTGAGTGGGCATGTTGCGTGGGCAGTTTGGGTGGGCATGTTGCGTGGGCATTATAAACCACTATCGGCGGAGCCCTAGGGAAAACTCGGCGAAGCCGAGGTTACGCTAGTCTATAATACTAAACGATTAGATTCACTATCTATAGTTCTATATATCTATATATATATATATATATTTGAATTCATCACGACGATCGCCCAACTTTAGACAAGGCTACAGCTTAAACGGTTCGACCGATTTTCATGAAATTTGTACCAAGATGTAGGAAATGATTGCCTTCAGGGCCCTTCTAATGGGACGAATTTCTGTAGGATGCATAGTTTTCGAGTAAAAAATTATTAAAGATTGAAAATTGGGACAGAAACAATATTTTTCACAGTAACGATCACAGTTTTCCTTGAAAATTTAAGACGAAGAACGCCATGTTTGTCATGTCATTTTGAACCTTTAAATGGAAATATTTATGAAATGGAGACAATTTGAAAGAAGTTTAATTCATAATTATACATTTTGAGAATGGGCAATTATATCCGCACAGGTAAAAAAGGCCTAAACCATTTTAATTAAAAATTATAAAATTTGACGGTTCATATGTACTTGGACAGTGTTACCAAATGTGTCATAAGTAACTAGGTAAAAAACAAATATTTCTAACTAAACAATATTTTTCACAGTAACGATCACAGTTTTCCTTGAAAATTTAAGACGATAAACGCTATTATGTCAATGTCAATGATGACAAATTATCAGTTTTCTTCCTTTTAAA
The DNA here is from genome assembly GCA_963082715.1 of Harpalus rubripes. Lineage (NCBI taxonomy): Eukaryota > Metazoa > Arthropoda > Insecta > Coleoptera > Carabidae > Harpalus > Harpalus rubripes. Next base: position 32,964,428 of record OY720460.1, read on the forward strand.
TGCAATAAAATGTTTAAATAATATGTAATAATTAAAGAAAAGATGATGAATTTAACAAGGTAGGTATATGTAATGATTTTAAGCCATGTTTATTATTATGATGTTACATATTTTATTTTGTAAATAGAATTTTGGAAAATGTATAAGGAAACACGTCGAAAAGGATCAGAAAGGTAGGAATAATATCACAATCGATGTACAAAATTAAAATCACGACGATCGCCCAACTTTAGACAAGGCTACAGCTTAAACGGTGCGACCGATTTTCATGAAAGTTGTACCAAGTTGTAGGAAATGATTGGCTTCAGGGCCCTTCTAATGGGACGAATTTCTGTAGGATGCATACTTTTCGAGTAAAAAATTATTAAACGTAAAATAAAACAATGGATCGTAGAATACATGTAAAAATTTAGAAGATAAAAATGCTGTCATGTGTAACATTTGGCATGATGTCAATGTCAATAATGACAAATTATGAATGTCGTATGGGTTGTCGACCATTTCAATGCTAAATATAAATAAATATATTCTGTAAAATTGAAGAAAAGAATATGAATTAAACGAGGTAGGTATACGTAATGAATTTAAGCAATATTTATTGTTAATTTAGATTTTATTTTGTAAATAGATTTTACGAAATGTCAGAAGTTACCAAAAACTACGAAAACGTTGATAAAGACTAGAAGAGTTTCACAATCGAACGAAGAATACATGTGTAAAATTAAAAAGATAAATACTGTCTTCTGTGACATATGATATGTTAATGACAAACTACAGAAAATAATCGGTTTAAAATTGAAGAAAAGAATGTGAGAATTAAACGACGTAAGGTACGCTATGAATGTAAAATATGTTTATTCTTATTTTATAAATTATTTTGTAAATAGATTGTTGAAAATGTTCGAGGTTATTAAACGACGAAATGGACGAGAAATTTAGGAACAAAAACAATAGGTCACAGTAACGATCACAGTTTTCATTGAAAAATTTAAGAAGATAAACGCGTTCATGGCATATGGTATGTCAATGTCAACGATTACATATTATCGGTTTTCATTCTTCTAAATGCAAAAAAATGCTTAAATAATATGTGAAATTGAAGAAAAGATTATGCATTAAAAATGATTTTAAGCCATGTTTTATATTAATGTATTATATATTTTATATTGTAATTAGAATTTTGGAAAATCAATAAGGAAACTCGACGAAAAGGATAAGAAGAGCAGGAATCGGTCGAAGATTATACATATAAAATTAAAAACAAACATTGTCATTTGTCATATTTGATATGTTAATGACAAAAAATTATGAATGTCGTACCGGTTGTTCTTTTCAATTGAAGAAAATAATGTAGGTAGGTATATATAAAAAAAGCACTGTAAACGTGGAAGAAGAATTGCAAAAATATGGGTATACCCTTGGAAGTTCAAACAATTTACAGTTTATGCTTTGCAGATGATCAAATACTTATTGCACAAGAATACAACGATAGTGAATACATGATACGAAAATTTATAGAAGAACACCGTAGCTGAGGTCAAGAAATAAACATACATATAGCGAATGGGTAATGAGAGGCTTCCTAAAAAATACTACAGTAAACATCTACCGGCAAAAATAAAAGAGACCTAGAAGAAGTTGGATAGCAGGAGTCCAAGAAGGAATAAGAGAGAGAGAGAGAGAGAGAGAGAGAGAGAGAGGGAATTAAATGAAGATATATGGCAAGATAGAGAGCAGTGGAGAAATGGCATCGGAAGACATCGTAGAACGAAGTATATGTAATGATTTTAAGTGATGTTTATTGTTAATTTATATATTTTATTTTGTAAATAGATTTAACAAAATGTCAGGCTGAGAAAGATATACGCGTTAGTTAGTTGTTCTTCATCGAATCCAGCCAGAAATGTGTTACTCATTGGATACACCAAAAATCCTACAGGAAAATCATGTCCTAATGTTTGGAACAAGACAATTCAATAATTTTAGATGGTATGTTTTAATCTGTTCTTTTTTGCAATTCATTTTCTTACATTACGTTTAAAATTATTTCACATTAAACATAATTCAATAAATAAATAAATATATCATCACGGCATATTACCGATTGCTGGGTGTGCCAATCTGCTTTGTACGCAGATATCGGTAATGATGATGACATATTTGTACCGTGCGTGCGTTTATCAGGCGTCACCTCCCGGGCACTCATTGCTGGCGTGGAGAGTGCACCATAATTCAATATCTATCTTAAAACGGTACAGATATTAATCTGCATTTCATTTTGTTATATTACGTTCAGAATTATCTATTTTAAAATTCTTTTATTGCCAATTAGTAAAAAATCTTTATAATTACATAGGGCCATAAAACGTTGTTAGCTGATCATATGCACAATGTAACCGTGGATACGTATCAAAAATACAATGGAAAAGAAGTCTTGTCAAAGTTAACAATGTGATTAAAGTTAACAATATTTTATGCAACTTAGCCATAATCATACAGCATAAGCCACAAAAGTAATCTTGTATACCTATGAGTCTTGCATTTTTCCCCTTTAATAACAATCCAAACTTTATTAATGTAATGTAACTACTTACTTTTCTACATTTTGTACTAATTGTTTACTTTGGAATTAAAATATCACATTTTTGAGTTTTGTTTGATTTATTTATACCTTTAAATTTAGTATTGTGTACTCATAGACGTGTTATTAATATTATGTTTATGCAGTGTGTTCAAAAAAAATCCTAACTCAGAATAGGCTATGAACAGAGAAACGTGTGTCTGATCAATATTCAATTCAAAAGTCAAGTTGTCAAAGGATACAGTTTATCGACATTCGCCGTTTTTTAAATTGAAAAGCTTTGATTTCTTTGCAAAACATTTTTGACAATATTTTAAGTCAAATTGACATTTAATTAATTGACATACGTCTCTTTGTACATAGCCTACTCCAAATTTTTTGAACACACTGTATTTATCCTGTAATTAAGACATTTTGTCCTGTTTGCTCGCATAAAACGCGCAGCATTTGTTCATTTCAATATATGTTTTTATCAGTTCCTACCAATCACTTTGTATACATAAGCATTTAACATGGTAAAACAGTTTTCCGTAACGCGTTGCCCCCCAAATTATTATAGAAAAAAATTATTCAAATAAAAGTTGTAGAGCATAAAATTCTACTTTCATATTAATAAACAAAATCCATTTCCTATGTTTAGTAACTCTAGAAATTAAATATGAAAATTTTAGTTTAATAGCACTAGCCATGGAATTAAAACAAACAGACAAACAAATGATTGATGTTTTAACTGTCAAATATTGAGACTTTTAATCACATAAAAAATTACATTTGTTATGTTGTTTGTTTTAATTTTATGGCTATCACTATTTTTGACGTGATTTTCGATATTTTCATTTGCAATTTCTGCCGTTACAAAGCATGCACAATTAATTTTTTTCTTGATTCAAATGCAGAATTTCATGATCTACAACTTTTATTTGAAGTATTTTTTCAAAAATAATTTGGAAAGCAACGCGCGAGGTAAAACTGTTTTTCCATGTTAAATGCCTATGTAACGGATTTGGAGTGCCACCGGGTATGTAGGTATGTCGAAAAATTATATTTAACTGCATTTTTTGATTATACTTCTGAAATATTATTGACAACTTTTTGCAAGAAAACGGTAGCCGACTGAGCTGTCGTATTTTTGACATTTCTCCATGATAGTCCTTGACAAAACATTTCTTGTTGTTTGTCAGAAATATATTTTGTTCGGTATTAAATGAAAAGTTTTCTGCCTGTCGTGATTGGGATCAACTAAAATTTTGTCTGCTGATATGGAAGTGTTAACAATTAGACATCTCAGTCGGCTTTTGTTTTGTGCATAAAGATGTTAGAAATATGTCGTGTTTGGTATCAAATGAGAGAGGTCTAATTAAGGACTGTTAGATACATGTGTCAAAATGGCTGACACGTTCATTGGCTTTTGTTTTATGCATAAAGTTAAATCGTTTGAGAGAATTTAGGTATCTGACAAGACTGCTGGCGTTAGCACTTTGGTTTTAAATTGTGCGTAGACAGATTGGATGTACGTATAGTCTATCATAAAACACTATCGGCGGAGCCCTAGGGTAAACTCGGCGAAGCCGAGGTTAGGCTAGTTTTGTACTAATTCCATACAGAAAGTTTCTAACAAAAGATCCTATATTTCCAGTAAAATTATAACATAAACATACTGTCAACTGCACTTGACACTGACACCTTTCAATCAGAATTTTCTTAATGTATCGCAGCTGTTTCCAGAGTTATAGCAAAGCTGACTAATATATATGATATTTAATTTCTTTATAATTTTTTAACTCTATATCCATTTAATATGAAGTATAAAATGCATTCAAATCGTATAGAGAATAAATAATTCTTTAATATTTATAATAACATTAAATGTGAAAAAATGATATTTAACATCGTTTTTTCAAGAAAAACTGTTAAAATCTTCAAATAAGAGTACTTCCGGTTGACCAATTATAACCAAAATCTAATCAGCTCTTCACATGGATGTAACGAAGAGGAATACGAAAGAATTATAATTTTTGGAATTGTAGTATTAGAGTTATCGCATTAGAAAATTTTGTCACACACAGACACACACACACACACACACACACACACACACACACACACACACACACACACACACACACACACACACACATACATACACACACACACACACACACACACACACACACACACACACACACACACACACACATACAGACATCATCGTAAAAATAGTAAAATCGTATTCTAGGGACCCTAAAACGTGCTTATTCCTCAAAAACTCACCACCGAATTTTTTGACCAAAGACAATACCTTCCTTACCTAAAGGTGACGGAAGGTAAAAAATCTGTTTCATCAAACAAGAAAATTAAAATTGAAGTTAATTTTTTTTAAAGAAATACCAATCGACTATCTTCGCAGATTTTGGTAATGACGACATATCTTTAATGTTTAAGGGCGCTTACCAAGCGTCGAAAATAGTTCCGTAACGTCTTGCCGCTCTGAAAAATGTAGCGAAACTGTGTTCCGGATGATTACAAACCACTGGTCTAAATATATGCAGTAATTTATTCTTGCAAGTTCTTAAGAAAGCAGTTAAATATTGAGGATTTAAATGACTCTAAAATTAACTAGTTTGGAAAGTTTAGTCGCAGTGTTAATTTTAGAGCAGCAGAACATCTTGCGGCAAAAATCAATGCGAGAGACAATTAAATAAGTCGGAAAAGCTAGTCACGACAACTTTCTTACAACAGAATTACTGAAGCAAGTGTCGATTTACCATCGTTAGATAGTTCTTCTCTCCAACAATTACGACTTATCTTTACTGCTCTTTTAATTGCCTCGCATCTTTTATTCTATTTGTGTCTTGCTGGCGGTAATTAGTAACTTAATTGCTTAAGCTGTACCGTACATAGGTAGAACAAAAATAGAGAATGAGGAAAAATGTTTTCTCGAACACTATTTTGGAAACTACACATTCCACAACTAAGAATTATGTTGGAATCAATATTAATCCAACAAACCGCTTTCGACTAATCAGAATCTGTTTAACCGTATATTAGCGCGGAATATAAAATATCTTGGTTCGGTTGCTATAGTTATGACTCTTTGTTTTATATTTATTTATTTATTTATTTCTGAATTAGCGTTTGACCTTTTCAAATTATGGGCACTTTTGGAGTTTTCTGTTTACTTTTACAGACTTTTGGATATCTCTAGAGCAGTAAGTTTATCTAAATAATAATATATTGGAATTAATAAAGTTTCGGACTAGCAGTCAATATTTCAATTTTATTCACGCCGACGTTTTGACTATACAATTTTAAACTAGTCGAAAGAAATTTGTAGAAATGTCCACTAATATGAGTTCGGGCTCGTACATAAAAATGAAAAATTAACCCCTAAACTCGGTGAATGTGTTAATTATTGTTATTATTTTAATTTACACAAAATTTCTAAATATTTTGACTACAAATACAAAACAATATGAATAAAGTAGGTAATTACCTCATTTAAAATGTCTTTAATTCACCAAATATTTTCAACAATGCAGACTGTTTGATGTTTAGCACTAATACTGATTATTCCATAAATATTTCCACAGGTATCTACTATTCTTATCACTAATATCACTGATAACGGTATAACCTGTGCGATTATAATTACATACATTCAAATGGTGAACAAACAAACACTAACAATATTCAGATAAGAAATAAAGAATGATTCGTAGGTAGATACTTTGATTTTCTGTAACCAGTTTTACGAACATGTATATTGGTTGGTATAAAAATGTAGAAGAAAATGAAAAGGTAAGTAAGTACAATTTTGAAATGGGGTTTCAGAATGTTTACGGAATTATATATTACCGGAATAGAGATACGGAAGTTATAGCATTATTAGAATATAAAACTGCCAAACTCAGTATTGGGTAAAGGGTGAGATATGAATTTATTTTTTTGAAACGTGCGAAAGTTGCATTTTTCTAATTCGTAGTCACGGAAACATTTAAATGTTTTATTTTACTGAATATTAATATTTATAGTTCGGTTTTGTATATTGAATATGTTATTAATAATAGTAATAATAATAATAATAATAATAATAATAATAATAATAATAAAACTTTATTTATACTGCTAAAAAACAGAGCGTGCTCCAATTACATACCAACAGTGATAATGTACAAATTAAATACATACATATATAAAAATCCCATTGACTTACAGATTACAAAATATATTTCATAATTGTTTTTTATTGACAGTGAACAAATCAAAATCTCTACTTATAATAGTTAGTTTATTACTTAATTTTAATACTTCATTTAATTGGAAATATGTGTTGTTTTACACAGTAAACGTACAGAAACGTGGCCTTAATGCCATGGAAGGAACGGTGACATTTATTTGTTGAAGTATTTCGCTGAGATACATTTTTCCATTTATCAAATTTACAATAAATAACATTGATAGATATTCCCTTCTAGTTTGTAACAAACTTACATTAAGTTAAGTACATTACTTGGTTTATTTGGCCTCTAGCGTGGTTTACACGTCGGGTAACCTTGTAAACTGAGTTTCCCCCTCTTGTTGCTTAAACTCGGCTTCTAGCGTGGTTGACACGTCGGGCAACCTTATTTAAGACAGTACTATCCCCTTTGCTCCTGAAGATGCCCCATACGACTGCGGGTGAAACGTTGAGCTCTGACTCAAAATATGACACAGTCCATTTCCAGAAAAATATAATATAATATAATATGTGGAAGCCTACGCAATTATTTTACATTAAGTATTTGTCTATGATAATTTTACGAAAAGAACCTAGGAAATTCCTGAAATTTCTTATAGTGCAAATACCTGAGTAAATTTTTTTGCACTTTTTATATCATATCACAATGAATTGTTGTGTTGGGAGACCAAATAATAGATGCATACTCTAACTTACTTCTAACTATAGAATTAAACAAAATGATAATAGTTTCACATTTAAATTTATTTCCCACTCTCAAAATAAAGCTTAATTTTCTCTGATTATCACCTACAATGTGATTTACAAATCTGAAGTCAGCTTGGATAATTACTCGTAAGTCTTTTATTACTTGAACTCTCTCTAATAATTCTGAGCCTATACAATAGTTAAATGTAATATTACTTTTTTTTCTGATATAGCTTACAATTTTACATTTAGTAACATTAAAATATAATTTATTTTTAATACACCATGTATATAATCTGAGAATGTCTAAACTCTAAAAGAACCTCGTCGCAATTATTTGCTTCGCAAGAAATTGCAAATGAACAGATACAATAGTTTATTGATTTTAGTTTATCTACTAAATTTGTTCTGCCACCTTAGAAACGAGAGAAGCGCACTACTAGATACTTATATAAAATTAGATTTAATTTTAAATTAATTTTTTTATAACCAAAGTTTTCAGAATAAAATTGACTCGTCTGAAAATGTCTATACTTGATCGGAGACGTGAAAAAAGTGCCTCGTATTTAAATGTGGCTCCTCGTCAATAATGGAGCATTTTCCTAACTCCAGTAAATAACTATTATTTAATGCAATGTAGATGCAGTACTAATATTTGCGTATAAACAGTCCCGTCATTAATTACCTACCTCACCATCTTTAAATTACGTAATTTGCATTTGGGGACAAGTTCTTGATGCCATTAGCGTCTGTACAGAACTCAGGGATTGCTGTTACGTCATTGTACCTAACGCAATTTATCTAACCCTAACCAAAACCACATCAATTGTGGAAGCGAATTGCAAAAGCACAATTTCAAATTGGGGTAGGAATTCTTCCCGGTGATTTCTCTTAACTTTTGTGAAGAAAAGAAACGTGCCTTTATTGTTCACATTTCCATTCATTATTTTAGAAGAATTGCCAAGCGCGGAGATGTAAATTGCCAGCAATTATTATTTCTTTTATAGGAGCTTCTGAAGAAAGTTATACAAATTGAAAACTGTTGTTACTTCAAAATCATTTACGCACACCAAGTGACCAGACTTCGAATCTGATTATCAATTATTATTTCCGTTTATTATTACACAGTAGGTACCTTAGGAATGAGAACTTTTGACCTGATTCACTGTTTTCCAGAACATGACACTAGAAAGAGATAGTATGATAGGACGATAGCCCAGGTGGTACATTGTCAAATGGGCGAAGGTGAGGGTGAGGGTGAAAGCGAGGGCGACTGGTGGGTGGTCCACTGAGCGATAAAATAATAGGTCACATAACAATTTTTTCTGTTGCAAAAAATCTGCCAAATTGTTGCCTGCCAAACGTGTAAACTTTGTAAGTTTCTGTCGCCTAGATGTGTACTGAGGCTCGGTTGTCAGGGTGACTCGGATATAATGTCTCTAATAGTGAAATTCTGAAACCAGCGTTAAATAACGTTCGGCGTTAAGTAACGATAGTAACGTTCACGTTTCAGCGTTAAATCGGTATTGTGAAACACGGGCGTGAAAGTGGATCGTTAAAAACGCCAGCGTTAATTCATGTCAAATATATTCATGTGATCTTTACCTTTTAAAATTTTCAACCAATAAAAAGCGGTTAAACATAACAAACATTACATTTATCTGTCTATTTTAAAAGCATACGTCAAACCTGTGTGTCAAACGTCAAATAAACGAATATATTTAATGCGTGTAGGTATTTTGTGCTAAAATATATTTCTATTTATTTACATATGTTAATAAAAGACGATTAAAGTAGCGAGTAGTATTTTACTAAAATAGGTAATAAAAACACACGTATTAATTTACCTATAAAGAGTATACCTACAAGAATGGAGACTTGTGGAATTGTTTATAATATTATCAATAATATTAGCCTTAGCCAGTCTGCAGTTAGATGTTAGAAGATTTATGAAAGGAGTTACTTTGCAATGAAAAATTAAGCATCTACTGACTTTACGAATAAGATTTCCAATAACTGGTGAGGAAAAAAATATTTTAAAATATTTGTTCTATTTATAAACATTTACTAATTTTAGTATAGGTGCCAGTAATCAATTACTTTTCTAATACATCAATAATTTTCTGTATTTTTTTCCTATGTTACATTGTTATAATCAGTATAGGTATTCTTTGTTGTAATCAAACACAATTTTGTTTGTTATAATCAAAATTTCTTCATGGAATTATTAAAAATCAAATATCACTTTCCTGGAAAGTATTTTTTGTTGTAATACTCGTACAACATAAAAATCAAAATACTTTACATTCTTGAAACCAACACAAAATTGCTTTTATTAACTTCACTTTTTAGTACTTATATACATCAGTCATTTTCTATGATGTTAGATACATTATTGAATTGAATTCTAATTTTTCATACTCTTGCGGACTCGTTGTTGTTGATTTGAACACTGTAATGCTATATATATATATATATATATATATATATATATATATATATATATATATATATATATATATATATATAACTTATAAGGTTATGTTAAATAATAAACAATTATATATAACATGAATAACTATACTCACTGTTAATAAAATATACTTCTTACAAGTACATATAGCAGTACACGAAAAATGTCAGGGCTATTTAGACCATAAAACTCACAGACAACCCGCCGTTTTCCCTGTTAACGCTTCGATATGTCCAGCGTGAAGTAACGCGACTAGCAGCGTTAACGTTAATTAACGCTGAGTTTCAGAATATCACAGCTGTCAAAATCAGAGTTAATGCACGTTAACGCCAGAAGTTAATTCACGCTGGGTTTCAGAATCCCACTAAGCTCTAGACTAGGCAGATAGTAAAATTTTCGCCTAGCCGTTTTCAAATTGACTAGGCACTAGGCGAATTGTAAAATCTAGTTTTGAACATAACTACCTTGGATATTTCTTTAAATATACTTTAACATAACCTTTAAACTCGGCTCGAGTTTTGTAGGCTAAATTTTGATCGTTAGGATATATTTGGAAAAATTAAAAGAGAAACTTTTTTACAATCCGCCTATAACATTTGTAATACGATTTTATTCGTAAACAGTAAGCAGGTATGTAAAATAGCAGTAACCTATCTTCTATCTGAATCCGATATTCAATACGAATACTGGAAGCAAATCTTCATGCATGACATTGCTGCAATTTCACTTCGGAGCGGTGAGTTACAGTAACGTGGCGTTCAACCACTTGCCACTAATTCAATCCCGACTTATACATCGCATTTTGCATGCAAAACCTGGCACCGTCAAATATTGATCAAGGAATTGAAAGCAAAGTATGTATATTTCTCAATTTGATTTACAGGATATTGCCATTTGAATCTGTTTCTCATAGAATCAACAAAAGTTGAGAGTTGCCATCTTTTTCACTACTACTCAAAAGGTCCTAGATATTATAAAAAATGGAATAGCCTATACATTTAGAACAACGTCATATATATATATATATATATATATATATATATATATATATATATATATATATATATATATATATTGTTTTCATAATGCACTCTGCGTAAAGTCAGTCAGTAAGTTAGTGAGTTTAGTAGCATAGCAGTATCGTGGTAAGCGTATGCAGTATAGTGTCGAGCGGAGTACTCGGGAAGTTATTGGTGTACTTGGATAGCTGTGGAAGTGAATATTCGGTAGTGTTGAGGAGTAATGGTAAGCTAGAGTATAGAGGGAAAGTAACGGCGAGTGGAAATGGATACTCGGCATTGGTGTTGAAGAGTTGTGGCATACGGACAGTTGGTGTTACTGGATTGGAAGTCAGTCAATTAGTTAGAGTTGAATGGAGTGAATTCTATCCAGGCAGTTGAGTCTACAGACGCTGTGGAGCTCGGACAGTTGAATGTGATATAAATATATATTAATAAACATCTCTTTTAGTCAGTTATACTTCTTTGATTTTTGCATTTCACCCAAATAAATATAACATTACAATATTGTAATTTTAGCACTTTAGTGAGTACTGTGGCATTATTTTAAAATAATGATAAAGTAGATTTAATTAAAGTCATAAAGTGAAACTAATTATGAAACCGTCCCTTAATCCTTTAATACCAGACGGTACTTTAAAGTCCCTTTCATACATGGTTTTCAAAAACAATTGTTTAGGTTTCGATTGCGCTCTGTTCGTTTAATTTTTAATCTTCTAAGAGCTTGGTGTCATTATAAATGAAATGTTAATGTTTAACTTTTATTATTTTAAAAGTTACTTTCCAGTGGATATTTGTGCAACAAGGACAACTATCCCTGAAAATACTGTATGCGTTTTCTATATATATATATATATATATATATATATATATATATATATATATATACATAATGAAGTTTAGGTACTTAAAGAAAAAAATCATAAGGAAGACTCAGGGCATCTAATGAAATAATTAGAACTCCCAAAATCAGTATACGCTGTCATGACGAAAGAGATTGAATCTTCATGCTGTATGTTACTTAATTTGCTTGATACAATAGTGTTAAAAGAAGTCAGCGCTATGTTTGATTTTGCGAATTACAATAGCATTTGTTTTTGCCAGCTAAATACATAGATAATAAAAGCGTTGTCAGGGTAAAGATTTCATTACATTATTTATATTCTTGCAAAATTTAAGTTGATTAAATAATATTATTTATTGGCGTTCTTTCATGTTAAATTAACAATATTATTTCTATAAAATTTTTGCAAAACTTGTTCTAAAACGCTGTTTTGAAAAATGCGAAATTATTATTAAATAATGAAATTTGACATTTTTTTCGGGTCTCGTTGCCGTGTGCCTAATTGTCTGGTCACAAATCTGGGAAACCGGGTTCGATCCCGATCGATGCCAAATATCTCGAATTTTAAATGGCACAAAATTGACCTGTGCGTGCACTCTTCACGCCAGCATTTAGTGCCTGTGATTTGACGCCTGGTAAACGCCCGCACGGTACAAATATGTCATCATCAATACCAAAATACGTGTACAAAGCAGATTGGTACACCCAACAATGAGTCATATGCCGTAATGATATTTTTATTTATTTTATTTTTCAAAACAGCGTTTTAAAACAGCAAAAGAGGTAAATACACGGTCTGATATAAATAAATCCATTAAAAGTTCAAAGGAAAGTACCGACTACTTCAACAAACATTTCATTTTAAACCTCTTATTGTAGTACGACAATATGACAAATATTAATTCAAAACTTTGCTTTGAATAATATAAGCAAATGAAAATGGAAATTGTTACGAAAGCTGCGTGCAGTAAATGAAATATTTTCATCGCTCAGCTGTTTCATATTAAATTTATACGTATCTAGTTGCTAAGGATTGGCAACTTTGTATAGAATTAAATTGAGAACTGTTGGTGCAGAGATAAACCAGAAGTTCCGCAAAGTTTTTATTAGCAGACGAGGAATGCATTTACATGATTTCAGCAGAGTTTTTATAAAGATCCCGACACTTTATTGTTTAGCAGGGTGGAACATAACCTACAACAGAAATTAATATATTTTCATGTAAAGTTATATAATTTACTTTTTTATATTTTGCGTTCATAATGAAGTCATTACGATACGCAATTGCGTATCGTAATGGCCTTCATTTCGATACGCAATTTTTTGTTTTAGACGGTTGGTACTAGATGACGTTTCTTTAACCCATTTTTACCTAATTTATTTTTAGTTAATTGACAATTCATTTTAATAATATAATGTCGAAATTATTATTACTTTTTATTTAGGGAAGATTGTTTACATGAAAATGTACAAATGGTTACAAATATAATCACAAATTGAGTAAGTAAATGTTATTGTAGAAGGCGCAAAATATAAAAAATAGTATAAAGAACTCATTTTATAAGACTTTCTTTCGCACTTGTCAATTAGAAAACTCGCTAACGCTCGTTTTCTAAATTTTGACGCGTGCGAAAAAAACATGTCTTATAAAACACGTTCTTTAATATACTATTATATTATTCTATACTAGAGGACAAAATGGTTGTATTACGTCAGAATATTTTTGTAATTTCTATTTGAAAAAATATTTGCAATGAACGTTAATGACGCATAATGTTATATTGTATAGTGGGGTAAATATTTTTTAAATTTACACACCCAATATACGTGACGTTTCAACATGGCTGCTGACGGCTGATTGTGGAAAAACAAACCTGCAGTTTATATTGGGAGGGAGGTATAGGGATCGTGCTAAAAATCGCATATCGAAATTTTAGTAAATGACCACGTTTTAAGGCCTCTAGAAACCAATTTTAATATTTTCACGATGATGTCTGTGTATATATATACCGTGTGTCTACTTTTTTATGGACCATAGGAGATACAATGGTAAAAATTTCATGTGGCTGTAAATTCTGCCCTATTAATTTTAGAACTAAAGTGTAAACATAAAAAAATTAAATACTGCATCAAATTAGCCTAAATATGTTGATATAATAGGTTCTTGCCATGAGATAAACGTAAAATAAAATATCCGTCTTTAAGCTTTTTATAGAGTGCCATGCAAGACAAAATATGCAATTTAATTAGTCATATTATTTGACTTTGACAGATAAAAGTTTATTAATTGATATTTAATTGTTAATATTGTTCCATTGAGTTTTTTCTGCGATGGCAAATGTATCTATGCTTACTGATAAATAATTTAATGAATTCAATAATTTTAAAAACTTTATGACAGATGTCATCTGTCAAATTCAAACAATACAACTGTTTAAAATTTTGTGATAGTGCTCATGGCACTCTGTAAGTAGCTAAAAATTATTATTTTTATTTTGCCTCTCTTTCGCAAACAAAACGCATGTAAACAATAATTTTGGACTTTTTAGATGCAGTTTTTAATTCTGAACATTTTTTGTATTTACACTGTTGTTCTAAAATTAATAGCGCAGAATTTACAGCATTATGAAAATTTTACCATTGTATTTCCTATGGTCCACAAAAAAAGTAGACTCACGGTATATATATATATATATATATATATATATATATATATATATATATATATATATGTGTGTGTGTGTGTGTGTGTGTGTGTGTGTGTGTGTGTTATTTTTTCGAGATTAATGTTATTATAAAAATTAAAGATTATTAAATTTTCTACAGATTTGCATTAATACTTTTTCTATATATTTAATGGATGAATTATCTATAATTTAAATCCCGGAGCCTACGCTTTAAACAAACAAAATTCCTTGGTTGCGCACTTATTCAAATGTATGTGACTGCCAGATAAATGCCACTGTCAAAGAACTAATAATTTCAAATTAATAATAGTAACGTTTTTAAAAGAAAAAAAGTAAATAGAACAATAGGAAAGAAAATCAATACAGTTTCCAGTATATGTAAATACGTAGGTATGTATTTAAATTAATAAAAAAAAAAACGATTCGCAAAAAATCTAATTCTCATTTTTGGATTAGTGAATTCTATTTTATCTCGGTATTTAAAATTTAATCTTCATTTTATTATCAAAAAAGGTAGTTACTTGGATCAGATTATTTTAAGAAATAAACTGCCAAAATTAGATTAAAATTCGCTAATCCAAAAATAAGGATTAGCTTAATCTTTTTTGTGACTCCGGGCGGTAATGACATGAGGTATTGTGTTGGCCACACCAGATTTTTTTTAGTGTGCTGTTGTTGGTTACTCCGTCAGAAATAACTAGGAAACAGAAAAAAATATTATATTTGTGTCCGTGATTGCCCCATTGAGTAGTGCTGGGTTGTTTTTATACGCAAATACAATAAATAATGATTTTATTTTGACGTTTATGTCCGTGTGCACCGATGTAATCTGAAGTTGTACTTCGCCATAGTTTATTTAAAGTTAAAGTTTACTTCGCAAATATAAATTTTAAGTTCATAGATTAAGTACACTTTAAAACACTTAATGGTTAAGTTTTACTCAAGTAGAAGCAACGCAAACAGCCATAAGTCATTTTGATGTATTTTTAATCTGTCACTTACGGGTTCCAAACATTTATTTTCTTATAATTCGAATTTAATGTTATACATCTGGTTTGATTGACATCCCCTAAATAAACTTCCTAAAACTTTCTTCATAAAGTCTTATGTATTAGATTCGAAAATATCCGAGCATAGCGCCTCGCATCAATCTAACATCACGCAGTATTTATTCAGGGAAATTAGCGGGGCTCTGTCTCGTTACCAGCAGGATTCGGGGCTATCTGCCCTAACCCACGCAGCCTACGAATAGGGTGTAAATTATTCAGCTCTCAACTGTTTTGCGGCTACAAATTACATTAGTTCAGTGGGAGCCGAGACGGGACGAGTTTCGCCGAACTCATTCAAATTATTCATCAAAGTTTGGTTATCTCAAAGGATGGACCTGGCCTTTCTTAAATGGCTTCATAGAAGATTTCATTGTGGGAGAACTTCTTCAGCATGTATACAGGATGTTCATTTTAAATGTGCCACCATTGCTTTCTCGAGAACTATAATAGTTACACAGACGTTTAAATCGGCAAATAATTTCTTTTTCACAAGACAAATTTAAAGAAAAGAAAAATTATTTTTTTGGACCAGTGGTTCTCAAAATACGGGATCTAACTTTTAAATTTTAAATGAGATATATTTTTTATTTGCTCATTCGTTAGAGAATTTATTTTTGAATTCAGTGTTAATATTTTTATTCCCTTACATAATGATTTTTTTGATAGAAATGCGTGTAAAGTTTCATATTAATTTGATTAAAATAAGGCTATAATAAGAGTGTCATGGATGGGAAAAACGAATAAGTAACATAGAATTAGATTGCCATGAATGAAATACATGAATATTTAGTTTACGTTGACATTTATGATCACTTACAAGAACAAAACATTCACTTCTTTAGGCCAGGGCACTCTCATTCTATGTAATAAAAATAACATGTAGTCATTTTTTCCATTCGTGGCACTCTTATTATAGCCATATTTTAATCAAATTAATATGAAACTTTACATGCATTTCTCTCAAAAAAATCATTATGTAAGAGTATAAAAATATGACATCACTAAATTTTGAATTAAATTCTCTAACGAATGAGCAAATAAAAAATATATATTCTCATTTAATATTAAAAAGTTATGTCCCGTATTTTGAGAACCACTGGTCCAAAAAAATAATATTTCTCTTATTTAAATTTGTCTTGTGAAATAGAAATTGTTTGCCCATTTAACCGTCTTTGTAGCTCTTATAGTTCTCGAACACTCGAACTAGTACTAGTGGTGGCCTATTTAAAATGAACATTCTGTATATAATCGTATGGAATCGTCAATATTATCAGTTTCAGAGCCAATGCATCAATATTCCTTATTCCGTGAGATTACCAGTCATTTTTTGTCATTTTTTGTTGTATGTATATTTAAGAAAACAATTTTTGAAGCGGGATTTAAACAGTCATATGGAATTATGTATGTTTTTGAAATCTTACTCCTAAATCTCAAATAAATGTAAGTATTACACTAAAATTTGTCAAAAATTTTGTAAACAACAATTTTTAACACATTCCATTCAACTGTTTACATCCCGCTTCAAAAATTGTTTTCTTAAATATATATATATATATATATATATATATCTAGGTTCTGCTGCTTAGATTTTCCATTATTTGAGAACAAAATGAGCTTAACATCTACGTCACAGAATATTATATGCATCTACTTTTATTTTTACTTTGCTACGAGGTTTACTACTACAAAAAAATCAATTTAGATGAAGAAGCACAAAAAAATTGTGTCGTAAGTAGTTTATAAATCCTACATATTTTTTTATTAATGCAGTTTTCTTATTGGCGCAGGCTGAACCTATAAGAATTTAGCTTATAAATACAAATATTTCACCATTTAAGCGAACTGAAAATTACGTTCCTATTTTTCATTAGTGAAAAGCTTTTTCATTATTGGAGTTTATCGCCTTACGAACTATTACTTTTTTTAGAATTTTTCGAAGACGTGAACAGATTTATCTCTTATTTATACTTTTCGTCTCGCCAAGATTAGTTTTTTTAAAATTTTTTTTGGGAGAGAGAGAGTGTGAGAGAGAAGGACAGATTATCAGGATTGTATGAAATCATTTAAAATGGAATTGATTTCACTTTTGATAGAGTGTGTCATGTGAGTATCCAATTTAATATTTCCATTAGATAAAGTTTGGAATTATTTTAAATAGCCCTTTTACACAATTTTTCTGCAATATAAAATATAATAATATCACAAAGATATACTAAGTTTCGCTAAATATTTTGGGTTTTGTAGATACTAGTGGTAATTGAAAATGGAACACCAAAAAATAGTTGGAATAAACGAATGAAATTCAGCACAGAGGTTGCTTATTATTAGAAGTACAAGTGTTTAAAACATATGTATTACGCAAACTTATTTATTGAAGTACATTGTTCTTGTACCTTAAGTTTATTTTTATTCGCGTTTCGTAAAATACAGTGCATTTCTTACAGACTTTATTTTAAGTTCCGCTCGTAAGAATTCGAATTAGTTCTTATACTTTTAGGCACGGATATAAATTTAAATGGATTGCTGTTGTTTTTTGATATTCAATATTGACATTTTTACCTTCCGTCACCTTTAGGTAAGGAAGGTATTGTCTTTGGTCAAAAAATTCGGTGGTGAGTTTTTGATGAATAAGCACGTTTTAGGGTCCCTAGAATACGATTTTACTATTTTTACGATGATGTCTGTATGTGTGTGTGTGTGTGTATGTATGTGTGTGTGTGTGTGTCTGTGTGTGACAAAATTTTCTAATGCGGTAACTCTAATACTACAATTCCAAAAATTATAAGTCTTTCGTATTCCTCTTCTTTACATCCATGTGAAGAGCTGATTAGATTTTGGTTATAATTGGTCAACCGGAAGTACCCTCATTTGAAGATTTTAACAGTTTTTCTTGAAAAAACGATGTTAAATATCATTTTTTCACATTTAATGTTATTATAAATATTAAAGAATTATTTATTCTCTATACGATTTGAATTCATTTTATACTTCATATTAAATGGACATAGAGTTAAAAAATTATAAAAAAATTAAATATCATATATATTAGTCAGCTTTGGTATAACTTTGGAAACAGCTGATACATTAAGAAAATTCTGATTGAAAGGTGTCAGTGTCAAGTACAGTTGACAGTATGTTTATGTTATAATTTTACTGGAAATATAGGATCTTTTGTTAGAAACTTTCTGTATGGAATTTGTATAAAATACATACAACTGCCTTAAGGTAATGTACAAGAAATATAATCTTTTGCAAGGAACTTTATGTATGACATTTATACAAAATACATAGAACTGACGGAAGGTAATGTGCTGGCCACATCAGATTTAAAAAAAAAATTTGAACCCTTTTGTTGAATCGATCATGCGCTGACTATTCTCGTGTTTAAGAAAGTTAGTTTCTCGCACTTGTTCCACAATATATGATTAATTTTACAGTGCAAATTGGTTTATCCGAATTTGACGGACAAAGATTGGTCCGGATAATTGAAAGTCCGGATAATCCGAATTATTTTGTGTACATACATTCAATTAATCTAAGCACCAAAATGTTTCTACAAGCAAAACCAGCCGATTATTGTGTTCAAAAGTGAAGTTAAGATGCAAATGTAAGTGGAACTCCGAGAATTGCCCCCTTCTCCCCTAAGGAATTAAATGAATTTCATTGTTGTTAATAATATAAAGGAATTTATAAAAAAGGAATAAAATAAAAATGATTCATGATCAGCTCTCTTCACGTTAGTTTTTAAAAGCCCGTGAGGTGACGCCTGGTAAACATCTTCAACTGTACACACAGATACGTCGCCATTACTAAAATCTGCGAATAAAACAGATTGGAACACCCAGCACCCAGAAACGGATAGTAAGCTGTGATATTTATTTATTGATCAGTCGTCGAAATATGTGTACAGCAGAGCATGACATCCAGTAAAAAAGTTCGACTAAAAATGTAGCTTTCCCTGTTCAAATAGCTTATTTGAATTATTTTCGCAATCAACGGCTTTAGTACCCGAACCCTCCGCTTCACGGCGTTTGATGAGCACCATTTGACGGTTTTTGTTGTCGTTCTTTTGTTTTAACTACAAGTTTGTTTGTCGGGGAATGAAGCGGAAGATTCTGACCGTTTTGAAATGAGATTTGTTGCTAGATTAGTGCTGAGTTATTACTGGGTAATTTCAACATTGCTGATGTATTTTTCCTGGAACTTTTGTAACAGGGTTTTATATCAACGATTCCATGTTTTCGGAAAAATATTTTCATGGTCTTCCAATAATACCGATTCGTATTTTGCTAGTTTCATAACTATAAAATAGATTTATAACTGCGAAAGTGCTCAGCCGAAATGTAGGATTAGTTTTGAACAGGAGGATGTTTGGATGTTCTAGAATAGAAACAGTCGTAAAACTTCTATGTCAACAGGGGTTCAGTCATTTAGAAACTTCAATATTGATTTCATATTACATGACAGTTCTTTCTGATAATGTTAGTACGAGTGCTCGCTCAATCGGTTCAATATTGATTTTAATCACCCGAATTTTGCACAAAACATATATTTCAAATTGGTGTACTACTGTGATACGAGGGGTGTCTAAAAAGTTGATGTGCGCTGCGCTTACTTATTTTCCAACGAAGGAAGAACACATATATACTTACAGTGACAACAAATGTCTTCACGACGTGAAAAACTAATACAGACTATCTCAAAAATAAAACATTATCTTTCATGTGCAGATATCTCGAGGGGTTGCAGTGTACAGGGTAAGGCATCCATAACAAACGTAAGCTTATAATAACTTAAATACGTAAATGTCAACACATAACTGTCAAAGATCGGTGTCATCCAGACTAAACAAAAACCCGCGATAAGAAAATAATAATTATTTGTAAACAGAATTTTAACTAACAAAGATAGCAAGTTGAAATATTATTCCTGAAAGTTTATATAAAGTGATTTATATATATATATATATATATATATATATATATATATATATATATAAATATATATATATACCGGGTGTTCACTTTTTTATAGGACATACAATGTTAAAATTTTCATTATGCGATAGTTCGTTCCCTATAAATTTTAGAACAAAAGTGTAAACACAAAAAATGTTCAGAATTAAAAACTGTATCGAACAAGCTTTAATTTATTGATATAGTTCGTTCCTGTCATGAGATAAACGTAAAATAAAATTTATAATTTTTAGCTATTTACAGTGTGCCATGGAAAACAAAACATTTGTCATTATCATTAAGTTATTAAAAAGAGGAATAATATTTCCTGTTTCATTAAAAAGGTTTACAATTCTGCTAATAGTCCCACATGAAGGAATAGGCCGGGCCTGATATAATGCACTAAATAAATCTCTCACTTGATTTAACGAATTTCCAGCCAAATACCATTTTATCCATTGAATTTTAGAGATAGTAAATGTATCCATAATTACTGATAAATAATTTAAATGAAGGCAATAATTATTAAATCTTTACGACAATAACAATTGTCATCTGTCAAACTCAAACAGTACGACTGTTTGAATTGTATGTTTTGTTTTCCATGGCACACTGTAATTAGCTAAAAATTATAAATTTTATTTTACGTTTATTTCATGACAGGAACGAAATATATCAATAAATTGAAGCTTGTTCGATGCAGTTTTTATTTCTGAACATTTTTTGTATTTACACTTTTGTTCTAAAATTCATAGGGAACGAACTATCGCATAATGAAAATTTTAACATTGTATTTCCTATGTCCTATAAAAAAAGTGAACACCCGGTATATATATATATATATATATATATATATATATATATATATATATATATATATATATATTATTTCACTACTCACTACTGTCTTCGCTTTTCACGAGAGCGCGAGAGCTTCAATTATAATAATAACAATAAATGAATATGTACTTACTAACTAAGCATCGTTTTCATAACAAACTTTATCTACACTTTAATACTTTAAATTAATATTAAAGTTTTGTTTGTTTTCATAATATTACATTAGAACTTTAGTGTTGCTTTAAAATAAAGTCACAGGTTACCTGATACGTACTTTAAGACTTTAACTCTTCTTTGTTTATTTTACTTTCATCTTTCTCTTTTTGAATTTGGAAATAATTATCTAATACCTCTTTCTCAAGTGAATATTTTATTTTAAGAAAAACAATTAGTTCATTTTAATTATACGAATAAATTAGTTAAAATACAAATACAAATGTCCCGGTTATTATTTCTTGTAAGAATAATGCAAGAACTTTATTTTCTATTAAGTAGAAATAAAATTACGTACGTATTCGTGTACACTTTCATTATAATTTTTATTGAAATGAGATCAAAAGAAAATATGATGTATTTTTATTCATCATCATCAATATTTCTTTTTGTAATCAATTCTTGTCATTGTTGTAATTAAGTATTGAGAATGAAATAGTATTTATCAGATTGGTTATGCATACCACACCATTAAAATATTTTACTAATATGCTATAAGTTCTACTTTCTTTATTTTTAGTATTTTCTTCAAATTTTATCGATTTACAGCAATTGTATGTATTTTAGTCCAATTCGTCTGAAAAGTGACCTTTTCCGTGCTTGTTTTTCGTGCGCAAAGTGGTTCATTTCTTAACAGTGCGACCAGCGTTTCTTATACTTTGCGTAGGCCTGGTCGCACTGTTAAGAAATGAACCACTTTTGCGTACGCAAAACAGGTTCTCAAAAGGTCACTTTTTGGGCAAGTTGGGCAAAAAATATCGTGGGTATCACGTGCGCAAAGCGATTAGCGCACTTGTTACACAATATATTATTTTACTCCCTTTTCTTTAAGTTACGAGGTTATCGAATTTTCTCTTTATTTTGTAAAAGTTTTAATGAAATACCTTGTGAGTAGGTACAGATTTCTTTCTTTTGTAAAGTTTATTGGAATTGCAAGAAACTCAAATAGTCAAACTTCGAAAATTTTATTCGTTCAGATATGCAAACATACTTCAAAATACCTAAAAATTAACTTTAGTTAAAGTAGCTATGTAGAACAATTTATGAAAAAGGTAAATTTACTTTAATTAAAGTCTTAAAAAGTAAGCCCTAACCCCTAAACGTTATTAAAAATAAATTATTATCTACAATTATGCATGTCACAGAAGTAACAGTTACTCGTATATGTTTCAGTAATTTTAATTAAGTTTTCACATGAAAAAAGAACTACGTACATATTATATATGGAAGAGAATATAACTAAAACGTTTGTAAAACTATTCCCCCTGTTTTTTCTAGCAAAATATAAAAAGTTAAACACGAAAATTTTTCCGTGGATTACACGTGCAATGCAACAGAATAAAAGTCATGCGGTTTAACCCCTTGTTCAGTTTTATCTCCTGTTTTGCTTTTGAAAAATAAAAAGGCAAACATATTTGACCAATATTTGTATTCGTAGTGGCCTGGACTTTGAAATCCAATTCAAAGTTGGAATTTTAATGTCAACAATTCAGTTTAACCCTTTATTTTGATAATGATTGTTCGTTTTATGGAACCTGGAAGCGTAGCCTGATGGATAAATTCAATTTCATAGTTGTCAGGCATTTTGATTAACTTTTTATAAACAAGGAATTCATATTCTTGAGCACAAAAGGAAAAACTAACAAGAATATTAAAATTATATATAGAAATTGTCAGCTTTTAAGAATGAAAATTAAGCAAATGACGTATAATAAAATATAGCTTAAAATTTTAATTAATTTATATCACAAATTTGAATTAAATTTTAAATTAATGTTGTTTATTCATATTCAAGAAAACCAGCTTTTCCACAAATTAATTAAAGGATATTATTGTTAGAAACTGGATTTAACCACAAATATGTCCGTTGAATCAAATTTTAAAATTAAAATTTATGATTGTTAATTAACACAACCAAAATGGTGATTTAGCACTGATTGATTTTAAATTCATGTGCCTAAAATTTAACAAATTAAAAAATATCTTCTTAAGATAAATAATTACATATTATAAAAGAAAATTGAGAGTAAAATATAAATGGTACATTTACCTACTTTTTTATGTAGAATTGTAGAAGGTACTGGTGACTTGGAAGACGCAGCATAGGGGTTTCCATGGTAAAATCTTAATGTGCAGTTATTTGCTTCCCTAATTATTTTAGAGCAAAATTGTATTTAAGTTTTTGCTACAGAAAAAAATACTGCATCCAAATATGATATTGTTTATAATTTTTCAACTTCCAGAACCGTAAAAATAGTCGAAAACAATAAAAACATTTTTGCAAAAATCATTGATGCCATGGAATAAAAATTTAAACAAATACACATAAATAATTAGCAAATGTAATACAAGAGTTTTACAACAGATTTGGGCATTGTTTAATGGTAAATGGTGGATGGTGATGTTTTTTTACATTATATCTTCATATTTTGTGATAGTAAAATAAAAATCCTTTTTCCCAATACATTTTGTGTTTTTTAATTTAAATAAGTTAAGGGTCGTATTCATAGTCACTTCTTAAAGAAATCTTAAATTTCGTTCTCGGCAAATTACATTGTTGTAATCAACAATTCCATTGTTGTCATCAACTACAATAAAGGTGTTCTCCTCGTTTTGAAAATAAGTTTAAACGTCACGAATCTGTGAAAGTTGTTTGCGCTTTTGTTAAAATTTTTGATGCATGGCACCAATGATTTTTGCAAAAATGTTATTATTGTTTTTGATTATTTTTACGGTTCCGGAAATTGAAAAATTATAAACAATAGCATATTCGGATGCAGTATTTTTTTCTGTAGCAAAAATCTAAATACAATTTTGCTCTTAAATAATTAGGGGAGCAAATAACTGTACATTAAGATTTTACCATTGAAACCCCTATGCTGCGTCGTCCAAGTCACCATCCTGTATGTACAGGGTGTAAATCGAAAAGTGGAACATAGGCGTTTAACATGGGAAATTAGTTTTTCTTTGCGCAAACGTTACCTAATTATTTTATGCAAAAATACTTCAAATAAAAGTTATAGAGATATAAATTCTGCATCTAAATCATGTAAAATTATTATTTTAACTCTTTATATAAACGTAAAAATTAATTATAAATTTAGTTTTTATGAGTTTTTAGACTAAACTGCCATGGATTTATGACAAAAAATACAGAAATGCGTAATTATTTACTGCAAATTAGGACTAAATTTAGTTTACAATAGTATATTAACACAAAACACAAAAAGGTAAACTGTATTAGTTCTAATTGACAAATAAAAACAACGCATTTATTTACTTTATGAAATAAATCCATGGCTGCCTAAAGTAAAAGTTCCAGAAAACTACAACTTAATAATTATTTTTTTCGTTTCTATGAAGAGCTAAAATAATCATTTCACATGAGTTAGATGAAGAATTTAAATCTCTATACCTTTTATTTGAAATATTTTTACGTACATGAAATAATTAGGTAACGTTTGCGGAAAAAAAAAATGATTTCCTATGTTAAACTCCTATGTTCCACTTTTCGATTTACACCAGGTACATAGTTATTTTTACACGTTTACATTTTTGCCAGTCCAACCTGTACCAACATTTAGGCTTATTCTGTAACTCAGTGGTTAATTTTTAACCACTGGTTAAAATTTTTAAACTAAGGTTATGTCCGATGTCGCATTTTGGCATTTAGTTTTTAGGATTTAGGTCTATTTTACATTAATATAATTCCGAATGGCACACTAAGGTCGTGTCCGATGTTGCACTTTTATCACCCTAATATCTAAATCCTAAATTTATATGCCCTATCGTTATTTAGGAGTTTAGGAATTAGATTTTAGGATTTGTAGGAGTACACTATACCTTGAAGTTGACGCGCACTAATTAAACAAATCATGTTCGTTACTATAATTTGTGCAAAATGTCAAATTTGCTGTGAAAATATAGTTTCTTTCAGAAAAAGATAGATTCATTACTAGTCGGTGTCAGCACAGATTATAGAACGAATTGAACTATCTACATAAACGAATTATTATTGTGTCATTCCTAAGTCAAAAATACTATAAGTAAGAAAATAGAATAACGTTAGTTTAAATAGGGAAATAATTTCTGCACACCACAGAAGCGAAAAAAATAGTAAGCAAAACCACTTTACGGAAAATTGAGATTCAATTATTTCTTCGCGATGAACAGGGTTGAATTTAAAACAATAAACGGTATTAATATTAAATACAAAGTACCTATTTTGCAATTTGCACTTTTATACGAAACGGTTAGCAATTTTAACATTTTATCTCGTATGGACCGAAAATTTCTTCCAGCCTACTAAATTTACCTTTATGTATTTATACCTTTATCCCTTCTATTTAAAGACGGGGACCCTTCATTTCTTCATTTTCCGGCCTAAGGTATACAGAATCAATAAGCCGGTGTCGTTTTATGAGTGTGTAGGTTTGTCAGGTCGAAGAAAAAAATCTTTGTAGGACTTTTCCCCCCGGGGTAGCTCACACTTGAGTGGCCACGGGGATAGATTGAAATGTATCATAGGCGTACGTGTACCAAACTTCGTACTGCATGTTTATACAGTCTTTTCTTCCCTGCATTCAAAAAGATATTAGTTTTTTTTAAAGGTATTGGATTTTGCAAATATTGCCAGATGAAATATTATAAATGTATAGAGGGTTGGTTTCTGTAATAATTTTATGCATGAATAGAAGATGGAAACTGTGGAAAAGGTAATCAAAAGTTCGGTTTGAGATGAGATATGCTTTTATACAGATGGATGATTTTATACATCTGCAAAATAGAAAAGTTATTATAAACGCGCGTATGAATAAGTCCTCAGTTTGTGAAATAATTGCGTAGGCTTCCACAGTCTGAGTCATGAGAAATATTCGTTTTCCGGGAATGGACTGTGTCATATTTTGAGTCAGAGCTCAACGTTTCGCCCGCAGTCATATGGGGCATCTTCAGGAGCAAGGGGGATAGTACTGTCTTAAACACGGTTACCCGACGTGTCAACCACGCTAGAGGCCGAGTTTAAGCAACAAGGAGGGAGACTCAGTTACAAGGTTACCCGACGTGTAAACCACGCTAGAGGCCAATAAACCAAGATGCCCCACATGACTGCGGGCGAAACGCTGAGCTCTGACTCAAAATATGACACAGTCCATTTCCGGAAAACGAATATTTCTCAAGTCCTCAGTTGTAACTAGAGTTTTATGAATGGAGTCTTCCACTATATTTATTTTTATGAAATTTCATCTAAATTTAAAGTAAACTGTATTTCCAAAAAGTCTTAATTTTTATTCGTTAAGCTATAATATTTTTTTTAATACTCTATTCAAAGGTACAGGTGTTAAGTTCCAAAATAGTGGAGTTAGCTAATACGTAATTGGAATCATGCAAATTGATCTATTTCAAAACCTATAAAAATATATACACTCTGTTTTCTCGAGTTCATGCTCACGTCATCAATTTCTGCTACAAGAATTACTAAACTTATATCTAGCATCTTTGTCCTACACATATGGCATACATATATGATACTTCTATTTGCTATCTCATTACCGGATGAATGGCATTTTCAAATATTTGAATATTTGAATATTTATGTCATTCTGTCATTTATTTAGTGATTAAAGTAATTTTGGTCACTGGCGTTGATAGTTCCTGCTTCACTGAGTATTTAGTTCTTCGTTTTATATTGTGCATTTTGCTATTGCAAAGACAGCGTTTCTAAGATTGCCGACAATTATTGCAACATAATAATTACTTTTAGACAATAAAAAGAGGTATATTAGAATTATCCCAAATCCTGTTAAAATGAAAATCTGAACTTCAGAATGTCCAAAGAATCTAAATAAATGTTGATATAAAATAGGATCACCTTCTCCAGCAGGATCAAAAGGAAGTATTTAAATTTCAATGTGTTGATAGGTATGTTCGTTTTGCTACTTTGCGTTTACGGTTTATTGCCGCGCTCATAGACTTTGTATGGACGCGGCAGTAAACCGTAGACGCAAAGTAGCGAAACGAGCAGACCTAATAATATGATTAAAGTATAAGTAATGTGGCATAATGAATTCAAATAGGTATTATTTGGTTTACTTTTGTTGTTTCCTTAAAAATGGATTTTTTTTTTCAAAAAGCTGATAGCTGAAGGATTGAAAATATTAAGAATTTGGACGTTCATTACCAACTCGAATATTTCAGAAACTATTTATTAACTTTTTTAAAACTTTAATAGTCCCTATCATACAATTTTAAATATAAATGACCGATGTTCTATATACCTGGTAAACGCCCACACGGTACAAATATGTCATCATCATTACCGAAATCTGCGTACAAAGCAGATTGGCACACCCAGCTCTGGGTAATATGCCATGATGATATATTTATTTATTTATTTATTTATTTATTTATGTTCTAATTTGTTACTTTAGTGGAGGAAGAACCTATTTCCTTTAAGAATGAAATATGGCGCTTGAGTACAGACTGTTTTAACTGTATTAGGTAAAAAAAATTATTCGTGAAACAGATTTTACTCATACATATTTCCTTGACTGAAACAGTATTAAAAACAAAAAATCTGATGTGGCCAGCACATTACCTTCCGTCAGTCCTATGTATTTTGTATAAATGTCATACAGAAAGTTCCTTACATAAGATTATATTTCTTGTACATTACCTTAAGGCAATTGTATGTATTTTATACAAATTCCATACAGAAAGTTTCTAACAAAAGATCCTATATTTCCAGTAAAATTATAACATAAACATACTGTCAACTGCACTTGACACTGACACCTTTCAATCAGAATTTTCTTAATGTAGCAGCTGTTTCCAGAAGTTATAGCAAAGCTGACTAATATATATGATATTTAATTTCTTTATAATTTTTTAACTCTATATCCATTTAATATGAAGTATAAAATGAATTCAAATCGTATAGAGAATAAATAATTCTTTAATATTTATAATAACATTAAATGTGAAAAAATGATATTTAACATCGTTTTTTCAAGAAAAACTGTTAAAATCTTCAAATGAGTTTACTTCCGGTTGATCAATTATAACCAAAATCTAATCAGCTCTTCACATGGATGTAACGAAGAGGAATACGGAAGAATTATAATTTTTGGAATTGTAGTATTAGAGTTATCGCATTAGAAAATTTTGTCACACACAGACACACACACACACACATACACACACACACACACACATACAGACATCATCGTAAAAATAGTAAAATCGTATTCTAGGGACCCTAAAACGTGCTTATTCATCAAAAACTCACCACCGAATTTTTTGACCAACGACAATACCTTCCTTACCTAAAGGTGACGGAAGGTAAAAAGATAAAATAATAAATCTGATGTGGCCAACACATTACCTTGCGTCATTTCGCGTCATTTCTACGTATTTTCTACAAATACCACACAGAAAGTTCCTTGCAAAAAATTCTATATTTCTTGTACATTACATTTCAGCAGTTGCATATATTTTATGCAAGTTTCTAGCAAAAGATCGTATATTTACAGTAAAATTATAATACAAATATACTACGAATATATCAATTGCATTTGACACTGATATCTTTCAATAAGAATTTTCTTAATATAGTAATTTTTTCCATAGTTAAAGCATAGCTGGCTAATTTCAGATATTTAATTTTTTAACTATATATCCATTTAATATGAAGTATAAAATGCAGTTAAATCGTACAGAGAATACAATGTTCTTTAATATTTATAATATACTTCCGGTTGACCAATTATAACCAAAATCTAATCAGCTCTTCATATGGACGTAACAAAGAGGAATACGAAAGAATTATTATTTTTGGAATTGTAGTATTAATATAGAAGACGAAATTTTGTTACACATATATATACATACAGACATCATAGTAAAAATATTAAAATCGTATTCTAGGGACCTTAAAACGTGCTTATTCATCAAGAACTCACCACCGAATTTTTTGACCAAAGACAATACCTTCTTACCTAAAGGTGACGGAAGGTAAAAATTAAATATCAGTTATTACTGTCGATTTTATTTGAGAACTGATTTTGTTACCTATATTGTTTGTAAACGTAGCACTTCTCATTGTTACAATGGAAGTGGAGTAAACGATGTTTTGATAGACGACATAAAATATGTATTTAGATCGTCCTGTGACCTGTGACGATTATACTGATACCTTTTCAAAGGTATCAGGTTTTCAGTATATCCAAGTAAATTTACAAATTATTTCTAACCCGCCGAACACGAAAGTCCTCAAGACTTGTCGGTTTTATATTTATTCACTCAGCTCACATAACCTTAATGTTGATATATCGCCATCAAACAATACACGTTGTCGTATAGGTCTATTCTGATATGTATGGATGGAGCGTAAAGGTTTAGTGAAAAAGTTGTTATCAGAATCCTTTTACCCGCCCCTGGAGCGAAGCTATTCAGGTAACATCACTCTCCACTCTGAAAATGAAGACACATTCAGAGCCTGTGATCGTAGGGTTGATCGCAGCCAAAAATCAGGATTGGAGTCATCCCAAACTCCCGCAGGACAACAGGCAGGAATATTTCAGTGGAAGGTTCAGCTGTAGTGAAACACGGGGGAGGGGGGTGGGGGGTTATTATTGTTCTACCATACCATTGTTTTCATGATATAAATGTTTATATAATTGTTGGAATATGTATGTTCTTGCATATGTCATAGAATATAAATGTCAAACCTTCGTTGCCTTAGCAATATTTTACAATCTGGCTAGACATTTTATAAAACGACGAACAGTTTACGGCCACAATTTCATATTAATATTTGGACACCTCAACATAACCTTACCTAACGCATGATTTTGTGAGATAGGTTAAGTTATTGTTGTTATATTTAGAGAAATATACAAGCTAAGTAATCTGTAAAGCATTGCTAAATCAGCAAAAGTTTGACAATCTTGTCGCGTTTTATAGTACGCCTAGCCTCGTTTTATTTAAAGGCGGATTTTACAACTACTACACTAATTATTATGTCAATATAGTGTCCTTTAATGCCCTACATTCTCTTCAGCCCTTCGTAATTCCTTCTTTCCTTGATACCTGTTAATATTCCATAGTTTCTTCTTCCTTTTCCCTTTCTCTCCTGTATTTCCGCATCAATTATAATTTTTTGAAAACAATCCCAGTAGGGATAGATGGTATGTTTTAAAGCACCCACCCACTCAATCTTATAAGGGTACGCTTATAAACGAGGGAGGGTGGTAGCTTAAGCTAGAAAGAGAGCGAAACAGCTTTAAAAACTGGTTTGAAACGGCTTAGAAACAGCTTGGAAACAGCTATAAACATCTTGGAAACAGCTATAAACAGCTTTGAAACAGCTTCAGAACAGCTATAAACAGCTTAAAAACAGCTATAAACAGCTTGGGAACAGCAAGCTGTTTCGAACCTGTTTTTAAAGCTGTTTCGCGCTCTGTCTGGCTTAAGCTACCACCCTCCCTCGTCTATAAACGTACTCTTATAAGACTGAGTGGGTGAGTGGGTGCTTTAGATCATACCATCTATCCCTACTAATCTCTCTTTCACAATTTTTCTCTCTTATCCAATTATTCTCTACACTTCCACATTCCTGATTCTTTCTTTCCACTCAATATTTTTCAACCGTTGCTACATTTTATTTTAGTCTTCTTCAAGGTCCATGTTCCGCATCCATACAGCACAGAACTCAATATAAACAATTTTTCGCAGTTCTATATTAATGTACCTTGTTCTACTTAAATACTTCTGGTTTTAGTGAATCTACCTTTTTCTGGGCAATTCAGCTCTTAAATTTATTTCTCACTCGCCTTTCAAAGTTGCGATGCTTCCTAGATATTTGAAGGAACTTGTTCTATCCTCTTTCCTTTCAAACATATGTATAGTTTGTTTCAAGATATTTGCAAACGTACCTGCCTCGACTTATGCAGCGAGTGGCTTGATGGGTAACATAACAGGATTGTAACAAAATATTTGAAATCCAATACGCGAAATATTTGTGTGGAATTTAGTGTTTCACTTAAATTTTAAGAAATACAGAACAAATATATTACCCCAAATTTTCACAAATTATAAATAAAACCCGGTATGTTCATTAGCGGGATTTTGAGAAAGTACCTCTACATCGTTTTTCACATATACCTATTAACTAATATATTGCTGATCCTTTGCTTTTCTTGAAGCCAACACTGTGAAATGGAAATATCATTGCTACATAAGTCTATATCACACAAACACCCAACCTGGAATTATGCGCATGCTCGTAAACCTTGACACTATTGGCTAACGACGACATCATGATCACTTTTATCATTTAGATTGCGAATCACATCCCGAAGGAACACGGCTGATATGATTTGATTATTGACTAATGCAAGAAATTTTAAATTTAAATTTGAGAAATTAAGAAATGTACCTATTTATCTTGTGTATAAATTGTTGAATATAGCTATAAGTTATAAAAAATAACAATGAAATATTCTAGTATTAAATTTGTATTAAATAATTTGCTTTGTTGTACTGTAAAAATAATATCTAGGAATACAATCTGGTCAGGATTAATTAATTTAGGTGACAGTAAGGTAAAGAAGATTAAAAGAAATAATTTATAAAATATTTATTGATTTCTAAATAGCGCAATTCGATGATACTTTTTTGTAATATAATCATCTCTTTCCGACTGTAATTTCGTTTCGTGATAAAATCTAATTAATGTGTCAATAATTTTCATAATTTGTGTTTTGTGGTCGTCTAAAACAGTTTGTTCTTTGACGTGGTTAACAAATTCGGTTGTATTAAACACATGAGAGCATTGCTGAAACACATTAATAATCATTTTATTTTTGAAGATTTCCTGTTGACTTTGCGTATATACCTTTCGGCCTTTTTACAAATAAATGTCACATCCTTTGAGGGATATAGAAGGCTCCTTCGATTTTTTATGTTAATTATATGATTTCTCTTCTATCAGAGCACAAGTACTTCAAAGTACATGTACAATAGTACAAACAGAAATGAAATCAAACGTCAAATGTGGTCAAACCATGTGCTCGCTGCATCAGCCGGCTGCAGCTGTCAGCGTTAGCCAATAGTAGTTAAGATTTACAAACGTGCGCATAATTCCAGGTCGGGTGTTTGTGTGAGATAGACTTATGTAGAAGTGATATCTCCATTTCATAGTATTTTCTTCACCTATTCTTACGGGAAAGATACGGGCATTAGCAATATATTAGTCTAATTGAAATAGGTATATGGTATTCCAACATTTTTCTAATCCTCCCCCGACGCATAGGATCGTACATACCATGCTGTTTTGCGGTGTACCGCGTCATTACGAAGGCAGGTAGATTTGCAAATATCTTGAAACACACCATATAAGGGTCCCTTATCCGTATCGATCCTCATTACTTTTGATTTCTTTTACTTATGTTTGCACGCTTCGTGCCAATTGTATTCATCACTTTCTGAAGTTTTTCCTCATTTACAATTATTTCGAAGCATCAAATAATCAACACAAGAAAATACTAAAAAGAAAATTAACTTTAGAATTTTATAAATTCTAATTCATATTTTAAATTTAAATTATAAGAGCCGGTTTTATAAACAAAAATTTAATGGAATTGTAACTAAGTGATGAATAAATTTACTTGTTCAGTAATTACATGTTGGGTTTTACAAACAAAATCTACCGATTAAATACCTAAGTGGAGATATAATTTTCGTTGCGTTGTGTGAAAATGACTTTTTTAAATTTATGAGTTGCTTGATTATTTTTATGACAGTATTTATGGTTTTGTTTTCTGTTCTTGACCGTTTGACGTGCGTTTGATAGAAAGAAAATAAGGTGAAGTATGGACAGAAGACAGGAAGGGGCAAAAAATTTATTGCTAGGGAAAAGTGTGATGTTCATGGTTTAATATTAAGTTCAGTTTCACTTAGTACATGTATGACACTTGGTTTAGATAATCTAAATCGAATCCTAAATTCTTCGTCGTTATATATTTCAAAAGGGTGGATTCTATCTCTAAAGATTCTTGGAAATCTTTGTCGGGGTTCTTCGTTTTCATATTCGTCATCACTTGATATGCTTGATATCATCGTAGATTCGGATGAAACTGACGATATATCAGTCGCGTCAGACATTTTTATAGTAGGTTCGCGAAGCACAAAACTGTTATTTTTACAATCATCATCATCATCATCATCGCATTCCAATTCAATGAATTATTGCGAGACGCTTAAGCGCCAAAATCCGTTTTTGAGGTGGATTACTTCTCTTTCTGTTTTATAAATTTTCGTGTTTTTTTGCTTTGGTTGTAATTTCTTTCCATAATTTTCGGTCTTTGCATTTTCTTTTCCATTCTTTAATATTCATTGCTCTCATATCTTCTTCTATTTCTTCCAGCCATCTCTTCCTGGGTCTTCCTCTGTTTCGTATGCCTAGTGGTGTCCAGATTGTTATTTTTTTTATGAGTTCTGTGGGTGCTCTTCTCATTATATGGCCGTACCATTCTAGTCTGAGTGCTTTTATATGTTTAACTGTTTTTACAATAAGTAAATTAATTAATTACTGCAACCATATTGTTTGACAATGTGTTAACAATATTTATTTGCAATTTATTATTACCCGTATGTCAAACTGACAAATTTTTCACAAGTGGATACCTACCTACCAATTTTAAAATAAAATAAATTAATAATATTATAAAATATGTAAATATGTGTATATTACATATTATTGTTCTCTTATAATATCTTTTTAGTTTGATAATTATTTGAAAATATATCGATAAAAACCGTTACTTAAATTTAATAGCATGAAATTCTCCACTTAGTTTACTTGGTAGATTTACTTGTTCAGTAAATTTAAAAACGCTTTATAAAACCCAAATCTCCACTTAAATAAATTTACTTGGCAACTAAAATTTAAGTGTAGATTTTTGAGCTTTATAAAACCGGGCCTAAGAATAATAAAAGACATACTCTA
This sequence comes from Harpalus rubripes, assembly GCA_963082715.1. Classification (NCBI taxonomy): domain Eukaryota; kingdom Metazoa; phylum Arthropoda; class Insecta; order Coleoptera; family Carabidae; genus Harpalus; species Harpalus rubripes. The sequence goes on from OY720460.1 coordinate 32,999,019, forward strand.
ATAATTGTATGTTTTTAGAACATAGATTTTAAATTATTTAACACTTTAAATCAAGAAAATTGGCATATTAAACGTTAAGTTGTATTTTAATCCACAACATGACAGGGAGTACCTATTATTACTGCAAAATAATAATGGATTTAAAATTTACACTGCGAGTATTTTAGTTCGATATTAATAAAACATGTGTTCGATATAATTCCTCATAAAACTTTCCAGTAAACATTTTATTGGAATTAGTTAGAATCAATCACAAATAAGTATTTACTGTAGTTCCTGTTCGGTATTCGTTTCAATTTACAGAGATGTTGAACTATGTGGGTTAGATACATTGTTCAAAAGCTTTTCAAGTCAACTGAAAACACACTTTGTGAAATTGGATTGTTGAGTAAAGGTTGCTGATCCTTAAGGACCTTAGTTGATCACAACTCACTGCTACACCGCAGTTTTCTTTTGTATTCGAATAGAAAAGAATATGAGATTTTTATGTGGGAATATTTCAAGATTGAAATATTTTACAAGATTGGGGAAAAAAGAGCATATGGGTGGAAATGGTATTATATTTACTTTTTGGCGCTTTGAAAATTTCAAATATCTCTCATTATTTCAAATTGAAATAGTGAGAGATATTTTAACAGCAATGCAGAATAATTTATATGCAATATTAGGGAGTTATTGCAACTTCTAAAATGAAAGAACTTAAACGTTAACACCAATTTGAGTGTTTACCGCATTTAATTAGTGTAATAACGTTAACTTTAACACTAAAAGCAACACAAACGAAGTTACAGCCGCACTTTTCAACTATAATATCCCAAGGACATTGGTAATTACGAAATAATTGTTACCGAACGCGCGTTGCTTAGTAACCGCCCGACGCCGAAGGCGGAGGGGTACTACCTAAAAGCAACGTGCTTGAGGAAGTTGCGATAAAATTATAAGTATTTATCAACGATCGAGGGGTATTCGGTGAGAAATTTTTTTGCAATTTTTACTTAAATTTACGAAGAATTTGTATTTAGCAGAATTTTTGTAATTATAAAATCACCCAATAGTAGTAGCTATGAATATGTTCACCGTGATGTGTGTAACGATAATAAGATTGACATTGACACAACAAGAAGATTGAATGGAAATTGAATCTGTATTTTCACTGCCATGCAGTGAAAACGACATTTTCAAATTAAAACATTAATGTTTAATTATCTGTCAAAAAGTGTTTGTTACTGAGCAACTTAGTGACATAAGTGATAATTGTTTTAGGATAATTATCAGTGTAAGTTTGTTTTGATTGCTTACTTTCGCACACGTGATCAGAAATGCAGGTATTCTATTGGATACTTTTTTAACTAAAAAAATTTCACCGAAATGTAACCTCAACGTATACAAAACGTGTGACGTTCAACGCTCGCTATTCAATCGCCTACAATGTACCACGTTATTCATTTAACGTGAACCTTATTAGTGCGCATGCGCATTCGGGCTGTCACGTGACTTTAACGTGCAAGTTATTTTTGCGTTAAGGCTGCAATAACTCTTTTGTCAATTTAAGGGACGCTTAAAATTTAAGTTACGTTGTTACAACCTGCCATTACACCTTCTTCAGGGTAGTTAAATAAAATCTTACAGATACTTAAGTCTTAATATATTTGTTAGAATATTCAGTTTTTCAAACAATGCACAAAAATTCGCAAAAAAAGTTACACTTCCATTCGCCCTCATATTAACATTGTGTTGTTAATATTATTCAAAATATATTTATAAATATGCTTGATTTGTTTTCATATCATTATCTTTAATTACTGCCACATACAATGTAAAATACCCTAGTAATTTTACAAAATAGTTATGTATGCAACAAGTGTGTAGACACAAATTTTATAACATGAGGTCAATTATTGAAATTTTATACGACTTTAAATAATATTCCTGAAACAAATTAGAAATTTTAAATACGAGCAGACGACAACTTGAACACACCAAATACCGAGGTCACGTTTGACAGATAACCGATTTGAAGTTAAATACTGCAGTACTCAGTCAGTATTACCAGCATGAACGTACAGATAAAACTAAATTTAGGTAAGACAACTTAAATGCCTCACGTGTATTGATGATTGTAGCTCTGTAATATGTAGAGTAAATTAAGTACGAAAATCGTTTACTACAATGCTAAATTGAAGTTTGTGTGTTCAGAATTAGCTGATAAACCGCCATTTCGTCGACCTTACGAGAATAGATTAGTTGATAACCTTGGTGAAAGTCATGGCGGTTTAATGCACATGACTCTATACCAGTTTAAAATATCATCAATTATCAAAATATCCTGCTACGGACAGCAATGAGTAAAGAAGAAAACCTGTGATATATCTGTACCATTTAAGACTTGCACCAAGTGAATTACTTCTATTTTCTCCAACTACTTCAATCCTTCCTTACAAAAGTTTTAGAATGCCTTTCTCCAGCTTCTATTCACCAGGTGATCAATGCCTGCTTTCCTCTATCCGTTTTCTCGTCGGTGGTATCGGAAAAATGCACGATTTATTTGCGGCAGCCGCCCGTTGGTGGTAGAACCAGCGACCTCTGCGTTCAGTTTCGGAAATCGCTACGTGCACCCAGCTTACCCTCGGTGATTAATTGCGCTGATGCACTGTTCGCGTGATTGTTGCCGATGTTGTGTTGTTTAGCAGATGTCTGAGATTTAGTTTGCTTTGGATTTGTGGGATACATATTGTTTTGTTGTGATTGTGATTAGTGTTTCATCAAGACAAGATTTCTTGTCTTGGCTTGATTTTCAAGACAAGAAAATAAAAATTTCTTGTCTTGCTCATTTCTTGGCGACGTAATTATTGTCTTGTTTCAAGAATCCTTGATATTTCTTGTTTCTTGATATTTTAGGGGAATCCCCTTTTTCTATCGCTTTATCCAATCCGAATGCTCAAGTGTAGCGGTGGCGTATGCGTCTGCCCTTGCCCCTTTTAGTTAAATAATCAAATAATGTTACTTTGATGTTGGTTGCGCATGCATTGTATTACTAGTTATTGGTTATTAGTTATTTTTTGTGTTATTAAAATAAATCAGATTCGGAATTGATTTTATCCCAAAATAGTATTTCTCTCTCTCTCTCTCTCAAATATAATAAAAATATGATGTGGCCAGCACAGCACAATACCTCTAATTTAATTTGAATCATACTTCATTTCACGTAAGAAAATAGCGTTGGTTTAGATAGGGATATAAACTCTGCCCTTTGATTGGTCACAGTGCAAACCTAATACACTTTTATTAATATTTCTCTCTTTTAATTTAATAGGTCCATTTGACCATTTGCACTAAAATCTAATAGCTTTTTTCCTCTTTTCATATTAGAAAAATGTAGAAATACATGGTTTTGAAATTTTCTGAATAATAGTATTTAAGTTGAGCGTCAAGAGGATCTAGACACATAAAAGATACAGATTTGCAATATTAATTGTCAAGAAATCTTGATTCTTGATGATACTTTCTTGTCTTGTCCTGGGAAATAAAAATACTTCTTGTATTGGTCTTGTCTTGACTTCAAGACAAGATCAAGAGTATATCTTGATTTTTGTGAAACACTAATTGTGATGGTGTAGTATTATTACTAGCCTAACCTCGAGTTTAGCCTAGGGCTCCGCCGATAATGTTTTATGATAGACTATACGTACATCCAATCTGTGTACGCACAATTTAAAACCAAGTATTATTATTATTCGTTTCCAAACCATATAAAATATACATAAATAATTAAAAATGCACAATAAATATATAATACATTACAACAAATTTCACTCTTACAAACTGAAGTGACCAAATTTCGATAGCGAAATACCGCATCCGGCTCACATACCACATGGAGTGAGTCTGCTGAGCACTTGTTGTTAAAACCATATAAAAAGTCAAATTTGGATATCATAGGCCTGATGCATCGCCCGGTATAAACTAGGACGGAGAGGATGCATCTTCTCCGGAGATTCTCTCCTTATGCCAGAGGAAAAACCGTCCGCAGAAACTGGCAAAGAAGTGACTTAGCTAAATAATATTCATCCAAAAAATTGCACAGTTTATAGCAGCTGGTGTTGCCTTAGCCAGATCTTCTCTTGTGCATTCCTCTTATGGTGTAGTATTGTTAACTTTTGTTAGGTTCTGATATAAAAAGATATCTAACGAAGTACTTATTATAAAAGGGCAGTTAGATGTTTCAAGTTGAACCAAGTGAAAACTGAAAAAATTTGATGTGACCAGCACATTACCTTCCGTCAGATCTGTGTATACTGTGAAAATTCCACCCAGAGATTTTCTTGTAAAAGATTCCATATTTCCAGTACATTACCTTCAGTTCTATGTATTTTGTACAAATTCCATACAGAAAGTTTTTTTGTGTGAGATTATATATTTCCAGTAAAATTATAACACAAACATACTGTCAAATGCTCTTGACACTGACATTTATCAATCAAAATTTTCTTAATAATGTAGATGTTTCCATGGTTATAGCACAGCTTGCTGCTTTATGAAATTTAATTTTTTTATAAATTTATTACTCTATATCCATTGAGTATGAAGTATAAAATGTATTCAAATCTTATAGAGAATAAAATATTATTTAATTATAATAACATTAAATGTGAAAAATAGTATATTATGTTATTAGGAGTAGAAAGCGGTCTTTTTGTGTTGAACCCAGCTGTTGTGGCCGAGGCGCCAGCCGAGGCTAAGCAAGCTGGGTAAAACACAAAAAGGGCGTTCTACTCCGAATGACATATACTATTTTTTCTTCAGTGTTTCAAAGAATTTTTTGACATTTTTTTTGGAATTTTTTAATTGTAGTGTTTGCAATTTTAGCCAAAGCTGGCTGTGTACACTACAAAACAAAAACGATACAACTGTCAAATAACAACTTTCAATATAATCTGTGTTGCTGTGACAACTGCCGCCGCCAGCGGTGAACTAAGACACTAACATTTTTTACTAGTACAACAATAACAACATTTTTGTACTAGTAAGACAATAAACATCTTCTATAGTGTGTGTACAGGATATATAATATGAATATTATAATACGCTTGAAGAAAAATGATATTTAACACCGTTTTTCAAGAAAAACTGTTAAAATCTTCAAATTAGGGTACTTCCGGTCGACCAATTGTAACCAAAATCTAATCAGCTCTTCATATAGATGTAAAGAAAAGGAATACGCAAAAATTATAATTTTTGGAAAGGTGGTATTGAAGTTATGCGATCCGAAGCATACATACATACAGACATCATCGTAAAAATAGTAAAATCGCATTCTAGTGAACCTAAAACGTGCTTATTCATTAAAAATTCATCATAGATTTTTCTGACCAAAGACAATAGCTTCCTTACCTAAAGGTGACGCAAGGTAAAAACGGCAAACAGCCCGTAGACGTTTAATATTATTATTCGCAACTATATGCAAAGTCTAGGGGTCGCTTTAGATTTGTTTCAGAATCAATTTGGGGGACTGACGATTAAACCATGCCAGAGGAACGTACCTTTTACAGATTAGTTTACTCAGTATCTGATCCATACAGCCTAGATTATATGAGCTTATCTTACTAAAACATCCACTTTATATACAGAAAGAGTAAACAAGGTTTCTGAAAAGCACATTGTTGGCAGCATTTTTGATCAAGACAATTTCTGTTGGGCGAACTGATTTTGTGATAGAGAACATTTGGCAAACAATTGAATAAAATAATAAAACTATGAAATTAATATTGTGACATTTACAATATTAGCAGACAGGTATTGAAAGTTGCTAATTATAATAAATTTTATTAAAAGCGTTGTAATTATCACAAATATTATTTATTAAATAATGCATTTATACGTTTGGCATTCGTTATATGTGTGCAGCTAGTTTGTTAGTGTAAAAATAAATTGAATCCATCCAAATTAGTCGTACTAATTTCATTATTAATAATGAAACTATTTCTGCACATGCATATAAATTTCATTGTATATGAACAGGAAAACCAATTAATTAGAAAAGTACAATAATAATTTTAATAAAGTATGTATGTATTGGATTTAATGTGTGTTATATAAATTGAATACCTACTGATATTTATATAATTTTCTTGAATTGCTTCATATCTGATAATATTTACATTTGATATGAATTACAATGAGTTTTGTACATAATTAATTAACCTAATAAACAAGAATTAATTAGTAATTTATAAAAATGAAAATATACTTTTAATATTCTTATGAGTAGAAAACAACGCGAGATCTCTCTTTGTTTACCAGAATTATTATTTACATTGTAATAAATAAGTAACAAGCCACTCTTTTTAAAAATAATCTATTATTTTTATTATTTTGCATCTTTACATTTACATTCAATTATAGTACAATTTCATTTTTAATTTCAATAAATAATATATTATTTTTATTATTTTGCATCTTTACATTTACATTCAATTATAGTACAATTTCATTTTTAATTTCAATAAATAATATATTGGGTCGCTAGTAGTGATGGCACGAAAAGCCGGCTTTATTACTGATTCCGGCCGATCCGGCCATTTAATTGAAACTCTAATTCCGGCCAAACCATTTGGGGAATCCGGCCGAATCGTAATAAATTTTTATGAAACTTTTTTCGGTATAATTAATATTTTTAGTACAAATTTATTAAAAAGAAACGTTTATTTTTTTATGAAATAGCAATTTAAAAATTGTTACTCTAAGGGCCGGTATTTCCATCTTCGGATAAAGTGCGGGATAACTTATCTGTCATTATGAACGCAAAATATAAAAAATATTTTATACGATACTCCTCGACTAAAAACTTATGCAACTTTTAATGTAAATTATGTTTCATTTGAACCAAAAGTATACGGTAAATAAGCAGATAAATGTTTTTGTGACATGATCGCAAAAAATTGCAATTGTCACGTACTTCATTTATTTACGATTCCACTCAAAATATTAATTCGGAAACAGTAATAATCGTTTCGCTAATAGCTTTGTACTTCACAAAAACGAATCTATTTCATCCCAATTACAACAACCCCATTCAGTTTTTAGTGTTCGATTTTGGCGAACAGCACCCACACATCTCCTCCACTTTGATTTCCAAGGTCACCAGCCGATCTTTGTCATCATTCGGTCATAGTTCACCCCGCCTGGAGTCTAGACTCCTGGCGTCGGGGCCATTGGCGCCGAAAAGGTTTCGCTCCCTGAGCGGAACATGCAAACAGCCTCACAGAAACAGGGAGAGTGATTTCGCTCTGATAGAACTTGTTTGCTTTTTACGAGTGATAAATGTTGGAATGGGGGATGTAGTTTTTGTAATGAAGGAGTCAATGATCTGTGATAAATTAATGTTTCGAGGGTGATAAAAGATTGGATGAGTACAATAAATTGGAGGTTTTTGTTCAATATTAGGCTCTGTGTAGATGTGATGTATCATGTTTTCTTCTTTTATTATTATACAAGAGAAAAAAGGAATTTTGTTTTTTGATTAAGCTGTTGGCAGCACTGAATACGCTATTCTGAATCATTAATACAGCAATAAACAAAGCCCATTTACAATATCAATGACACGAGACAAGAAATTATAATATCAACGAAAAACGATACATATACAAGCCCATAACCGAAAAGGTTTTTTTATTTTGCGTTCTTACATAACAAAGCCATTACAGCATCCAAAAGAATTCGTTAGTAACCAGGGCCGATCCTAACCTATCAGCCGCCTTTGTTCTTATATAAAAATGCCGCCCTCCCCTATTTTATTTTTTCAGGTATTTAGCCATTCATATTGCAGAGAATAGGGAATAGTTTTGACCTCTCTGATTGGCTGATAATGGAGACAAGAGACAAGTTTACTTAAAATTGGCGCTGATGCGAGTACCATCTATTGAATGGCTTAAATGGAACTGAGTATAGTTCTAACCAATAGCACGCAATGAATTAGAAATAAAATCATTTACCTAATACAAGTTTAGGGAATTAGGCGTAGAATTTAATTATCGACATGTTTTATGTGAAACATTTTTGTTTAAAATTAATTGAGAACTTTTACGCAAAGGAAAACTGATTTCCAATGTTAAACGTCTATGGCCCGCTTTTTGATTAACACCCTGTACTTATGTATATCTGTATCAAGAGTGGGGTAATTTAAAATTTAATGAAAGTATATTCCTCTGATTATATTCCTTAGAGTTTTTTCTAAAGATTTTCGATTACAACAAAGAAAAGCTTGATTAAAACAAAGGAAATATGAATACAATAATGAAAAAGTTTAATTAATAATTAGGTAAAAAAAATTGATTATAATATTACTGTCACGGTATAATGTAAAAATTAATATATTTTTTTTTTGCTTTTAAATTATTTCCTGTAGCGTTGTAAATCAAGGCGACCCAGAAAATTTTCTCCTAGGGGCGCAAGGTTTCTAGTTACGCCACTGATTCATATCATAAGTATACTTAGTCTTTTAATAAAATAAACTATATACCTACTAGAATAGATGTTTTTACCAGTCAGCCAAACCAAGTATTTAAAAGAATAATGCTTTATTAATATGTTTATTTCATAAATTGTTGATATGTTTAAAATTCTTAAATATTTTTTTTCTTTGCCCCCTATGCTTGGCCGCCTATGTTCTGGGAACAAAATGAACACCCGCTAGAATCGGGCCTGTTAGTAATTCATTCGAGTGCTGTAATAGACTATATAGTAATTTTTTTTAAAGGTAGGTGGTTATGAATGTAAGAACGAACACAAACGATTGTTAAGAACTTTATTTTTATATACTTTTGAATTTGAAAGTAGTATTAAGAAGAAGAGACGAAATAGAGTAGAAAAGTCGAAAAGAAATAGAAAATGTAGATAGTTTGCGTAAGAAAACTAAGGTTAGAGTTATATTGTTGAATATCAGATGTATTTTCAAACGTCACATTAGTATGAGGAACTAACATGAAATTTCTTAAATTTTGAAACAACTATTTTGCATTTAAAAGGTGAATTATAGAAAAAATAGTATAAAGAACTCATTTCATAATTGTCGATTATTTTGTTCAAAGAGTTAAGTTACTCCTTCTCACAAAATAAAATAACAATTATGACATTTGGTTTTTAATATAGGTACTATTCTGGACTGCTTAACGTGGATTTTTTTGGCGCTGAATTTAAATAAAATGTTAACCAATAAAATTAAAATTGATTGTAAAGCCATTTCAAAATTAGGAAAGCTGTATACCAATTTAAAAGATCCAGTAGACAAGAACTACAAATCAAACGTGGTTAATGAAGTTCATTATTCCACTGATATTTGCAATGCTACATTATGAATGTATGACTAAACAATATGTCAAACTGAGGATGGATGAACATCGCATATCAACACAACAACAACGTTCCAATATACTAACACTACAACAGACCTTCGGTCTGAAAAATTTCACGATTATGAAGGAAGAACAATATATATTCAAATGTGTATTTCCTGAAATGCTACAAATTAGGAATGATTGCAACATCACCTTCAAAAACAAAAATTCAAATTTTAGGCCAAATTAAGTTTATTGAAATTCTTCACATATTTTTTTTTTAATTTCTGAGACAAAACTATAATATAATCATTCGTGCATCAACGATCAACAGGAATCCGTTTCATTTCACTTACTTGTAACCTGTAATGCTCATGATAATGTATAATTTGTTTTTAAATGCTTATAAATCCTGATGAAGTTATATGAAATTTAGAGTAAATTTCAACACCTAACCTATCACATATCACAGTCGTCAAATATATTAATATGTTTTCTGTGTTCAGAATCATAGTTTATTACTTAAGCCATGTTCCTTCGGGCTGTGATTTACAATCTAAATGATAAAAGTGATCATGTTTAAGAAGAATAATGTTTTTACGTTTCCTATTCGTATCCCCACTTTCTCATTTTGTGATCACTAGACAACATTCCCCCTTCCCTTCAGAATCAACCTTTTTGAGTGATTCACATGGATTCAGTTCAGAACAAATTGAAAATATACTATTTCGAGCGTAGAAATTTACGAATGTGGGGTTTGTGGCATCAAGGGAAATAAGATTTTTCTACAAAAGCGTGTAATGTACCACACAAAGATTTGTTTGAAATAAACATACTTTATATTCCTTACCAAGCACATTATTTTTTACTTCAATATAACCCATTTTTAATTCTGAATATAACACTAGACAGTTGATTATTTATAAAATAAAGCAGGATAGTTTGCATTAGTCTGCATATGACATTGACATTTGATACTGGATTGTGTTGTTTTCTTTCTATAATTTTTAAATCCTGTTTCAAAAGGATCACGATTAAATTAATCAGGTTTCACAAAATCACAATCACAACCCGAAGGAACACGGCTTTAGTTAAGTCCAAGTTGAACCAAGATCTATATGAATGACTGTAGACTCTCTGAGGTGAAAAGAAAATCATTCCATTTCGATGTTCAACATGGATTTAGTTGAACGGTTGATTCGATGTGGTCATCAAGCCACAATTGATATTGTAAATGAAATGAATTGATATAAGAAATAAACATTGCGTGACTGTACTACAATAGTTTTCAACATTTAAAACAGTATCTTTTGGCGCGAATTACCTTTATACTTGGTTGAAATATTTGCCCGTAGTTTTGGGACACTTTATAACCAACAGTAGAATATGAATGTATCTAGCACACATAAGTCCCCGCAGTAGGGGAGACCGGTGTCAATTATAACAGGTGTCAAATGGAACAAGGGTAGGTAACATTTTCGAAGTATATTAAAACGCGCTTGCAGAGTGAAGCAGAAAGAGTCATAGCTCTTTGGTATTTAGTGTAAGTACATACGCGCAATTACGGCGTCTGTTTCTAACGAATGTCTATAAATCGACAGAAAAGTAAATACAGGTAGTGACACACATTGTTTCTAAAACACTATAAGTGCTCTGCTCGGAAATATTTCAAGTTAAGGATCAGTTTGTGAGTTATATCTGCTTTTATTTTTTATTAAAAAACATTTCGAATTATTACCTTATAAATACAAAAAAGCAAATAATATCTTTATAAGTTAAGCGGTGTAAGTTGTAACACATGCCGCGGTGTCGATTGTAACGTGTTTAATAATTAAGTACAGTATTTATCATGATAAAAATTACAAGAAAACACCACTGCTATCGAAAACATAAAAGAAGAAAAGCAAAAAAACGAAAAACACTACCGAAAGCAACAGTCGCAGATTACTCTTCAGATGGCTCCGATGAGGAAACTCTCTGATATGTATTGACCAATATTTCTTGAGCACAGGAGATTGGTTGCAGTGGCGAAAATGTAAAATCTGGACACCGGGCAAGTTAAATTCTACGAAGAAAGACCTATTTTATGTTTACCTAGACTGCAATTTCGTTAGCGACTAAAGGCATTGGTCAAAATGGTCCATATCACCAACAGAATATATATTTTGTTTGCTTGTAGTTGATTCATCTGAATTTTGTATTTCTGAGGTAATAAATAAATGTTTATTTTTTCAATAATTTCTTCTTTTATCTGTTATTTTATCTTATTACATCACTGTTAAAATTTGTTACAATTGACATTGGCCGTTATTATTGACACCAGTTAGGTGTCCATTGTTACATTTGTAATGCCTGACTAAAAATCCTTATACTTTTATATTTGTCACATTTTCAAAAGTTTAAAATTCAAAATATTATTCACTAAGGTGGGTAGGTTCTCATATAGGTAATTTCAAAATTTCGAAATGCAACGTTAACTAGTGAAAAATAAAAATTTATAATTGACACCGGTCTCCCCTACAAGGATAATACAATACTCGTATTGCAATTATATTTAAGCCTACATATTTGCAAAACGTGTTTAATATATGATTTACAATTACAAATGTATGATCCTCAGATAAACATATGCAGGATCTAGAGATTTTCCAATTATCGATTTAATTACATATTCAATCAAAAGTAGAAGCGCAACACATATTTGTTTATTAAATTACGCAATGTATGCAAGTTTAACGTTAACCGTTTTACCGCACTGTGATTTGCAATAAATAATTGAAATCGGAACGCACAACATGTTAAACATATATTTTATCCAGTCAGGCAAATTGTGAATTTAAATGCCATTGCAGTTAGCAACACTACACATCAAAATAAACACGAATTAGTCGCCATAAATGTGTAAATTTTGCACGTTTGTGTGTTGGTACGTTACTTCGTAATAACGTGAGTAATATCGAAGGGCAATTCTCATTACGATATGATTAGAAAGGATAATATGCGATGCCCAACGGGAACGGGAAATGCATAATGGAAACGTGTTTGGACTTCGGCATGGCAACAAAACAAATGCGTAGCAACCATATGACTCATTTAAAATACGACTTGGGATTGGGACGAGACTTTGATCAATAATACGCAAATGCACTTCCATGCATTTTTTTTTACGTTTATATAAAAATGACTACAATAGTACTTTTCAGCTAATGGAATTCAGATTTATATTAAGCAACTTGCCATAAAAAACTTGGAATGTAAATTGACAAAAATGGAATAAAAAACAGTGGGCGTGGGTTTGACTCCTCCGCGAATCTAATTATGCTATTTCAAATTCAATTTTAGAAAAAGTAAATTTAGTTTCAGAAAATGAGGCATTTACGAAAATTCTAGCTGTGAACTGTTACCGGTAAACAGCTGTTTATCAAGTTATAGCAACCGGAATCGATATTTTAAGAACTCAAGTAGTAAACAAGGTAGATTTGAAAATTTGAAACAGGTTAGAAATTTGATGTAGTTAACAAACTGAGCAGTCATACTTTGAACAAATTTCCACTTTTAACGCGTGCGTTTCGCTTTGCATCACTACCTTTTTTTGAGATTAGATTCTTCATGAATCCGGTAGATGGATCTGGTAGATATTGTACAATTTTCGAACACGGTAACATTTTACCACTCGTATTTTTGAACACAGTCGGTAGATGCGGTATATACCGGTAGAATTTTCGTAAATGCCTATGTATTTTCTATAAAATTTACACAGAAAGTTCTTTGCAAAAGATTCTAAATTTATTGTATGTACATTACCTTTTGACAGTTGTATGTATTTTATACAAATTCCATAGAGAAAGTTTCGAGCAAAAAGATCCTATATTGCGAGTAAAATTATAATATAACACAAATATACTACGAATATATCAATTGACACTGACATCTTTCAATCAGAATTTTCTTAATATAGTAGCTGTTTTTAGCATAGCTGGCTAATTTATGAAATTTAATTCCTTTATAATTTTATAACTCTATATCCATTTAATATGAAGTATAAAATGCAGTCAAATCGTATAGAGAATACAATGTTCTTTAATATTATTCACATTAAATGTGAAAAAATGATATTTAACATCGTTTTTTCAAGAAAAACTGTTAAAATCTTCAAATAAGGTTAGGTACTTCCGGTTGACCAATTATAACCAAAATCTAATCAGCTCTTCATATGGATGCAACGAAGAGGAATAAGAATTATAATTTTTGAAATTGTAGTATTAGAGTTATCGTAGACGAAAATTTTGTTACACACACACACACACACACACACACACACACACACACACACACACACACACACATACACACACACACTCACACACATACAGACATCATAATAAAAATAGTAAAATCGTATTCTAGGGACCTTAAAATGTGCTTATTCATTAAAAACTCACCACCGAATTTTTTGACCAGAGACAATACCTTCCTTATATATCAATATCAGAAAAAGTAAAATAATTTTCGGAAAAAAATAACATCAATTTCAGTAAAAGAAAATTTAATTTCAACTTTTTTTTTACTAAAATTAAACTTGAACAGAGTAAGGCTCGCTATTTTCATTTCTGGATAACTCACTACCTTAATCCAGCAGGCTTTGGTACATTTCCGTGTCATGCTTGTTGAATTGATGTGTTGTCTGTCGGGTTCTTCTTCCAAAAATCTTTCCATTCGTTGACTGGTTAAATTGTGTGTTAACTTAACAGTCAGTTAAAAGAAAAATATACCACGATATAATAGCACAAGTTGTAAAAATTACACATGTACCAATTTTTCTTATAACTGATAGCTAAGGTGATAACAAACAGTTTAACCAGAGATGAATATACCGAGCCTTAATATCAAATATTTCTGGCAAACGATGATGCTCACTTTTATTTATCTATTTATTTTGAACTGTATCCTACAGGCAAGTGCCTAATTAAAGGATAAGAAAAGAAATTGAAAAACATTTAGAATGAATTGGTAGAGTTTTTGATATCATTGATGGTATTGTGGAAGATATCAATTTGATTATCTATTAAATGTAATGACTTGACCATTTGGTATATGGGAGATTTCAATAACATGTTAGTTCGCGCAGTATGTAAATAGAACGTATTGGTATGCCTGGAAGATAATCTTGAAACAAAGATATTTATTTTGCTGAATATATGAACAATCTATGTTACAGTGATGTAGCTGCGTAGAAGTTACTTGGTACAAAAAAATTAGTGAAAAATACTGAAGTAATGTATTTTGCGGTGTACCTCTGGGAGTGTAAATGCCTTTTAGGGTAAAACTTTTTCAATATATTGAACTAAATTAGATGATATTAGGTTTCAAATAATGGAACAAAACTCTAAATGTGGTCTAACTAGGGAGATATATAATAGCCTCAATAAATTTGGGTCGTTGAATATTTCTGACTAAGTATCCCAAACATTTGAAGGCTGTAGAGACCTTTGCTTCGATATGTGAAGTAAAAGTTAACTTAGGATCAAATATGGCGCCTAGATAAATTAAAGTTTCAGGTCTTGATAAAATACAATTATCGAGTGTATAAGCAAATATAACTGGGGTTATTTTTGTCACAACACTACACTTGTTAATATTTAAACAAAATTTATTTTCACGGCACCAGTTATGAATTGCGACCAAATTATTCTGTAAATTTATACAATCGAAGACAAAAGTGATGTTGCAGAATAACTTGAGATCATCCGTGTAAGGTAGATGATCGCCTTTAATGGTTTTGGTATCATTAATAAATAAATTAAAAAGCAATAAACCAAGTACCTTACGGAACAGCTGATACCTATTATATAAATGTGTAGGACACTGCATATGTTATATAATTTTTTATACAAAAATACATTCTGAAATTGAATTTAGTTTTTCCAAAATTAAATTTACTTTTTCCGGAAATGAATTTACTTTTTCTGAAATAAATATCATCATTTTATTATTTATTATTATTATTATTATTATTATTATTATTATTATTATCATCACTTATTGCCCATTGCTGGGTGTGACAATCTGCTTTGTACACAGATATCGGTAATGATGAAATATTTGCACCTTGCGGGCGCTTACCAGGCGTCACCTCACGGGCACTCATTGCTGGCGTGAAGCGTGCACCACAGGAGTCAATATATATATATATATATATATATATATATATATATATATATATATATATATATATATATATATATATTACATAAAAATATATTTTACATTTTCTGAAAATGAAGTTGTAAAGATAAAATTGCGAAAAATGCAGTTGAATTTGAGTGACTTGGAGTTCCGCGGAACCATAGGGTTCCCTCGAGAAATTGGAGATGAAATATTTGAGATAACTAGAAATAATTGTAAGAACTTGAATGCAAACCTATATTAGACTTCTTAGAAAAGATGCAAATAGCTTTGGTAGGGACCATTTAATTAGAATAAATAAAACTAGGATCAGTAAAAAATATTTGGCGAATAAAAATACAGAAGAAAAAAGGCCGTGGCAGAGCTAAGGAGACGTGCGACAACATAATAAAGAGGATACTAAAGAGAAAAGGGCGTCAATAGATAAAGTAAGAACACTGACAAGAAACAAGGAGAAGGCAAGGAAAGAATTTAAACATCACTTTAAGAGTAGCCATATTTTTTGTAAGTTCCAATAAACACAACATACATGCCTACTGGAACGCTTTTCTAATAGTCCATGCATTATTGTCTCAAGAATTATTTAAATGTAATGTCTCAATAATGTGAAGAAAAGTAAGTACCTACTGAAGATTACGTATTGTACTAACTTAAATGCAATATTGAGAATAGTTAAATTTATAGGCAGATTAGTTGAAATTGGAAGGTATTTATTGTACTTTAAAGATTTTCAGGAAGTGACTATTAGTTCTAAAAAAAAGAAGAAGGTGATATATTTAATGGTTTAAACACGATTACTACCTAAATTTATGGAAGCAACTATAGTTTAAACGATAGAGATAAAATATTTTTAACGTGCAATAAAACTAGATATTTAAGAATGAGCACTAACTCTTTGAACCGAAATGTGTTTTATATTGAAATATTAATACCTATTCGCTATTCGTAAAAATCTGAAAAATAAATAAATACATCATCACGGCATTGCACCAACTGCTGAGTGTGCTATTTGCTTTATACGTATATATCGATAATGATGACGTGATGACGCATTCGTACAGTATATCACCATACGGGCACTCATTACTGGTGTGGAGAGTGCGCCACACGGATCACTTTTGTGTTATTTAATAAATAATTTTTCGTACCTTCGTCCATTTTGACTAGTATTACAGAACTCAAAATCGTCCAGAAATGCGCTGTTGTTGACCTAGACCGGCAAAAGGAGTTAGCATTACTGTTCTGGTGATATGTCAATTTAAAATTATTTTCAACACAAGAATTAGCGAAATGTTTACTAATTTTAGGGCTAAATCATTAATTGTTGTAACTTAAATAAGTAAATTTTGTCTTAATAATATGTTGTCATTACTGTCATCTCGTATAGTTTAATTATAAGTTCCAACTTCAAGACTAGTTTGTTTTGTAATTACAACTAACTTCACGTGATACAATTGAGTTTCCGCCATCTGTCATTAAAATTATGCGAAAGTATATAAAATATAACTAATGTTTGTATGTTATATTTTCAATTGTAATAAAATAATTACGCATTTTAAGCTCAAATGTAAGTAATTATAATTAAACTTGCAATGCAAAACCGATAAAAATATATGTTAATTTTTTAGGTTATGTAACATAGAATAAAGTGTAGAGAAATATACGAAGAATTTATGGAGAAGTCGGTACAAAAAATCTTGTGTATCACACGCCCAGAAACTGTTTTGCGAGATCTCGTATTTGCAGGCCTTGCTTTCGCTCGGCCTGTCAAAATAAACTCGGTCTTACAAATGTTCAGTTTCTGGCCTAATGATACAAATAACTATTGGCAAGAAAGAAAAATCTGATGTGGCCAACACATAACCTCTCGCCAGATATTTTACCTGGTTGTACGCATAAAACGGAAAATATTTTTAAATACAAATACATATAGATATTCATGTCTCACTACAAAATAATTCTCACATATATTTGCAATATCTATGGCATATTTTCAAATAAATTATGTACAATACTTACATTTTCTTTATATTCAATATCATGAAATTTTCTTTTTCTACTTTCCTTTTCTTTTTCTTTATATTCGTCATTTTTTCGCAAATTCCTTTTATATTCTTTTTTACGTATACTTTTTTGCGTTGTTGTTTTTTTATTTTCAAAATCTTCATAATAATATACAAATATTTTTGACAGAGGCATACAAATATTTTTGACAGTGACATTTATGTGTCAATTACAAACATTTGAATTTCTTGCCTTGTAGTAGTTTGATCTGAGATTTTTTACATCAAATTATTTTATATGCCTTTCTTTATCTCTAAATCTATAGAAGATATAATAATGAATTTATATTTTTCGAATAAAGAATTTAACGTTCTTTAATATAAGTATTTACATAAATTTTCGATAAATAATATTTAGACGATTTTTTTCTTGTAACTACTACTTCCGGTTGTCGAATTGTTACCAAAACTGACTGGACTCTTCCCATTATTGTTAGATTGAGGAATCCGTAGTTAAAAATGTCTTAACTCTCATAGTATTTGAGATATAGTGAATCCAACATCCACACACACACACATCCACACACACACACACACACACATACGGACATCATCGTAAAAATGTTATAATCGGATACTAGGGACCTTAAAACGTGCTTATTCATTAAAATCTGGATATGCGATTTTTAGCATGAATACAATACCTCTCTTAGCGAGAGGTAAAAATGTACACGCTATATTAAAACACACTAGAGACAAACCAAATGACAAACGCGCAGATTGTCAAACCAATATAAAAAGTAATTATATAGCCTAGTTATAAGCAAATAATGTGAATGTGTAAAGCGTAACCATTTGTTTAAAAATTATGTAGTAAATATTTGTCCCATAAAAATTCAATTTATTACGATAATAGGAAAATAAAGAAGTCAAATAACAAATAAACACTGTTATTATGAATACTCTTCCTCTAGTCACATATCAAATACAACTCCCAAATTACTATTAACAAACTATATAAATAGTGTATTACCTTTATTTGATCGTCTAAAGCGATCTTTTTCTAGATGATTGAGAATTATTTCAAAGAATTAATATCCCTGACATTTTAAATGACTTTCCGTGGCGAAATTTATTTTCTACCATAATATAATAATGCTGGGTTACAGTTTGCCGAAAAAATTGTTGGCTACCTTTTTACCTTCCGTCACCTTTAGATAAGGAAGGTATCGTCTTTGGTCAAAAAAATCGGTGGTGAGTTTTTGATGAATTAGCACGTTTTAGGGTCCCTAGAATACGATTTTACTATTTTTAAGATGGTGTGTGTGTGTGTGTTTATGTATGTATGTATGTGTGTGTGTGTGTGTTTATGTATGTGGGAGTGCGTGTGCACGCGCGCGCGTGCTTATGCGTGTGTGTATGACAAAATTTTCGCCTGCGATAACTCTAATACTACAATTCCAAAAATTATAATTCTTTCGTAATCTTCTTCGTTACATTCATATGAAGAGCTGATTAGATTTTGGTTACAACTGGTCAACCGGAAGTAGCCTCATTTGAAGATTTTAACAGGTTTCCTTAAAAACTATGTTAAATATAATTTTTTCACATTTAATGTTATTATAAATATTAAAGCATATTTTATTGTCTATACGATTCGACTGCATTTTATACTTCATATTAAATGGATGTAGAGTAAAAAATTATTTCATAAAGTAGCCAGCTATGGAAACAGCTACTATATTAAGAAATTTCTGATTTAAAGATGTGAGTGTCAAGTGAAATTGACATAGTATGTTTGTGTAATAATTTACTGGAAATATAGAATATTTTGCTAGAAATTTTCTGTATGTAATTTGTATAAAATACATACAACTGCCGGAAGGTAATGTACAAGAAATAGAATCTATTACAAGGAATTTTCTGTATGATATTTGTACAAAATACATATAACTAACGGAGGGTAATGTGCTGGCCACATTAGATTTTTTTTTGTAAAATTATTCGAAGGAATCTGAAACTGGATGATGTTCTTATGCGTTACTGGCAATTTTTATTGTAAAATTTTTACGTTAAAGAAATAAAATATATGTACTGTTTCACATTTTATAAACGTACCAGTGTTATGATATAGCTTCCGTTCCGTTACTCCACTATCAAAATATTAAAGATCCAATAGCAACAAACTGCAGTCTCCCAATTGAATACTCCTTACAGGAGCAATATTACATTTTCAATACTGTGCTGTTCGCCTCTTCCATTGTGTTCCTTTAACCTTAATAGCAAGTGAAGCGCGCGAATAGCTTCATCTGTTGGGGGAAGTGCATTAAACGTAGCAGCCAGTAAACAAAGACAGATCCACCTTCAGTCATTGACGGGACAGAAATAGCAACATTGTGTTTCTTGATATCTGATCGTGCTGCAAGTGATACTGATACCCGGATGTGGAACCGATCACCAGGGACTTGCTAACTCGAAAATGGAAGTTGGGTCGGGTTACTAGGACAGTAGTGGTTACTTGTTGGGTGGATATGAGCTAGGAATGACACTATGAAATGAGAAGACATTTTAATTTTATTAATATTTTTTGAAAACATTGATTACCACTTATTTTATGCAGCGAAGGATATCAAATAGTTGCTTTTACAATTAAATTTTTTACCTTCCGTCACCTTTAGGTAAGGAAGGTATTGTCTTTGGTCAAAAAATTCGGTGGTGAGTTTTTAATGAATAAGCACGTTTTAAAGTCCCTAGAATACGATTTTACTATTTTTACGATGAGGTCCGCACGCGCGCGTATATATATATATATATATATATATATATATATATATATATATATATATATATATATATATATATATATATATATGTGTGTGTGTGTGTGTGTGTGTGTGTGTGTGTGTGTGTCCGTGTGTGTGTCCGTGTGTGTGTCCGTGTCCGTGTGTGTATGTGTGTGTGTGTGTGTGTGTGTGTGTGTGTGTGTGTGTGTGTGTGCGTGCGTGCGTGCGCGTGTGTGTGTGTGTGGATGTGTGTATGTGCGTGTGTGTGTATGTGCGTGTGTGTATGTACGTGTGTGTGTATGTGCGTGTGTGTATGTGCGTGTGTGTGTATGTGCGTGTGTGTGTATGTGCGTGTGTGTGTATGTGCGTGTGTGTATGTGCGTGTGTGTGTATGTGCGTGTGTGTATGTGCGTGTGTGTGTATGTGCGTGTGTGTATATGTGTGGGTGTGTGTGTGTAACAAAATTTTCGTCTACGATAACTAATACTACAAGTCCAAAAATTATAATTCTTTCGTATTCCTCTTCGTTGCATCCATATGAAGAGCTGATTAGATTTTGGTTATAATTGGTCAACCGGAAGTACCCTCATTTGAAGATTTTAACAGTTTTTCTTGAAAAAACGATGTTAAATATATTTTTTTCACATTTAATGTTATTATAAATATTAAAGAACATTGTATTCTCTATTCGATTTGACTGCATTTTATACTTCACATCAAATGGATATAGAGTTATAAAATTATAAAGAAATTAAATTTCATAAATTTGCCAACTATGCTACAAACAGCTACGGTATTAAGAAAATTATGATAGAAAGATGTCAGTATCAAGTGCAATTCGTAGTATATTTGTGTATAATTTTACTCGAAATATAGGATATTTTTGCTTGAAACTTTCTGTATGGAATTTGTATGAAATACATAGAGCTGTCGAAAGGTAATGTACATACAAGAAATTTAAAATCTTTTGCAATGAACTTTCTGTATGGATTTTGTAAAAAATACATACGCATTTATGAAAATTTTACCGGTAGATACCACATCTACCGACTGTGCTCGAAAACACGAGTGGTAAAAAGTTACCGTCTTCTAAAATTGTTCATAATCTACCAGATCTATCTACCGGATTCATGAAGAATCTAATCTCAAAAAGAAGGTAGTGATGCAAAGCGAAGCGCACGCGTTAAAAGTGGAAATGTGTTCAAAGTAGAACACTGCTCAGTTTGTTAACTACGTCAAATTTCTAACCTGTTTTAAATTTTCAATTTTTTTCATAGGTTATGGGTCTACACCGTTTACCGCTTGCGTTCTTAAAATATCGATTCCGGTAGCTATAACCTGATAAAAAGCCGTTTTACCGGTAACAGTTCACCGGTAGAATTTTCGTAAATACCTCATATAACTGACGGAAGGAAATGTGCTGGTCAACACAGTACCTGCCTCCCGACAATGGGGACTTACGAAATTGACGTCACACAACACATATTCTCTTCTCCAGTACTACATGTCTTTAGAAGAAGACGGCAGGCTCGAAGAAAGATATAGTTTTGTAGTACCATGGCCTCTATTCTCTTTTCAACGTATTGTCCTAATCCAATTTGATATTAGCTGTTTTATTTTGCGGTGATGTTTGACGTATGTATGAGTAATTAGTTTTGTTAAAACAATGATTTGTTAGCTGATAGTAAATTCTAAAAAAATAAAATGCCGAAACAAAAAATAATTCAACACATAAATACTGTTTTTCTTCAAGCGTATTATAATATTCATATTATGCTACTGTACACACACTATAGAAGTTGTTCATTGTCTTACTAGTACAAAAATGTTGTTATTGTTGTACTAGTAAAAAAATGTTAGTGTCTTACTTCACCGCTGGCGGCGGCAGTTGTCACAGTAAGACAGATTATATTGAAAATTGTTATTTGACAGTTGTATCGTTTTTGTTTTGTAGTGTACACAGCCAGCTTTAACTGAAATTGCAAATACTACAATTAAAAAATTCCAAAAAAAATGTCAAAAAATTCTTTGAAACACTTGAAGAAAAAATAGTATATGTCATTCGGAGTAGAACGCCCTTTTTGTGTTTTATCCAGCTTGCCTAGCCTCGGCTAGCGCCTCGGCCGCAATAGCTGGGTTCAACACAAAAAGACCGCTTTCTACTCCTAATAACATAATATACTATTTGGGTTCTAAGTAGAAGGTCATGGTAGTGCTTTGTTGTCTGAAGAAGGCCTCTGTACCATGAACGAATTAAAAAGTTGGTATTCATTATGTCTCTCATATTTGCATTGATAAGCTGGGTGCTGGGCGCTCTCTTTTGATCGTGATTTTGACTAAGGTACGATATGCCATTTTAAAACGAAGCTCGGTGACAATACTATCGCTGTAACGTAAGTCCATATATTATTTCGGATATATTAACTTAAATCAAAGCCATGCGTATAGTGTTATTTTCTGTCAATGTCAGTGTCCCTAAGAATGACACTGTGTCAATATCTTTTTTCACACTTGCTAATAAACTTATCAGTTGATTTAATTTTGAATGCTTTTACTGTTACATATATTTTGATAATAAAGTAACGGTACCTACCTACTATCTCGTACCCACATAAAAACTAAGTAAACGATACTACTGAACTTGACAGAATGTGCGGAGTTCAAATCTTACACTTTGAAAATGATCTTGATCAGACATTTAAAAAAAATAAACTGTACAAGTTTCTAGTCAGAGATTTTCATTAAAGATTTCCAATAAAATTATTTTATTATGTAAATTGCACTTCACGCTTACATGATGAAGCACAAGTTGTTAGATTTATGAAATTTTATTTCCATTGAATATGAAGAAAAAAAACGCTATTGAAACAAATAAAGAATATGTCTCGGGTTCAAATCCCGGTGGCTGACATATTCTTTTCACAATTTATTTTGAATCAAGATTTTTTCAAATTTGGTTTACATTTAATACGCGAAAAGAATAATTAATAAAAACTAATACGAAAAAGAATCTTATGATATTACGGAAAGAAATTAGAACAAATATGTATTTTAACATACAAATATCATAATGTAAAGTGCCCCAAAATCTAGTAAGTGCCCTAAAATCTAATATGCACTTCATAGATGTATAACGTGAAATACCAAGAATTGTAATTTTTTGAATTGTACATATAGAATTGGAGTTATCGTCATACACATCCAGTCATCATAGAAATGGTAATTTTGCATTCTACGAATCTCAAAACGTGCTTATTCATTAAAAATTTAGGTGATGGGCGGTGAAAAGTAAATAAAAGAGCGAAAAAAGAACATTGCGTGACATTTTTTCATTATTCTTTGTATTCTTAACCAGTCGTGAATATTGGAGAGTAATGTCAAATGTCAGAGTACAATTTCTATTTATGAAATTTTCGTGAATTTACGTCACTACAAATGTTAGAGTAGGTAGAGGAAAAATAAATTCGCCTACATCTCGTAGCTTAAATTTTCTTAGTGGCGAAATAATACACTAATTTGTTAAGTTTAGTTGTATAAATAATCAATTATTATTTCTCCGAATATAACATTAAAGTATTTCAACTAATAGAATCATTTGAAAATGACATCAATCAAAAACAAGACAAACTGGATTAACATATAAATTAAGTTAAAACATTTAGAAGAAAGGCAAAAGTACTAGAAATAACGATGAGAGACAAATTAGGACCGACAAATAAGAGAATTTGAATGCAAATTTATATGGGGTCTCGTGGCCGAGTGCCTGAGTGTCTGGTCGCGAATCTGGGAAACCAGGTTCGATCCCGACCGACGCCAAATATTTCGAATTTTAAACGCCAGCAATGAGTGCCCCTGAGGTGACGCCTGGTAAACGCCCGCACGGTACAAATATTTCATCATCATTACTGAAATCTGCGTTCAAAGCAGATTGGCACACCCAGCAATGGGTAATATGCCATGATGATATATTTATTTATTTATTTATATAAGATAGGCAGCTAGATTGTCTGGTCGCGAATCTGGAGAACTGGGTTCGATCCCGACCGACGTCAAATATTTCGAATTATAAATGGCACAAAATTGACCCCTGTGGTGCACTCTCCACGCCAGCAATGAGTGCCCCTGAGGTGAAGTCTGGTAAACGCTCGCACGGTACAAATATGTCATCATTACCGAAATCTGCGTACAAAGCAGATTGGCACACCCAGCAATGGGTAATATGCCATGATGATATATTTATTTATATAAGATAGGCAGCTAGATACGTGGGGTCATTTAATTAGATTGAATGGCGAACATCAAAACAGATTTCACAAGCAAAAATAAATGAGAGATGACGCCAAGAGACCTGGAACAACATAATAGAGAAGATATTAACTAAGAAAGGAACGTCGATAACAGAAATAAGAAAAGATCTTAAGTTTTTTATCACTATTAGATTTCAAATTATGATGACAAAGTTACAATTATTACAGAGTGGAATACACATGAGTTTGCTCCTAAATTCTACAATATATTTAACATTAGAATTCATAAATCATTATTCTGGAAAGACGGCGGAATTTGGGTGTGCTGGTCGATCCTACCTAAAATAAATGGTGGCAGCAGTGTACCTGGCATTCCACTACAAACTTTTTTTCAAACTAATATAGCCGTAAATATTCAAATTAACCCCAACTCGTCCCTTTTCAAATTCATTTTCAAGAGACCCTACTCGAAAATGAATGAAAACCCGCTAGAGAAAAAATTGGATAAACCAAATACGGTTAGCATTTTGTTAATTTGCACTTTTCAATCCAATTATAACCTTCCGATTGGTAATATGAATATGTAGGTGTTTCTACATTTGGTAAATCGATATTCATGTTGGTGTGAAAATTGGATGAAAATGATCAAATTACATTTGAATTCCATACTTGACAACCTACTCGCACAGTCCAAATTAGCTGACGTACATATGTTCCATTACAATAGATTGAAGTTAGATTCATTATTAGTTATTGATGGCCATGCATTAAATGTCGAACAAAATACGCTTCATTTGTTTCGGTAAATATTATTGTGATCGAATTCTGGATGCTTCAATAATTATTATTGCTATGATTCAGCTATTAAACAAATATCAATTGAATTTGCAATTATGAATATAATAACGTATGACGGATACATTGTTGATTGTTAAAATATTTTGGTTGTTCCAAAAGTATAAAATCATGTCATACATTTTCAATGTATGTAACTTTCACGAGAATGATTAAAATAATAAATGAATGTATCTCAAATCACCTCAAGTATTTCAAATTCACTCTTAAGAAGGAGATATTCTTGCAAAAGATATTGCTAATGTCCAATATAAGAAATTATATGTGTAAACAGAACAAAATCAGTATGTATTTCATGGCGGTGCTCTTAGTTGTTTGTTCCATAGAAGAATAATGAGCAATCATCAGAATTTTGTTGTTGAAAGGTGTGAAGCATAGAGTTTAGAATAAATAATAGAGGGGGCATAAGTTCGCAATCTTGAAGCCGTGTGGGAATGGTCCGCCATCTTGCACTGGTCCATTTTTGATTAGTTTTTTGCTTTTTGCTTTGCGTCGACGTGTACTATTTCGAATGTGTTCTTTAAACTTTTATGTTTAAATATCTTTTTGACCCTCCAGACTCCCAAAAATACATTTTTCATGTATTTTAGTTAGATTTCGACGACCCTATTGGATAGTTTTTTAGTTAATCCTTTTCCTTACGTCATGATTATCCTTGCACATTCATACTTAAGGTGCAGCAACACGTGTCTTAATCGTGTATAACTTTTATTTTATTTTATATTCTTTGACTACAATTTATTTTAACATCAGTTTATATTTATTTTTTAACAATTCAAACTGTTTTACATGTATTTATGATTTTATCCTGTACGACGACCAACTCTGTGATAATAATAATAATAATTTTATTAGATTCTGTAGACACAATAATACAGTGTATAGAACAAGTCAGATAAATATACTACAAATTACATGTTAAAAAATTCATTCAAATCATAGAAGCTGTGTCTAATTAGAAAAGTCTTCAATGATTTTTTAAAAAGTTTGAAATTATTTTCGTTTTTTAAGTTTTCAGGCAAGTTATTAAAAATTTCTAAACCCAATCTGTTTGGAGAGTTTTTAGTAATATTTAATCTAGATTTTGGGATATAAAAATTGCTCTTATGACGAGTATCATAATCGTGTAGACTTGAACTCATGGTAAATGATGTTTTATTCTTATAAATGAACAGACAAAGTTCGTAGATGTAAATTGAAGTTAAAGTCATGATATTTAATTCCTTAAAACTATCTTTACAAGAAGTTCTCGAGGTTATATTTGTAATGCAACGTACAATTCTTTTTTGCGCTACAATAATTTTATTCACAATTGTTCGTTATGAGTGATTGCTACAATCCTGTAATTAGACAGTTTCTGTAAGTATGGGATGTTGAATCCACGATTTCTCAAATACTATAAGAAATTTTAAATACGGATTTCTCAATCTAACAATAATGGGAAGAGTTGATTAAGTTTTGGTAACAATTGGACAACCGGAAGTAGTAGTTACAAGAAAAAAATCATCTAAATTAGGTGCGTTCAATGAAGTAAGCAAATCTAGCAAATGCTAGGTAAGCAAACGAGACTTGTTGCTTAGTGCGCTGAACGATTTGCTAGATATATGACGAACTGTCATCCACAACTGTCATCGAGATACGTATATAGATGTCAAATATAACATTGTGTAATTGTGTACCTGTTGTATTTCTTTTCTTGGTCTGCGAACATATGGAAAATGAATTTATATATTTATTTTCAAATAGTGGGATTAATTTGGAAGAAGCTATATTGACTATAACAAAATATTTCAAATTTAATAATGTTATAAACATCCATCATAAAACTCTCAAAACCTTTTTTACATGTGGTTGATAGACACACACCATATAAAGAAATAGAAACAGTTCAAGTTAACTTCATGTATGTAAAATTTGTATTTCCCGCCATTATATTTGACACTTAGCAAGACAAGCGAGAAAATTGTGGCTTGGATTGCTTGCGAGCAAATCAAGCAAATGCTAGGCTAGCAAAGTCGTTCAACAAATTTTACTTCCGGTTGCTTGTTTTGCTTGGCTTATTGAACGTACCTATAATTTATCGAAAATAAACATAAATGTCACTGTCAAAAATATTTGTAGGCCACTGTCAAAAATATTTATTTTATTTTGGAATCATAAACTTGTTTATCCGCTCTCAAAAACGGGCGCAATTTGGCTTTTATCGCCCGAGAGCTTATAAAGTTGCCAAGCAACAACTATTCAAACGTCAAAATCGTCGCTTTTAGATACATGTTAGACAACATAATAAATTCGTTAAATTACATTTTTTTAACACCGCTGCTCGTAAAATTATTCGTATCCTTTCTCTTATACGTCTATTCACTTCTCTGGAACCAACTTACTCTGCGCAGCGTCAAATTCATTCGATATTTCTTTTGAATAATCGATATCTTCCATTTTCATTTGACACTAAATTAAAATTTGTTATAAACAAACAATATAGATGGAAACCACAGCATACTTAAAATTCACGACTCCAGCACAATGATACCGAATAAAATACTCATTGAATCCTTGAATTTCGAAAACCAATATAAAATAAAACGTTGTATGTACCACGGGCTACGCGTCGAGCTTTAAACATTCCCCCGTGCTACAATCTTTTGATTATGCCCTTAATACATAAATAACTATTGTACATCATTATGAAGATTATGAAAATAAAAAAAGTCAACAACGCAAAAGAATATACGTAAAAAAGAATATAAAAGGAATTTGCGAAAAAATGACGAATATAAAGAAAAAGAAAAGGAAAGTAGAAAAAGAAAATTTCAGGATATTGAATATAAAGAAAATGTATGTATTGTACATAATTTATATTAAAATATCCCATAGATTTTGCTTATATATGAGAATTATTTTGTAGTGAGACATGAAAATATGTATTTGTATTTAAAAATATTTTTTGTTTTATGCGTACAACCAGGTAAAATATCTGGCGAGAAGTTATGTGTTTTATGCGTACAACCAGGTAAAATATCTGGCGAGAGGTTATGTGCTGGCCATAACAGATTTTTTCTGTTGGAACCCCTCATCCATTCTACAGTCGACTATCGCTCAAGTTCAACATATTTAGTAAATTTTAATAATAAATACGACAGTTTACTATTTATTAGACTATAGAAATAGACCAGTGCAATATGGCCGACGCTTCATTCACCTTCCGTCACTAGGCATCAAGGTCATTGCCAAAGAACTATGCTTCACGCTCCCTCTATATACATTCTTAACTCTATGGTGTGAAGCCTCGTAAAATTCATCAAAGAATGTTGCAATAAAATGGAACTGCGTCTATTGATGAAAGAAGACTACGAAAGTACGAGTGGGTAGAGATGTATAAAAGTGGACGGATGGTTAGATAAAAGAAAAGGTGATATTTTTGTTGACGACACAACCAAAAGCAGTTTTTTTTCTGTTATAATAAAGAAGATGACGTATCTTCGGTATGGATGGTTCCAAGACCGAGAAACAAAAACATCCACAACATGTTGTGGATTTATTTAAACTTACAAAGACCAAATATTTATTTGTTATTTTTTTAAATATACCGTAACATAACCTCATACACAAGGCTATGAGAATATAACTTAAGAAAAGATTGTATAGAATGGCGGATTTGCAGCCCAGCCGTGGTGTAGTTGGTAACACGCAACAGTACAAATGTTGAGATCGTGGGTTCAAATCCCGCCGGCTAGCATTCTTTTCTTTCCTTGATTTAAAATCAAATAAAAAATAGCACTTACATTCATATTAATCTACTATTTGCAATACATTCCTGATAAGGTTGCGCGAATGTTTGACAATTCACAGGTGTTTAAACGTAGTGGTAGTTTAGATATACCCCACACCTAACATGTGATGCGGGTCTCCGGATTTGCAGCCTAGCCGTGGTGTAGTTGGTAACACGCAACAGTACAAATGTTGAGATCGTGGGTTCAAATCCCGCCGGCTAGCATTCTTTTCTTTCTTTCCTTGATTTAAAATCAAATAAAAAATAGCACTTACATTCATCTTAATCTACAATTAAATTAAAGTATTTGGTAGTTTTCTAAACAAACCTTAACAAAACCTAACCTAACCTAACACACAAATATTAAATTAATTTATAGTATTGAAACCGTGTGTTTATGTATACGGAAACTGCATTAAACCCAAAAAAATAACTAAATTATAAACCGCAGAACATTGATTTTGTTGATTCTTATCGAAGCATTCTTGGAATTATAAATGTTCCGTCACTGTGTAGCGTAGTAGCCATTTGTATGTCAATCTGCTCTTTATTCACTGATTTCGCTTACCAGGCGTCACCTCATAAGTTCTCGAAATTGTAGAGAAAGCACCACAGGGATCACGTTTGCGCTATCTGAAAATTGGAATAGTTTTCAAGTTTCTTTTTAAGTTAGAATCAAACTCGAATCAACAGAATCAAAACCGATCATATAACGCCCTTGGGGCCCCATTCTGTAACTCGGTGACTCTCCCATAGATATTGATTTGACAAACAAAAATCCCTTTTAATGTTATGTCAACATACTTGATTGGTTAAAATTTAAAACCTTAAATTAAAGTATTTGGTAGTTTTCTAAACAAACTTTAACAAAACCTAACCTCTATTTTTCTTTTAACTAACTGTTAAGTTAACAGACTGTTTAATCGGAGTTTAATTTATTTTATTTCAATAAAAGAGCGCCGTATTATTAATTGTCATATACCACGTTTTGTATTGTTTGACAGTTAATCCGACGTTCATTTATTGAAATTATAGCATACTAGATCTCTTCTTATAACATTTTGAATTAAGCTCATTCGGGTAACAAAGATGATAATTTATCATTTTTGGTAATTTGTAAATCAATAAAATTGTGAAACAAAAAGAAACAATATATCATGTTATTAATTTGCAAAGCATTATTAATTAATATCAGCTCAAAGTAATTGTTCTATTTATATGATGTATATTTTCATATAAATATCAATAAATCACTTTGATTGTTTTCATTTTTTGGTTGAATATTTAATATCGCTCGTTGCAATTTAACAATATAAAGTACAAAATAAAAAATTATTGCTCGCAGTTGACTTTTAATTAAATAAAAACTGAAATTACAAACACTGTACGTTGTTTGTTACACATGTTCTATTTGTTTAATTTATACATAATTTGCTACACGCTGCAGCATAAATTCATTATTCGAATTAATGTCATACGTTTATTCCTCTCGATATTCTCTATTTTTCGAATAGAATGAAATCAGTAATGACATTCATAATAGACATTAATTACAATTCATTGTATTATAGATATTATTCTGAATAGGAAGGTTACTCATAATATAGATTAGCGAATGTCAATACCTATTTATTAATTGCTATTTTGAATCTAATCCATTTATAAATTATTCATTAGCGTTGTATACCTATACAGAAATGTGATAGAATTCGCAGTAATTAAGATTATGCGTAGGTCAGATTGAGCTTATACAATTGTGTAGACGCAATCACTTTGTATGTAAATGATACTGGCCATATTAAAACGTCACACAGCGCAGTAGATATGAAACAAGATTTGGTGTAATATGAAATCGAATTTTTTTTGTTATATTATGGCTAATTACTTAATTCTGCGTGTGCCAATCTGTTTTTATTCGCAGACTTCGGTATCATATACATACCAGGTGTAACACGAAAACCGGGCCATAGGAAGTTTTTCCTTGCTCAAAAGTAGCCTATGCATTTAAGATAATAATCCTTCAAATAAATGTTAGAGAATTAAATTTTGCATCTAATTTAATAATCATATTTTCTTACGCGAGTTTCGTAATCGAGCAAATTGAATTTAAAATTTTATAAAAGTTATTTTTTGTGGTGTACGGGAACGTATCTGTCAAATTGTCTCTATCTATTGGAGTCCTTGGATTCCTTATTATTGAAAATGGATAATTATTATTGAAGCGAAGAAAAGTAACAAATGATTAAAAAGTAGGTAATATTTTGACGCAAATTGTATTTTATAATATCTGACACGAAAAATGTCATTGGTCATTATATTTGTTTGCGATTTTAATTAAATACTATGGCTAACACTATAAAAAGTAAGTTTTATAAAATTTTACTTTGCACATTGCTGTTCATCGTGTTCCCCAAAGAAATGGCGGTTTTATTTTTTGCAAAACATATAGAAATTAAAAATCGAATGTGATTTCTAGACGGAATGCCATGATTTTACTATAAAAAAAATGGCCAGCACATTACCTTTCGTCAGTTCTATGTATTTTATACAATTCCCATACAGACAGTTTCTCGCGAAAGATTCTATATTTCCAGTACATTACATTCCTTCAGCTCTATGTATTTTGTACAAATTCCATACAGAAAGTTTCTTAGAATTGATTTTATATTTGCAGTAAAATTACAAACATACTATGTCAATCGCACTTGACATTGACATCTGTCTATCATGAGTCTATCAGAATTTTTAAATTATTAAATTCCAGTGTTATTGCCTAGCTGTATGTAATATGTAATAAAATCGTATAGAGATTAAAATATTCTTTAATATTTATAATAACATTAAATATGAAAAAATTATATTTAACATCGTTTTTTCAAGAAAAACTGTTAAAATCTTCAAATCTAATCAGGAATACGAAAGAATTATAATTTTCAGAATTGTAGTGGTCGAGTTATCGACGGAGAAAAAAACGTCACACACACACACGCACACACACACACACACACACGCACACACACACACACACACATATATATATATATATATATATATATATATATATATATATATATATATATATATATATATACACAGACATACAGACATCATCGCAAAAATAGTAAAATCGTATTCTAGGGACTCTAAAACGTGCTTATTCATTAAAAACTCATCATCGAATTTTTTGACCAAAAACAATACCGTCCTTACCTAAAGGTATGAAGAAGATTTTCGTAATAGGGTGCGATTATGATTTTTTTAAATGTCTGGGAGTAGCCAATAACCAATGAAATTGTTCGTGATCCGTATATACAACTAGGATGTCTGGCCATAATTTTTTTGTGTCTTGTAGGGTAAAAATTGTCAGTTGACTAAAGCTCGGATGGAATGGCATGAACAATTTTTGATAGGTAAAATGCACAGCAATAAAATGCTTAACCGTCTTCCGTAACGATTGAAAATGTCTGGCATTGATCATCGGCTACATTTAAAGAATGCAGATTCTAAAATATAATTTTTCGAACATTTTTGGGTCATGACCCACAGCTGGGTAGATCGTCTTTTTTCCGGGGAAGACAGCAAATCGTTCTCCAGGGTATTTATAGTGAACACCAAGGGTCAGTATTTGGAATACCATCATATATTTTTCAAGTAGCACTAGCTCTCGGTCTGTAATGAATTAGAGTTGCAGAATTAAATTCTCTAAAATATTTATTTGAAGTATTGAAAATGACTATTTTTGCGCAATAAAAACTGTTTTCCCATGTTAAACGCCTATGAACCGCTTTCCGATTATACATACGAAACTTATTCCGATTTCTAAACTATTCAATATTATATAAGACTGAAATCAACTGCACTTTTTTTATTACGAAAAAAGTGAACTAAAATCCGCAATTTACAGCATATTTCAGAGTGCATGGAGCTAGTGATATTATTAACAGTTTGTTTGACATATATAATAATAAACAAAACATGACTAGTTACTAGTTTCAAGGCATTCTTAATATACTGTAAATAGCGAATGTTATTAAAAAATTATACTTTTTCGTAGTTGTCAGAACATACAGAGTTTCAACGTTTTAGTGCGCTCAACTATCGCACTGATGTTAATTTTCAACCCTATCTACTATTCCGTTTCACTCGGACAAAGTGTTCGCTGTAGTTGCCAATCGTATTTGAACTTCTGATCTCTCGATTGCTATTTGCTTTGCTATTTCGTTCATTCATACTTCATTATTGGTTGCATGTGGGTCGTATTAACTAGCTAACTATATATAGCACATGTTTAGCAAAGATTGCTGCGGTTTTATTGATAATATTTGAAGTTTCACATAGTTTGCTTCAGTATCAACATGATGTGACGAGAGATTTAATTTTCACCAATACACGTGTGAGCAGTTTCAATAGTTATTTTGCTTTGAGAATTTAATGTCCCTTTATAATAGCATGTTTAAACTGGAACATATTACTTATCTCTGTTATATTCGATTGTAGCATAATTATTTAATCAGTTCTTGATTTTTGTACTTTTAAATGGCAGTGAAATACATGATTTATTGTAAAAAGGCTGTCCATTGGTTGTAATAAACATGGTAAAATCATTGAGCATTATTTTATTGGTTCTAAAAATGTCATTATTTGTCACTTGTTCTCATGATGTGGCACATAGTATTTCATTTTCTCAGATTATAAAAAAGCTTAATGCCATTTTCATTTTGAAGTTTAAACGATGTCAAACAAAGCAAAAAAAAATGGCAACAAATTTTTCAAAAGTTTCTTTTAAATGACTGGCTTAGTATTGGCCTCGAATGATCGTTTTATCTTCGTAGTGATTAGGTCTTGAAGATCATAGTCTTGGCTTTGCATCAAAACTTTAGAGATAATTCATAACTGTATAATGTTTAAAACTAGTTTAATTTCTATTAAAACTTTGGGGAATTCTGTAGATATTAGCAATATTTCTGCACATATCTCCGTAGTCTATATAAAACTGTATTTTGTCATTTAGCCGTGAAATCTAAAACCTCATCTAGTTTTCAAGTATACGTTAAGAAAGGGTATTTTTCTATTTTTATTTATTTTAAACAGAAATGACGCAGTTTACATATTTCAATTTATTAAGGCCCGCTGCTATTAACTTTAGTTAATGTGAGTGTTAGTGACAACCAAAGGTTACGTTGCAAAATTGTTTTTACCATCTTTGGTTTAGAGCTAATTGGAAGTTCGCATCACTTCTAACCTTCAATTTAATTCTTATCGATTAAACTGTCACTTTATCTAGAGGTGGTAGGAATCGGGCCTTATACCAAGTAACAAATATATTTTTAATGGAAACTGTGTAAATCAAGAGGTGTTCTTGAATTTGAACGTTTTGGTATTGATATAGGTCTCAATTTTCTGGCATGCTCTTGTCTCGAGTATTGATGTTTATTTTATCAAAACCAGAATCAATACCAAGAGTAGTTTTGGTATTGACCGAAACACTAACTGATACGCTTGTGTAATATTGGACAATTAAAATAAAAATAGAATTCAATTTTGATGAAAAAATATTTCATATTTCATATATTTTCAACTACGTTACATAAAATGTTTGTAGCAGGTCATTATAAACACATAAATATCAACACATATACACACATAAATAATTGCATGGTAATAAATTAATATAATAAAAATATATATTAAACAGAGTACTTAATTAAATATTAGAGACGGTAAAGAATCTTTAGTTTGTTGAAGATATTCATCTACTGAATAGAAACAGTTCTTCAGAAGATAAATTTTAATGTTTGATTTAAAAAGTTTATATGACAGATTCTTAATTGATTCAGGTAAAACATTGTACAAGTTCAGATTCAGAGAATTATTCCTTGATTTATTTAATCTAAATTTGGGTACTTTTAACAGATTCGATGAATTTCTAAAAGAGTAGCACAAATGAACAGACAAGGCAGAGGCATTATTCCTAAAAATATGAAATGAGGTTTACAATGATCTCTGCAATTGACGCCCATAATAATTCTTATTACTTGCTTTTGTGCTTTAAAGACTCTGTTTGCATGAGAAGAGTTACTCCAAAGAATAACACCATAACTTATTAACGAATGGAATAGTGCTTGTGTAATATTGGACAATTAAAATAAAAATAGAATTCAATTTTGATGAAAAAATAATAAAACAATGTAATTATAACACAATCCCCAAGACAATGGAAACACCTCTCCTATGTTGCACTATTCATACAGTATATTCCGTAACTTAACCACGATCGTGGTTATGGTTTTCTTGTGGTTCACGTGGTCAGGTTATGCTTATTGAAAAGTGGTTGTGATTCGGAACATCTTGGTTAGTTTGTGTAGGTAAAGCAGGGAACCACCGCATCATTAGAAATAAGTGACAACGTAACTCTATTTGTCTATTTTATACCAACTTAAATATTATACATATCAGTATATTAATATTAATTATATGTTTATACAATTTTATTTATTATATTATAAGAAATAAGAAAATGACCACAACAAGCACAAAATAATTGTGGTCGTTGTGGTCACGAAAAAGCAGGGACTCGAACCGAAAAATTTTGGGGTTCGGTTACGGTTAACGGTTTTTACATTAATAAAAATTCGATTTCGGTTATCGGTTACGGTTTTTTTGAAAACATTATATCGGTTTTCGTTTCGGTTAAAAAAACAAATAAGTTTCGTTTTCGTTACGGTTTCGGTTCTTTTTGGTTTCGGTTTAAATGAAAAATTAGCTTAGCTTTTATTTTTTGCAACATGAAATATATTTAGTACCTATTTCGTAATATAATATCATATTAATTCCTCGTTTCACTAACAACTAGTACTAATTGATATATTCGGCTTGTTCGGAATTCAAAATTCGAAACGAATCTGTAAGTAATTATTTTAAGTAAAAATATAAAGTTAGGTAGGTACTGTTAGTTAAGGTGTAATTTAAAAATAAAATTCGCGGTTCAAAAAGTAAGTATGAGTTAAAATTTTCACATTTTTGCAACAAAAATTAAATACGTTTCGTAAATTATTAATATTTTAATTGTAAGTTTTAATATTAATTCTATTACAATAGTAATACGTAAAATAAACGAGGGATTGATTGAAAAATGTCAACAAATCAGTATTTTTTATTATAATTGCAAAAAATAATTGAAAAATGGAGTAAAAAGGTATGCAAAGCATTTCTACGAAAATATGTGGATTAATAAAAAATACATATTTTTAAATTTTCGGTTTTAGTACCGATATTATTTCGGTTCGGTTATGTTTTCGGTTACAGAACAAATTTATTTTTCGTATCGGTTTTCGGTTTCCATATTTGAAGAAATAAAATATAGGTTTCGGTTTTCTGTTACGGTTTCATAAAAAGTCAAATATCGGTGCGGTTTTCGGTTACGGTTTCGTTACGGTTCGGGTCCCTGCGAAAAAGTAACCAATACTTTCAGAAACCACATTCCGAAATGGAACCCCGATTTTGAAACCATGTTTTGGTTACATTCCGGAACGCTTAACCAGAACCTTGGTCACCGCGGTTAAGTTACGGAATATATTAATAGTAATACTACAATAGTAATAAATTGTTATTGTACGTACCTACCAGTAATAAGAACTTAAATGCTTTTTTAAAAAATCTGTTAAGATTATGTTCAATAGATTTGGCCAAAATCTTTGAATACAACTATAGGAGTAATTTTAAGTTGTTCAAGTATTACCGAGAGTATTACTGATTTTTTTGGTGGCTAAGTTATGTTTTCATTTAATTAATATTCTTTGTTTAGAATTAGAAAGTTTACAATTTGTATAGATTTTTTGGTGCGGAATAAATTTCAAATTAATCCTAATACTTCAAAATCCAAATGATGCGATTTAGAAGACATTATTCTGCCGTTCAATAAAACCATTACGCTTTACAAGCATCACATCCATCTCATTAACATACTGCCATGTAAGTCATTCTTCTTCCTACTCAAATTTATAATTAATTATCAAAATGCAAATCTCTTTCCATCACGTACAGCATTACCATAATTAACATATACTACCATCTTCCAAGAATTACACAATCCCTCTAAACAAAAAATAAGAGAACAAAGATTTGTACCGGAGATCAAAGACATCTTAGGACAATAAAACAATTGAAGCCACTGCTTGGATTACTGATTAGCATCCGAGTAACATAATACGTAATCGTAGAAAAATCACAATAGTTGCTGCGTTAGCAGGAGCCCGTGATTTAAAACTTGCATTGAATAACTTTATGAATAAAACTACGTCTGCGAGGTTAGAACTTACAGAAACTGAGTGTCCTTTGAAGAATGATGGATGTAAGATTATAAACTTTGCCACCTTGCGAATGTATACACAGTAATCAATAAATAGTAGGTATTCATAAAAATTAAGGATTGATGATAAAATTACATTACTTGGGCTACAAATTGATACCAGAAAAAAGTTCCGACGAAACATTGGTCTTTTCAATAAACGCAGAACCTAAACTAAAAGTTTTTCTTATTTATAAATTAAATTATGAGTTTCCAAAGTTATTTAATATTAACTTCGACAAATATTCTGAGTTTCTAACTAAATATGTGACTTGCTAGCAACCCGACTAATAGGCCTATTCTGTAAAATATTCGCTTAACGAATCGTTATCATAACGAAATCGCTATTCGTTATGGCTACTTAACGACAATCGTTATCTTCGTATCCACATTCTGTAACACATTTTAAAAATAATAACCTGGAAAGCAAGTTAAGAACTTTATTTCCTAAAATCAAAGTACAATTTTAAATGAAATACATAAAATAATTCAATATCTCACACAAAACTTCTAGGTCAGATAACTTTTGGCGAAAGTTAGCTGTCAACCTGTCTCTTCTTCTTGTTGTTGACTATTCTAGAGCTACTACTACCACCATCTGTAGACAAATTGTGAAGCTTGCGCTAGACGCTAAGAATACCTATATAGACTTATTAAATAATTTGAATATTACCTTGCAAAAATATTATAATATGACGGGGTTTTGAGATCACTATTCAACATAGTAGCAATTTTATTTTGACACGAATAAAAATACTGAATTATTGACAAAACGTTTATGTAACGAATGTTTTTTTTCAGTCAGACTATATCGTTATCTTTTTTCGCTACGTAGAATTAAATTATTGTTTACAGAATACCACTTTAAGGATTATCGTTATAATTAACGAAATGACAAATGATAACAATGCATAATGTCTTAACGAACGTTTACATAATAAGCCTATTAAACGATTTTCGTTATTATTATAACGATATAACGTTTTAACGATTCGTTATGTCATAACGATGCTTCCAGAATAGTCCTATAAATATCAAGATATTATATATTCTTCAAGTGGAGTGACTAGCTAGTCATCTATGTGTAGTGGAGAACTCAGATTACCAATTTGTAATAATATGTTTATTTTGAGTGACAGTCTTGTGATCAGTAGGTTCAAGTATATTTCATAGAAGAAATAAGAGGGCCGGGTGACTGCTTAAAAATACCTTTTGGTATCAGTGCACCCAGGGTTTTCGACATTCAATTAAGATCTTGTAGTTTACTTAAGAATCATCGGACGAAAACCATGACAAAAATAATATTGTTTTGAGAAAGATCGTAAAAAATATGATATAAGAGTACATTTAGAATAAAGATCAGTAATGAAAAACCGAGGTGGCTGTATTTTATATGTTATCTACTGTCATCAGAAAGTTTATCGATGGTCTTCGATATATATATATATATTGTAACGTAAGAGAGAAGGTACCTACGACACTTGGTTCGTGAGCCCCCGGCCAGCGCGTGCGAGCCGACGCCTATGAACAGAAGCGTTCTAGTAGGGAGGAGTAAGGGGACTACTGTGTAAACAAGAGGGAAGATAAGAGTAATTACAGGCGCATTGTTATGACGTGAAGAGTTTTCTAGAAAATATTAGAACAACGTACGTATGTTCGAAGATAGTCACATAGAGTGTTAGTCCGTCAGAAGGACAGCTACATAGATAGTAAGAAATAAGGAGTCAGTGAGTTGAGTAGCACATCAGTATCGTGGTGAACGTATGCAGTTTAGTGTCGAGTGAAATATTCGGGAAGTTAATGGTATACTGGGATAGTTGTGGAAGTGATTTCTCGGTAGTTTTGAAGAATATTGAGAACTAGGTAAACGGGGCAGGACAGAGAGTGGAAGTGGATACTCGGCAGTGGTGATGAAGAGTTGTGGCATACAGACAGTCGGTGACTCTGAAGCTGTGGAAGTTAGAACAGTTAGTCCGTCAGAAGGACAGTTAATTAGTTAGCTTGTTACATAGATAGAAAGTGAGGTGAAAGAAGTGAATTCTGTCCGGGCAGTTGAATATTCAGACGCTATTGAGTCAGTTGAGTATATAGACGCTGTGGAGGTCGGTAGGTCAGACAGTTGAATGTGATATAAATAAATAATCAGTAATATCGTATAAATAAATAATCGTGTTAATTGTTTAAATAAATAAATAAATAGTGTTAGTGTTTAACTAGTGAATTATATTCGTAGTCTTAATTTAATATTTGTTAAATATTAGTAATCGTTCTAGTTATTATATTTAATTATGGTTTTAATAAACATCTATTTTAATTTATAATAATTCTTTGATTTTCACATTTCACCTAAATAAATAAAAACGTTACAATACGTCTTTCTGTGACTTAATGCGTGAACAACTGTGGACGATGCAAGCATATATTGAAGAAATTTGGTGGTTTATCTTGTTAGACATAGGAAGATTCTGGGTTTAAGTCCTGGTGAAGTTCGTAAATTTTTTACTGAAATCTATCTTCAGTATACAAAGTCATCAATAAGGGTAAAGACCTATAATGGAATCGGCATCCATTGAATCAATGTCATGTTATAAAACAAGAAAATACTTATTGGTTATTGCAAAAATACCAATGTAGATATATCAGCAAAATCTAGCAGGACTTTAATGGCAAAATCACAGAATTAGTGACATTTATAATCAAAATAAAAAGCGCAATTTATCGGAAGTCGGATTTATAAATCACTACAGTTAAGTGTCTCATTTTGCGTTCCGTATTTCCGATTTTTTTTTTGGTACACTGAACTGGTAGCAACTGTCTACCAGCTTAACATGGCGTCTAGTAGATATGTTTTTACGGCCTAGACCTAGACCGGTAGCAATTGACAACTTTTTGTTTTGAGGTTAGAATTTGGATTTAATTATTTTTTGAGTATTAGAAACCTAAATATACATTCAATTTTTTAATATTACCTATAAATGTACATTTTACTATTCACAAAGCTTTATTTTAAAATGCTAACATGCTTGATAATATGTCAATGTGCCAAAAAATGTCTTAATTAGCTATTAACGGCGAAATATTTTTATCGAAGAAAGAGAAAATGTTTATTTATTTGTCAAAAATATGTACCTTTGGTCAGATTCGAATCTCTGTCTTCAAAGTCATGATCATTAGTTTAACTCATCTTCTAAGAACCACACAATAATTATCGATAAAAAAATAAAAGAACAAAGACCTCCTCTCAGATCAAAGACGTCTTAGACAATAAAACAATAGAACTCACCACTCCGTTATTCGTTTATCATCCTATGAGCGTATGGTCACTACAATGGTCTTAGCACGTGGTGCTATATACTCCCAGAGAGTTGCTTTTCCATATGGCTTGTGAATATCGTATAGAATTGAAATCACACAACGCAGGCATGTTTACACGTAGAACGACGCACGGCGTTCGACTGAGGCTGAATATGTTTGTTGTATAGTGTGTGTTTGTAATGTTGTATATGTAATGTAACGTATAGAGGAATGGGCGTGCCGGGAATCCTGATTGAAGAATGAACGGCTTTGTGCCCCTCTGCGTGTGTGAGAGTGTACGTGCGGATGTTGTTTCTGGATGACTGGTGATTCAATTTGTATCTACTGAGGTACATCGCACATCAAATCAGATCAGATCGCAATCGCAACACTATATTCTAATCAAAACGCTTTATTGATAATATTGGCAGAATTTAAGTTTTGATTAATGCTCTTCAACATTAATTAAAATAGGAGTAGATGGTTTCTATTCGTACCTATTGCAGATGATCTGCTTTGAATGTCATAGTTTGAAATAGGACACAATTTTTAATTACCTATACGAGGGTCACGCTAGAATGATTGAGAATAAGATGGTCCACATTTTTTTATATTTTTGATTTTAAATATGTTCAAAGTAGACCCCTTTCAATCAATCATATTTTGGAAAGTTTTCAAAATAATCGTAAATTACTACATCAATCTCTTATTAGACTTCAGACGCAATTCATCGAAATAGTCCAAAAACAAGACAGTGGCATACAAATATTATTGACAGTGACATGTATGTGTGAATTACAAACATTTGAATTTCTTGCCTTGAAGTAGTTTGATCTGAGAATTTTTACATCAAATTATTTTATATGCATTTCTTTATCTCTAAATCTATAGACGATATAATAATGAATTTATATTTATCGAATAAAGAATTTAACGTTCTTTAATATAAGTATTTACATAAATTTTCGATAAATAATATTTAGATGATTTTTTTCTTGTAACTACTACTTCCGGTTGTCCAATTGTTACCAAAACTTAATTAACTCTTCCCATTATTGTTAGATTGAGGAATCCGTAGTTAAAATTGTCTTAAGTCTTATAGTATTTGAGAAATCGTGGATCCAACATCCACACATCCACACACATATACGGACATCATCGTAAAAATGTTATAATAGGATTCTAGGGACCTTAAAACGTGCTTATTCACTAAAATCTGGATATGCGATTTTTAGCATGAATCCAATACCTCTCTTAGCGAGAGGTAAAAATTATAACTACTCGACCGTTTGCAAGGCACTTTGTATAACTTGACTGGACTATAAGACAGTTAGAGTGTATATTATATATTTTTGGTCGATCTTAAAATTTTTAAACAGTTTATACAATTTAATTAAAATATGAAAATATGTATTATTCATATTTTGTAAAAAATAAAAACGAAATTCACATTAGCCAATTTCGTTGAATGAAATTCATTAATTCAGATGGTATTTGCCTCCATCCTGTGACACCTACGCTAGAATTAGACATTAACAAGAAGTCCACAATGAATATTTAAAATTCCCGCGTTTTAATATATTCTGATCTAAATATAGTTCCTCTTTTCATCAAAACTACTAGAACCGAGCTTAATAACTATTGAACCTTAAACATCCTTGTCTAAACTTAGTATCGAAATTAAATTGATAGGAGCATGCGGTGTAAAGGGAAAGGTAATAAATTTACTCCGACCTTCGAAAAGCGATTAATTTATACAAAGTGATGGGGAAATTGTAAATGAATTAGAATATAATTAATATTCAATAAAATATATTTCCTAATGGCTTCAAGCAAAATTGTAACTGTTCATTTTGTTTGTCATATATGACATTGTATATTATCTTGTTTGATAACACTTTACTGTTAGTTACAGTTCTACGAAACAATGTAAAATTTTCCATAATTTTTACTTTTTAATACGAGAAATGTATTAACATAATAGAAAAATTTAAATTAAAAGAGACTAAAGTGCAAATTTTGTTTTCAAGAAATGTACGCTATGTTTAAATATCGGGGGTTCTGTGTGAAATTTGTTATACATAGAGGAAAGTTCTAAATACGAAAAAAAAAAAATCTGATGTGGCCAACACATAACCTCTCGCCAGATATTTTACCTGGTTGTACGCATAAAACGAAAAATATTTTTAATACAAATACATATATTCATGTCTCACTACAAAATAATTCTCACATATATTTGCAAAATCTATGGGATATTTTAAAATAAATTGTGTACAATACTTACATTTTCTTTATAATCAATATCCTGAAATTTTCTTTTTCTACTTTCCTTTTCTTTTTCTTTATATTCGTCATTTTTTCGCAAATTCCTTTTATATTCTTTTTTACGTACCTATATCTTTTGCGTTGTTGACTTTTTTTTTATTTTCATAATCTTCATAATAATATACCTACAAATATTTTTGACAGGGGCATACAAATATTTTTGACAGTGACATTTATATGTCAATTACAAACATTTGAATTTCTTGCCTTGTAGTAGTTTGATCTGAGATTTTTTACATCAAATTATTTTATATGCCTTTCTTTATCTCTAAATCTATAGAAGATATAATAATGAATTTATATTTATCGAATAAAGAATTTAACGTTCTTTAATATAAGTATTTACATAAATTTTCGATAAATAATATTTAGACGATTTTTTTCTTGTAACTACTTCTTCCGGTTGTCCAATTGTTACCAAAACTGACTGGACTCTTCCCATTATTGTTAGATTGAGGAATCCGTAGTTAAAAATGTCTTAAGTCTCATAGTATTTGAGATATACTGAATCCAACATCCACACATACACACACACACATCCCCACACACACACACACACACACACACACACACACACACACACACACATATGGACATCATCGTAAAAATGTTATAATCGGATACTAGGGACCTTAAAACGTGCTTATTCATTAAAATCTGGATATGCGATTTTTAGCATGAATACAATACCTCTCTTAGCGAAAGGTAAAAACGTAAAAAAATTCGCATTTTATACCACATTTTAGAGTGCAATGGAACAATTAAATTGTTAGATCTATCAAATAAATAGTGTTTCATCAAGACAAGAAATCTTGTTGATGATCATTTCTTGTTTTGGCTTGATTTTCAAGACGAAAATAAAAGTTTCTTGTTTTGCTCATTTCTGGGCGACGTAATTCTTGTCTTGTTTTAAGGATTCTTGATATTTCTTGTTCCTTGATATTTTAGGGGATCCCCTCTTTCTATCGCTTTATCCAATCCGAACGCTCAAGTATAGCGTTGGCGTCTGCGACTGCCCTTGCCCCATTTAGTTAAATAATCAAATAATGTTACTTTGATGTTGGTTGCGCATGCATTGTATTACTAGTTATTAGTCATTGGTTATTTTTTGTGTTATTTCGATATTCCATTCTTTTTATTTAAAA
The DNA here is from genome assembly GCA_963082715.1 of Harpalus rubripes. Taxonomy (NCBI): domain Eukaryota; kingdom Metazoa; phylum Arthropoda; class Insecta; order Coleoptera; family Carabidae; genus Harpalus; species Harpalus rubripes. The sequence continues at coordinate 33,043,311 of OY720460.1, forward strand.
CAAGAGTGTTCAAAGAAAAATAAATGAGATTCGGAATTGGTTTTATCCCAAAATAATATTTCTCCCTCAGAGGTACTACGTACTACTTCTAGTGTGATAAGGTCTTCACGCTTGTGCTACCAACCAATGTGTTTGATTCTAGAGTCATGCTGTAAAGTTTTTAATATAAATTCGCATAATCCAATAATTACGCTCACTACTTCTAACAATTCGGCCATGAAACCTGTCAATATACCTATGGGGAGAAGTCGACAAGAACCGTTGTATACTACAAACAAGTTAAATAATATATAAAATGGACTTTGAAGTACGGTCGGGCACTAGGGTTAATAGGCTTTTACGGAAAGGTTCTGAACTAAACTATTACATTGGCTAAGTTCCACATAAAGTGGTTGTTGAAATGTTTAGCTTACATTAAGTTCCCTTCCAAGTTTTGTTGTTAAGCCGCAATTTGAAACTTGAACCAAATGGTGTAAATATTAAAATAAAATGGTTTAGATTTATAATAAAGTAGTATCAATCTATACCAAAAGTACGATAGCGAACATTCGGTGAAACCATATCTAATAAAGTAATTAGAAAAACACTCGTCATGTTTCACAAAATTTCAGCATCTAAATCAACCTACTGGTCATTTTTTAGGTGCTGGCCGAGCCCAGTTAGTTACCACAGATGCGTTTCGCTCTTATTGGAGCTCATCAGTGTGGTGTAACTGACGCCTGTTTGCAGAGACATTGACTAACTGGGCTCAGCATGAGATATACTATCTTATACAAGGTAGGATGACTTCAGAGGTAACTAACCACATGAAGAACTATCTACTGAAGATCGCTGTAAAGCTTTGACAGCTACTGAAATAATAACGGTACAATGGCGAACTCTCGGTAAAACTATGTTTATAAAGTAATTAGAAAAACATTCGCCATGTTTTGCAAGGTTTCAGCATCTGAATCGTGATATGAATCAACCGCTTGGTAATTTTTTCATTATTATTTATTTAGATTATAGTAATTTACTGATTTATAAGTATAATTTTCTTGATATATTTATATAAAGTAATTCTATATCTATTTTCAGTGTACCACAAAGTAAACATTTCACTTTTTAGATTAAAATCTATAAGAAATGAGATCAAACCACAATGTCAGTATGTCATATATATATATATATATATATATATATATATATATATATATATATATATATATATATATATATATATATATATATCTTTTTCTATTTTGCGTCTGTGACAATGTAAGAAAGCTATTACAGCACCCAAAAGAGTTCGTTAATAGCTCATTTGACTGCTAAGAATAGATTAAAACAATTTTATTTTTTAAGTTGGTAGCTATGAATGTCGAAAAATACCAAATGTCAAATCTCGCTATATAAAACGAACACACAGGATTGTGAAGAATTTTATTTATAGAATAACGAAGATAGTTGGTGTTACAAAAATAAGTTTAGTTTGAATTCTCCAACGTTACTTTCGTAACACCAAATAACACCAAATTCCCGAGATTTTGAAACTTTTATTTTTTTTAATTTAAAAATCTGGTGTGGCCAACACAATACCGCCATTTACAGCCCGAGCCACAAAAAAGATAAAGGTAATCCTTATTTTTGGATTAACGAATATTACTCTAATTTTGGCTGTTTATTTCTCAAAATATAGTCTAATCTAATCCAAATAACTACCTTTTTTGATAATAACTTCAAGATTAAATTTTAAATACCGGGATAGAACAGAATTCACTAATCCCAAAATGAAGATTAGCTTAAACTACATACCTACATATTTACTTATGCTGGAAACTGTATTGTATTTCTTTCCTATTGTTCTATCTACTTTGGTCTCTTTTTAACGTTACTTTTATTAATTTGAAATGATTAGTTCTTTGGCAGTGACATTTATCTGTCAGTTACATATATTCGAATAACTGCGTAACTAAGGAGTTTTGTTTGTGGAAAATTTAATAATTTTAATTTTTATAATAACATTAATCTCGAAAAAATAACATTTAAAGTTATTTTTCGAAGAATATCTATTTTGAGCTTCAAGTAAAGTGCCATTTCTGGTTACCCGATTTAAACCAAAGAGCACTTTGTTTATTAGAAAAGGTCGAAATACAAGGTTTCAAATTTTTCTGAATGACAGTATTTGAGTTAGAGCGGAGGATCCACACATACATACAAATAGACATCATCGTGGAAATGTTAAAATTGGATTCATTTAGCAAAATCTCGATATGCGATTTTTAGCGCGATCCCTATAAGTACCTCCCTTACCAAGGGTAGCGGGAGGTAAAAATGGGATAAAAGGCGCAAACTAGACAAAATAATATAAAGAACTCATTTCATAATTGTCGATTATTTTATTCGAAGGGTTGGGACCATTCCGCTGTACCTCATCAATTCTTTACTGAAGTCTAAACTAATCCTTGGATTATTTAAATTTATTCTAGCATACAAAATTCAATTAGAAGATCTATCGTTAGCAGTCTCTGAACTAATTTCTTAAAATAGGAACTTTCCCTTTCGCAATTATAAGGCATTTATAAACACAAATCCGTAAGCGGTTGGGCGTTCATTGGCAATTAAGATTTACCAATAAACGCCCAAAGAGTTGCTGGTTCATTACCGATCCACACCTCTCACTGGGCACGAGATACGACCCTTGACCTTTACATGGCATCGCAACGCTCGTCGGGTTCATTCATGCCCACGTTCAGATGAATCTATTTATAAAATTGACAGCTAGTATCAATTCATTCACGGAGGGAATTATTTACAAAAATGTTTCCAATAAAAATGATTCACTGATGGTATTTTATTTTATATTTAATTGTTATTCAAAATTGTCATTTAATCCACATACGAGTAAACATGTTTATATGTGGGCAGTAAATTTATACATATACGAGGGTAATTTAGAACATAATTTTTAGCTGTCAAGTTACTGTTACATTCGCCGGTTTACTTAGCGTTGCCAGATTTCTATTTCGCTTCACCCGAACATTTTATACGTACCTCACCTTATTTTTGTTCCATTTCTAATGGCAGCCTGTAAATAAATAAAAATTGCAGCTTTTATCTTGCCTCTCTCTCCTTTCTCGCGAACGAAACCCACGTAAATAATAATTTTGGACTTATTAGATGCAGATTTTACCTCCCGCTACCCTTGTTAAGGGAGGTATAGGGATCGTGCTAAAAATCGCATATAGAGATTTTGATAAATGTTTTAAGGTCCCTAGAATCCGATTTTAATATTTTCACGATGATAAACGTCAAGTTTTGATGGAGAGCAGAAAAATATGTCAGTGGCGGTATCATTATTTAGCAGAATTGAGAAAATTTTGTGAAGAGAATCGTCCAATTATTTATCTCGATGAAACGTGGTACGACACTCACGACACTTTGTCTAACACACCGATGGGAGTACAAATTGTACTGCAAAAGTTCCAGTTTCGCGGGGTAAAAGAATAATTATTCTACATGCGGGAAGTGAACAAGGATGGGAGAAAGAAGCTTTGTTTCTATCGGGCACAATATGAAGAACGCTTGTTTAGATTACCATGACAATGAAAAATTAAGTGAAAGTATATTTTCAAATACTGCCTTGGTAAGTTTAACGGTAAAGGTGCATTCACAAATGAAAATTAGGTTTACGATTTTTGTTTAGGTTTAAGTAAGTCATTCACAAATCAAAGTTTAAATTAGCTGAAAATTAGTTTTGATATGTACAGACATCTATGTAAATGCTTCAAAAACAAGATTAAAACATCGGTAGAGCAGTACTCAACAAGACACCTGTGCGCCGTGAAACTGTCATTCGCTTGGCATTATTGGTTATATTACAGAAATTAATTTATGACAGTCTCCATATTTTTCTCGCATTTGTTTAAAAAGCCGAATTTACCAAGTAGTTACTAAATAAATATGGGTTTATATATCTATATCATTTCATACTCGTTCTCAATGGTGAAGTTTGTGACGTCAAACTAAATCATAAACCTAAAGTTTGAACCTTGCAATATTTAGCCTTATGATTTGGATTTAGAGACCCTAAATTCTGAAGTGTGAATGGAGTCATAACATAATATGCGGCAAAGTCTTTAAATCTAAAGTATAAACCATAAATCTAAACCTAATTTTCATTTGTGAATGCACCTTAAGACCTGTCATAAATTTTTTTAATCCTCTTATCGTTATACCTGCTGAGAAAAGCTAATGGAGTCAATCGCCAAATATTTTCGAACACCTTTAACTGAACATCAAAACAGGGGTGCGTTTAAAATATTTTAAACATTTTTCGTTCTTTATAACAAAATATTTGGATCTTTAAAGTATTTAGTTTGGCAATTATATGAAATAGGATTATTTTTAATCTCCTCTAACAGTAATTCCGACTTGAGGGCTGCTTATACCTGAGACGAACACACTAGAATTTTCGGTATTAATTTTTTTAAATACATCCCTGAATCCTGTTGCTAAAGTCATTTTAAATGCCTCCTGGTATTGAGTACAATTCTAATCTTCTGTAACGGAATACATATGAGTCAGTTTCCTTTCAAATCAAATATAGGAAAATGTTTACAAAAGAAACCACATCTATTAAATAATCTAAACGTCAACTTTCATGCGCTAGTCATTACCGTGCGGGCTTTCACAAGGCGCCCCCTCACGAGTACCTACTCATTGCTGGCGTAGAGAGTACACTAAAGGAGTCACTTTTGAGCCTTTAAAAATTCGAAATAATTTTGGCATCGGTAAGGATCGAACACAGGTCATCAGATTTGCGACCAGGCACACGGCTACTTTATCATCAAGGCTCAAAATCCAACAGTGATAAAAAATGAACATCGCCATTCGAAAGAGCGTAAAAAAGTGCAAACTAAAATCCATTATTATTTCATACTTAGAAGTTATTTTCAATGCCAAAATAACTGCAAGATTTACATTTTTGTCTATATCTTGCAATGGAGAATATTTTGTCTGAGCTCACCGTTATCCTGCACACCCTGTATAATATAAACGAATGTCTTTTAGTGGCATGATAATACATTTCATATAATTGCAAATGCATTTTCAAGAAATATTTATTTTTCTTATTTCATTGTGTTTCATTATACTTGGCTTCAAGCCAGAGCTTAATATACTCTACATTAGCATAAAATTAAAATCTTCCTCTTTTATTTGATCTGCCAGAACCACTAAATGCTTCTTCTCGACCCTTAACCTTTGGAATGAAATCGCTGAGCGATTCTTATCAATTTGCACTGAGATGTCTGCTTCGGCTCAATGTCATTCCCATTCGAGAGATTCCAAATTAAAAACATAATTTTCAGAGGAAAATTTCATTTGGTCGTCGACGTTAGACAGTCGGCAATTCAGTCTAATTTATGAGATGTAATTTTGAAAAGAGATCTTGAGCCTCTTTTAGGTTATGTATGGCTACTTACTGGGAGTAAAATGCTCGTTTAGTTTGCATAAATCATAAGGAAATTAAGATTTAATGTGCATTACAGAAGAAAACACGTAACACGTTTTTCTTTCTCAAGCTGGTTTTCTCGCACAGAAGTCAAGAGTAAAATTTATTTTCACTTAGAGCAAGTTTATATCGAAGCCCTTACTCGGATTTCTAATCAAATAAGATTGAAATAAATCCGAAATAGTAATTCAAATTTAATGTAGGATTAATTGGACTTTTTGCTCTTTTTGTCTTGATATTGGATAGCTTTGTTCATTTTTGATTGTTCTCTAATAATTTTATAATTATCCAAAGTAGATCGTTTTGTAAAAAAGCTCAAACAGCGATGGGGTAATAATCCCAACGCTGCCACCAGTTGTAAAAAATCAGGCGATGTGTGCCTAATCACACCGCAGCTACCAATAGACCTTTCAAAAGAGATAGAAGATATGCGCAATGGGTATCTGCGCATAGTAAAAACAAGTGAGATCCTTGGCATTTGTTTCTAAAAAAAAATAGACGTAAATTGTGAGAGAAGTCTGTGACAACTTTAAAAAGCTTCTCATAAAAAGTTTCAAAAGATTTTGTTGAAGCTAAAATGTCTAACGATGCAAATTTTCACAGCCAATTCAGGTATTGTAATGGCGACAATGTTTTTGACGTTTCACTTGACAGCCCAACTGGCAATTGCTGGAGCCATTTTACTTACTATATGCAGCGATAGAAAGAGATAGCCGTTAAATTGAAAAGGTCTATTGTAAAGAACTCAACCATATTTAATAAATCCCACTGATGTTACCAATTTGTAGTGAACTCAGAGCTGATTTTTTGTAACAAATTGTAATTTTGAATTTGGAATAAAAATAAAATATAGAATTTTTATTAATTTAATTCGCAGAAAATATAGATTCGTAGCCCTGGGTTTTATTGAAATAAATGAGTTTATCCTTCACACTAAGTTTTATTATAAATCACAATAATAAGAGTGGAAGCCATTTTGTTAGAATTTGATTTCTTCTTAATGTTTAATTTAAATTATCAAAATTATTAGCGGGTTGTTACAGTTTATATCATTTTCTAAATATGATTTGTAATCCTAAATCCACTTAAATTCGATTAAGATCGTGGATATAAACTTACTCATAGATACATATGGTTGAGTTAATTGAGTAATATTTAAGTGAACTGTTTAAATAGTAAAATAAAATAAATAAATATATCATCGGCATCTTACCCATTGCTGGGTGTGCCAATCTGCTTTGTACGGAGATATCGGTAATGATGATGACATATTCGTACCGTTCGGGCGTTTACCAGGCGTCACCTCATGGGCAATCAATGCTGGCGTAGAGAGTGCACCACAGGGGTCAATTTTGTGCCATTTTTAAATAGTATGTTATTTTTGTAAGATTATATATTTTGTTACAAAAAAATATGATGTGGCCAGTACATAACCTCTCGCCAGATATTTTACCTGGTTGTACGCATAAAACGAAAAATATTTTTAAATACAAATACATATATTCATGTCTCACTACAAAATAATTCTTACATATATTTGCAAAATCTATGGGATATTTTAATATAAATTATGTACAATACATACTTTTTCTTTATATTCAATATCCTGAAATTTTCTTTTTCTACTTTCCTTTTCTTTTTCTTTATATTCGTCATTTTTTCGCAAATTCCTTCTATATTCTTGTTGACTTTTTTTTATTTTCATAATCTTCATAATAATGTACAAATATTTTTGACAGTGGCATACAAATATTTTTGACAGTGACATTTATGTGTCATTTACAAACATTTGAATTTCTTGCCTTGAAGTAGTTTGATCTGAGACTTTTTACACCAAATTATTTTATATGCATTTCTTTATCTCTAAATCTATAGAAGATATAATAATGAATTTATATTTATCGAATAAAGAATTTAACGTTCTTTAATATAAGTATTTACATAAATTTTCGATAAATAATATTTAAATGTTTTTTTTCTTGTAACTACTATACTTCCGGTTGTCCAATTGTTACCAAAACTTAATCAACTCTTCCCATTATTGTTAGACTGAGGAATCCGTAGTTAAAAATGTCTTAAGTCTTATAGTATTTTAGAAATCCTGAATCCAACATCCACACATCCACACACACATCCACACCCACATCGACACACACATACGGACATCATCGTAAAAATATTATAATCGGATTCTAGGGACCTTAAAACGTGCTTATTCACTAAAATCTGGATATGCGATTTTTAGCATGAATACAATACCTCTCTTAGTGAGAGGTAAAAATGATCAATTCTTATCACAGCCTACCTGGTATGGCTTACCAGGTTTACTATTCATAATTTTCTCTTACGTTTTGTAATTTATTTCTTCATTAAAAATGCATGTCAACTATATCGTTGAATTTATAATTTTACGTAGATTCCAAATATATAAAAATATATAAGGTGCCCCATTTGAAATATGAAAGTTAATGGCACTTCCGGGTGGTCCTGAAGCGCTACCACCAAGCCAAATATTATGATTTGTGAGCCCCTAAGCCTAGTTTACAAATATATCATGAAAATTAAATAATAATTATAAATAAAAAAGTTATTTTGAGTGGCCCGTTTTTCAGTTTCACCTGTATAAATATAATGTTTTAGTGGTAATTCACTACCACGGGTGATGTCGCGCTGTTGTACGGCTAATAATACCCCATGTGAGAGACCGTTCTCCTGTACGACATGTAGGTGACATGTGAAAGATTCACGGACTTCAAGGGGATCTTGTAGCTCAGTTACTAGAAATGGGGAGACCCTGGGTTCAAATCCCAGAGAGATCCTTGAATTTTTCACAAAACCGTCTTCGTTATTTATAATTACTGATACCTACACAATAACGATTAATGTAGGAAACTGTGCCTTTTATTGCAATACGTTTGATAAATATGAACAGCCATTATTTTAATCCTATTTTGCTTTTAAATTATGCCGAAAGTTATTTCAAAATTTAATACTTTAGAATCCCAGTTATTATTTGTCAACTTGTTCTGGTTTATTATAATTTCAAATGCGCCCCAAAGTTACAGCTAGACACTGTAGCAATTACAGTAATGAATGAAATAACTTTCTTAATAAATGTAGATACATTAAAACTGCATTTCTCGTTACGAAAAAAATCAGTAAGAGTTTAAACTTAGTTAAAGCCTAATGGCTTGTATTCCCGCGGTTAAATGACGTAAGTAATCCAACTAGCTATAATACATAACTATGTTTTAATGTGTGGTTAATAGAGAAGTTTCCAAACTTCACGGTTGCTAAGTGCTGGGTTAAGTTAGTGATCTGCTTATAGAATATAGTAGTATATAATCTTAAGTAGTGTTGGTGAAAGACGTTGATCTGAAAATAGCTACGTCATTATCATTACCCTTCATGCTTCATATTGTTGCTACTTGCCTTGGTAATAGAATCTGTTTTTATGCTTGTTTTGAAGAAGCGAATGTCGCATTGTTACGACGTTTTTGCAAACAGATATAATGATTGGATGACAAAGTTCTTTGTTTACATTTGTCGGCAGTATTTTTTGTTCAAATAATCTCAGTTATTTGTAGCGGTACAAGCAGATTATAATAATAAATAACATAAAAAGTGTATAAACAAAGCTTTTAATTTTATTATTTTTTATTGATTACAACAAATGATATTTTGTTTATTGCTTAAAAAAACTCATTGCAAAAATTAATCCAACAAAAAAGTATTATGCAGTATTTTGCAAAGAATACGAGTACTTATGATTTACTATCATATATTTTTTATTTATTTAAAACTGCGGTGGCATTTTGAAAGCTGATATTTTAAGTATTTTTCTTTTCCACCGATATTCCCTTGACGTACTATTGATATTTAGTTGAAAAAAGTAAAAAAAATATCCTTCCAAACGCATATTTCTCTGGCATTGTCATATTAAAAACTATAACTGTAAAATTATTGATTACAACAAAGAATATTTGATTGATTACAAGAATGAATCCAACAAAGGAAATTTCATCAATATTTTAATAAAAGCATTTTGCGAAGAAAAAATACAATAAAATTGTGGTGGAAATTATAAATGTATAGTTTCGAAGGGGCCTTGAATGTCATCATAATTGCTCTGGGCCTCGCGGTTTCTAACAGTGGCCCGGCATCCGGATGTCATTTCTACCATTTCGCAGATGAGGCCGGAGTGTTATGATTAAATATTGGGCGAGTTCTCTTATTACTGAAAAGATTTGTTTAAAAAATTTATCACTTAAGGAGAAAGGGTCAGTTGCATTTCTTAGTGCCGTGTTGTGAATAGATAACCTAAATCTATAAATAACATAAAAATGTAAATAGTACGAATTATATTATATAAAATGCTTACTTGTATATTCAATTTCTATTATGTATATTGCATTGAAGTACTAGTGATATAGTATTCTAACTGCTACTTTTATCTGATTTTGACATTTGTTATCGATCATTAATATGATAACGATAGCATATTACTGATCGATAAATTTCAGTGTGTTATCGATTATCATTATAGTAATTAACGTATCAAGGGTGTTATAAGGACAATAACGCCTGAGGTCAACAGTATACCTTCCGAGGGCCTCCGGCCCGAGGTGTATACGTTGACCGAAGGCATTTTTGTCCGTTTAACTCCTGTGGTGCGTTCAACGTTTAACGTCCGACTATAATTTTCAATATTCTACGGATTACGGATCAGAAGATTTTAATAAAATTTACGGTGTAGGTAGGCTATGACTGCTTCTGCTTGTATTTAGGCTTTGTTCCAGTATCAATATCAATTTATTGACAACATTACCATAGCAACAACTCATAACACGCTCTAGGGTGTTATTTGCTATATAACAACCCTGAAAGCAGGGTTGTTTTGATAATAATAATATACCAGTCGGACGTTAACCAATTTTAATGATCAAGTGACTTACAGAATCCCAATTTGAATCGCAATCGATCATTACCTCGATAATGATCGATAAATAATAATGATTGAGTTACAGAATAGCCCCGAATATTTGAAAATAATTGTTTTCCCATTTTAAACGTCACAGATTATCATGTATATTTGAAACGGTGTTTGAAAGAAATTATTGTACCTATACTACATTAAAGGTAAGGTGTGAGACTATATTTTTGTATATTTCTATATTCACGTTTTGTGAAAGCAAAAGCCGAAAATTTCTACCTTAATAAAATTTTTGCGGTGAAACAATAAAAATATTACGAGAACCCGCGTTCTCGCATGCGAAACGCACGTAAAATGTTATAAAAATTTCCGTTACATTGTGGTTATAAAATTGCTAATGCTTGGCTGTTTTATAAACCTCATAAACGTATTATAAAAATTTAAATAACGACGCAAAGTGCTCGTCCTCCTACAGTTTAATTAATTACATGAGAGTAGAGCAAGTGTTGAACTTTCAGAGGAAGATCGCATTATAATTAGAAAGAGTTACTGGAAAAGATCAGTAAATAATGAAATACAGAACATGCCTAGTATAAATATATATGTATATGATAGCACAGTGAAGCGTATTGTTCTTGTAACAAGAAAAAGCTTATGTTAACATTTCAGTAAACAATAATAGTTTATTTTTGGTACAAAGGGTAAAGGTGATATTTTGTTTTGTTAATGGTGTACTAATTCTACCAAACAAAATACCACTTTTAACACATGATGATTTTGTGTGTAAATGTCAACTAAATAATAAAATATTTTTATATCTAGTTTTATCGATGTGGTAATGATGTCTTGTACCTACAATTTTTAAAATCAAAATAATAAATGACAACAGTAATAGTAAACTTCAATAATTACCTATAAGAAGGAATCATACTTTAAATTAAGAATTTCAGTAAAAGTAAAATTATGCACCATCAGTTTGTTGCTATAAAAAAATTTAATTATTGTAAACGCAACGTCACTGGCCCGAATTGATTATCGTAAATTTTCGGATGAATTCAAGAGAACTAGACCTGTTCGTCGTTTTTGTTTGAAATCAAATCTAGCACCCTTGCAACAATAGCGCCATTTTATTTACTATAAATATTTTTCTTAATGTCAGTATTAATTACTAATTAATTTGATAAAGTTAACGAATTTTAATAAAAATAAATGAAAAGTATACCTAATGCATGCAATGCAGACACCCCTGGAATTGTTTGAGAAGCGTAACCAACGTGGACAGTTTTTCAAACATTTATATCTCGTCTAATATTTTGAATTTTAACATTTTCATCAATTCCTACTGCTAGAATTTTATTTATCAGAAATAAATATAAAAAATATACGGTATAGTCTGTCTAGCGAATGAAAGTTGACGTTTAAATTATTTAATAGATGTGGTTTCTTTTGAAAACTTTTCCCTATATTTGATTTGAAAGGAAACTGACCCTTACGTATTCAGTTACAGAAGTATAGAATTGTACTCAATATCACTGGATGTATTTAAAAAATTTAATACCGCAAATTCTGGTTCGTTCGTCTCAGGTGTAAGCAACCCTTGAGTCGAAATTACTGTTCATAGAATTGCTAAACTAAATAGTTTAAAAATCAAAATATTTTGTTATAGTCAACATAAACGAAAAATGTTTAAAATATTTTATACGCACCCCTGTTTTGATATTCAGTTACACTAGTCGGCCACATATTTTAAGCAAGATAGTAATGTATTTCTGTGCTTTCCTAGTCCAGTATTTAAATAGGTTCATCCACAAATTTCATACCTGACTATTTCGTATAATTATTTTCTAGGGTTTCAAAAGAACCCACATCTATAAAATAATTTAAACGACAACTTTCATTCGCTAGTCATACCATACAATACCTCATTACATTTTTTTTACAATTAAATTAATGTGACACCTATTTTAAAAAATCTGATGTGGCCAGCACATAACCTCTCGCCAGATATTTTACCTGGTTGTACGCATAAAACGAAAAATATTTTTAAATACAAATACATATATTCATGTCTCACTACAAAATAATTATTTTAATATAAATTATGTACAATACATACATTTTCTTTATATTCAATATCCTAATTTTTTTTACTTTCTTTTTCTTTTTCTTTTAATCGTCATTTTTTCGCAAATTCCTTTTATATTCTTTTTTAGGTATATTCTTTTGCGTTGTTGACTTTTTATTTATTTTCATAATATTCATAATGATGTACAAATATTTTTGACAGTGGCATACAAATATATTTGACAGTGACATGTATGTGTGAATTACAAACATTTGAATTTCTTGCCTTGAAGTAGTTTGATCTAAGAATTTTTACATCAAAAAATTTTATATGCATTTCTTTATCTCTAAATCTATAGAAGATATAATAATGAATTTATATTTATCGAATAAAGAATTTAACGTTCTTTAATATAAGTATTTAGATAAATTTTCGATAAATAATATTTAGATGATTTTTTTCTTGTAACTACTACTTCCGGTTGTCCAATTGTTACCAAAACTGACTCGACTCTTCCCATTATTGTTAGATTGAGGAATCCGTAGTTAAAAATGTCTTAAGTCTTATAGTATTTGAGATATCGTGGATCCAACATCCACACACACATCCACACACACACACACACACACACACACACACACACACACACACACACACACACACACACACACACACACATCCACACACACACACACACACACACACACACACACACACACACATACGGACATCATCGTAAAAATGTTATAATCGGATTCTAGGGACCTTAAAACGTGCTTATTCACTAAAATCTGGATATGCGATTTTTAGCATGAATACAATACCTCTCTTAGCGAGAGCTAAAAAGGAGAATAATCTTCAAAATTTCTATTTTAATTTATATTTTTCATTACAGCCGAGGGCATAAGTACCTGCATTACTGAGTGGTGAAGACTCGAGGTAAGAACAGCGCGCAGTGCGGGGCTGTGATGAAACTCCCACCGAGGTAAGTATACTCTTTTTAAATCAATAATTTTCAAAATAAATCAATGAGTTATAACCTTTAATTTTATTAATATAGCTCTATTAAAATTTATTTAGCCTACTTTATTATAGGGTTCTATGATAATAACCCAAGAGATTGTCATTACAGTTAGGAATGACGTATTTCCCAACCTGTAAAAGGTTACGAATCGATATATCACTATAATGATTGTGAATAAAATATATTTCTAATATTTCCAGTTTGATAGTTAATTTTAGGTATAAATTTACAAAGCAAAACATTATTGACGTTTGATGGGGTATTTGAATTATAATAAACTGTAACTGTAACTTTATTTAATATAAATTTATTCTAGGATTACATAAAGGTCAACACAATTTATGAGACGGTACTTATCTAATTATTTACAAAAGAAAAAAAATTGGGATCCATCTGAGGTACCTTACCAGAGTGGTAAAGGGGTTTAATACTCAATCTCATTGTGAATACAAAATATGCATTAGCAATTTCATTTTAAATGATCTCAAACAATGAGAATTCTAGATGAAATATGAATTTAGTGTTTTACTGTATTCCTTTGATATACAACGTACTTGTATGTATTTACTACTCAAGTAACTTTTGTTCTTTTGGCGAAATCGTGCTCATACTATTGCTCACATGTCTTTGATGTACAAGAAATCTTTAAAAGCTATGACAAAAGAGCTCCCAAGCTCAATTAATGTTAAATAAACTCAATAGAGGTCTCAATATTACAAAGCGGACTAGATAGACCTACATACCTTTCACAAAGATTTACTTTAGGTAATGTATGAATTTAAGAATATAATAAAGTGTTCAAAAATGATGTTCGACTGTGTTGGGGATGGAATTAATAAAATTTCGGACTAGCAGTCAATATTACAAATTTATTCACGCCGACGTTTCGACTATACAATAGTCTTCTTCAGGGCTCTACAATATGTATACAGAATGAAATAGTACATGAGAAACACAAATCAATTACAAAATTCTAGAATACAAAAAACTATAACATGAAACTTACAGAATGGTCCAGTTGAAGGAAAAAGTGCACGTGTGGATAAGCGTAGATACTCTCATCTATTGGTCCTGATTTAATTAATCTAAAATCTTCCAGATTAGTCCTTAGATTGGTGTAAAAAACATCTTTACAGTTACCATTTTAAAAAATCTTTATATTCAGCAAAGTTTTTTGTAGTCATCCAGGACAAGTTTTATTAATTGACGATTTTCACTCTGTGATCTGTGATTTTTAACTATTTATTTATTTATATATTTTTTAAATGTCCGTCTTATATGTATCTACGCTTATCCACACGTGTACTTTTTCCTTCAACTGGACCAGTCTGTAAGTTTCATGTTATAGTTTTTTGTATTCTAGAATTTTGTAATTGATTTGTGTTTCTCATGTACTATTTCACTCTGTATATATATTGTAGAGCCCTGAAGAAGACTATTGTATAGTCGAAACGTCGGCGTGAATAAATTTGTAATATTGACTGCTAGTCCGAAATTTTATTAATTCCATAATAAAGTGTGCTCTACAAAAATAAATACAGTTCTTTTTCTGAGAGATAAAAAAGATACTTTTTCAAACGATAAAAAGAACGTTATTTATTACAGAAAGTGAATATTTGTAGACCATAGCTCTTTACAGACCGTTTGCTAAAACATAAAGATTAATTTCTCTAACAAATGTTGTCTTTGTCTTATTATTTCTAACAACGCCAATATATTCTGATCGATGAACAGTAAAGACTATTGGACCATATATTCAGTCAAGTTTAACTTGTACATTGGTTAAGTACTATGGTTTCGTCTACGTCTATTGTGAATATTATTAGGCTAATAATAGTAAGGAAATCATTAATGAATGCTCCATTCTGATTGAACGTTTCGATTGGTTGTATAATAGAGCCTTATGAGTGTGAAGTGAATTTTGGCTTTGATCCTTTGTTTTTCGAAACCTCTCGACAAAAGCCATACACGTACAACAATGAATTTTTTATCAAACACGCGACAGCCCTTTAAAAATCCAAACAAAACTGCTGTAAAAATTGTCAAAGGGAGTAATTTGCAGTTTACTCTATTTTACTTTTATTGCATTTCTATTCACGCTATAAATTCGAGTAACAAATTTAATAAAGTAATGTTTCGCATAGAAGACTCGTACTTTTTGCTCTGTCTGGAGTTTGGGTTGAATGATTTGATGGTATTCGCAAATGTGAACGAGGTGACAGATTTTCAATTTATTTTTATTTCGACGACACACACGTCTGGTACTAGACATTCTATTTTTATTTTATAACTATTTGAATGTTTGCACATGTTCATTCGAATTAGAAAAAAAAGATAGGTATTGTCATTCTTTTTAAGATGGTTCTATCTTCTATCATTATAAGCATTTACGACAGTTTTTAATGAAATTTGAGTAGGTTATTTTCATGAGTTTCTACACATGTATGCAAATTTTTAAAAAGGTTGAACAGCCATGATCTTAGATATTTGAAACCAAAATAGAGCGAAAATATATTGACAATATAGGATTAGTATCTCACGAGGAAGGCTTTTTCGTAGTCATTCATATAAAAAAAAATTATCTAACGACACCTAAAAACGACCTAAATGACAGTTTATACATGAGTGAAAAAAAGTGTCAGTTACCATCTATTATAATTATTCTCTTCGATACACGGAAAATATGTGATGAAGTGTCTTTAAAATAGGGGGACATGGCCTATAATCACAGATTTCTGAGCTCAAAAGACAATTTAGCTAAACTTGCCTTCATAGGAAAGTGCACCGTTTAGTAGTATTCTGCTTCAAAGTTCTTTTAAAAAAATAATTTTGTTTGAAATAACTAAATTCTTTGTTTGATTTGAATAAATTTTAGTATGATAATCCATATGGTTATAGTTCATCTTTTAAGATGGTATTTGTTATTGTTAGGGAGCCACTAGTGTATGAAATTTTGGTGTTACGACCATGATTAGACCATAACTTTTTAATAGCAACGTCAATAACGTAAGATTATTGCTTTTCAGAAAGATACATTCAATAGTAAACTTTTCTGTCTCTGCGTAATTTGTGATATCTGTAACGAGTTAGACAGGAGAAAATAAAATGTAAGTGACTGCAACGTATAATTTTTAAAAGTAATTTTATCTAGCAGTCTGCCTAAATGTCAAACAACGATTTTTTATTGACAGTTACAATTATTTATGAGTTGTCAATCGTCTCAAGTTGTTTAGGAGTAAGCTAACATCCTTTAATCGTTTTATTATAATAATGGCAGTATAAGCCGAACAAAGGGATATGTTACTAGTTTTAAAATATGGCAAGGAAATTTTTGAAAACATATAAATATAGGTATACCGCATTTACTCGACCCACAAATCATGGATCCAGTAGATGGATGGTACAACTTTCGAACACGACAACTATTAACCACTTGTGTTTTCGAACGCAATCGGTAAATGCGGTATCTACCGGTAGAAATGGCGGAATACTTGAATAACATATTCAGTTTTGTCTGTATAAGATCTATATTTTAAACTAGACAACTAGTTCAAATCTATCTCTTGGCTCTCAAATACCAATTCGTCTGATAACAATTAGTTTCAAAATTCCATTTCTTAAATAATCTTAACCATGACTACTTCTTAATATTTTGACGCTTCGATCGAAAAAGGGTTTTTATAAATAAATAATTATAAAACGCAGCGTGCTGTTATATATTTTTAACCTATTAAACACTAGATGAAAGAAATTTTTAAAAAATTTCTCATTACTTAGCTTAGATTTTATAATGTGTTTGTTTAACATGTAAACCTGCCAAACTATTATGAATCTGGGCTCGAATATTGTAAACTATTATGCGTGGTCTATGCAGCGTGAAATTATAAATATAAATTAAGCCACTAAATTAAAATAACATTATTTCTTTAGTAAATTAAAATTAAGAATTTTATGTTTGACATTTCGTATAAATTAACTTTTATAGGCGAAATTGGGGTAAGTTTTATTTATATAGGGTACAAAAAAATTAAGATATACAAATTTCTGAATAATTTAAATTAGTAGTTCGTCGCTCTTTTCTCCGGCAACTTTATCTTCATTTTCATAGATTAGGTATCGTATATATGGCATATATGCGCAATTGGCGCAACCGCAAAACTAAGAAATTATAAAGTTAAACTAAAAGTTGAAAATAGCCAGCTTCTTAATTTGGTTTCATAAGTTTAGTTCTTCAGTTTAGCTGCATAAACGTTGTCATGGATATTAATTGCTTCTACTTGTTTAGTTTAGATTTAGAATTAAATTTATTAATTTTATTAATTTACTTGCTTACATGAGTTGTACATTGGCATTGCTTATTGCTTAAACTAAAGTTAAAAGACCAATGAATTATCTAGATATCCTGTACCATTCTTTCCAAAATTGTTATCGTAACTCGTCAAGTTCAAGGTCGGATATGCTTGTTTAACTATTTACCAAACCTACATCATTGTTTTAAAAATCCGTGAAATCAAATGATCAACAATTCCACTGTCATCTTCTGACATTCACGCTCTTTGGAAACTAATCACCCATGTTAGATCAGTCATATCATCCATCCTACTTGTCCTAATCATTTATCGCGTGGTTCCTGTACCTTGAACGTGCTGAGTGAGTGATAGTGTCACAGGAGTGCCACAAAAATCACATCATGGTATGATAGCAAGACCTCCAACTCGGGAAATGATGGCACGGTCGCTACGCTACGACCAACGGAGCATTGTTCCGCTGCCGGTAGGATGATGGTGTTAGGAGTGTCAATGTTATGAGATACTGTGTTAAGTGATTTGTAATTTGTTCATTTTAAGATCTAAGGCGTCTTCGTTGTCAAATTGTCACACAAATATTATTTAATAAGTATGGACTGATGCTTAAATGTTTCCCTTCTCCGCATCCTGTCCCTTGCCCTGCGGTGTTGATGCTTCTATATATATATAGTGTACAAATCGCCAGTCCATACTTATTTGACGGCAAGTGATAGTGACCATCGCCAATTTTGGTTAGGTTAGGTTAGTCATAGTGACCATGGACAATTTTGGTTACTTTTTAAACAAGTTTCGTTTCTTAAAGCCTTTACAAGGAATTTACAATTTATGGAATCCAAAATACTTAATTTTCCGATTGAAAGTAAATTAATTAACTTCCTAAAAAGGTTTCTTGATTTTTATACAGTATACTTCAATTAAGTTATTATAATCATAGTTAAATTTTTTTATATTTTTTAAATATGAAGCTTCAATCTCTTTCGGACGACATCGATTACATTTGACTTTGTTTGGAAGCCCTAATGTAGGTTATGATGAAAAATGGATTCTTTTTACCTCCTGCTATCCTTGATAAGGGAGGTATAGGGATCGTGCTAAAAATCGCATATCGAGATTTTGATAAATGACCACGTTTTAAGGTCCTAGAATCCGATTTTAACATTTTCACGATGATGTCTGTCTCTGTATCTCTCTCTCTCTCTCTCTCTCTCTCTCTGTGTGTGTTTGTGTGTGTGTGTGTGTGTGTGTGTGTGTGTGTGTGTGTGTGTGTGTATGTGTGTGTTTGTGGGTGTGAATCCTTTGCCGTATCTCAAATACTATCATTCAGAAAAATTTTAAACCTTGTATTTCTACTTTATTCTAATATGGGAAGAGACCATTAGATTTTGGTGTATATCAGATAACCGGATATGGCACTTTATTTGAAGCTCAAAATACATTTTCTTCGAATAATATCTTCAAATGTTACTTTTTGAAGATTTGTGTTATTATAAAAATTAAAGACAATTAAATTTTCTACAGATTTGTATAAATACTTTTTCTATATATTTTATGAATAAATTTGTAAAATATCTGTAATTATAATCCCGGAGCTTAACGCTTTAAACAAGCAAAACTCCTTGGTTACACAGTTCATATCTCAAATGTATGTAACTGACAGGTAAATGTCACTGTCAAAGAACTAATCATTTCAAATTAATAATAGCAACGTTTTAAAAAGAAAATAATAAATAGAACCATAGTTATATGGAATGGATCTTAATACAGTTTCCGCAATAACTAAATATGTATGTATGTATATTTAAATTAATATAAATTAAATAGCGGGAGGTTGGTGTTGGACACATCAGAGCCCTCAATAAGATTAAATCCCAATTACCAAGTGGGTTCACATACACACACATCCATGCCTTGGTGGAACTCGAACCCAGAACCTCGAGCGCACTCATAACTAAGAGGCGTTGTTCTAACTATTGAGCTACCGGAGCCGATATGATTGGTAAATCTATTCAAATGTCTCATTATGTGTGCTGGGTCTTCCCAATGATTTTTCGTTCCACAGAAACTCTCTTCTAGAACAGTGCTACTCTAATCTAATGTTCCTTTTCACCAGAACCATAAAATTCAGTTCGGTTAACCATAAAGGTGCATTCACAAATGAAAATTAGGTTTATGGTTTTTGTTTAGGTTTAAGTAAGTCATTCATAAATGTAAGTTTAAATTAACTGAAAATTAGTTTTGATATGTACAGACATCCGTGTAAATGCTTTAAAACCAAGATTAATATCGGTAGAGCAGTACTCAACAAGACACCTGTGCGCCGTGAAACTGTCATTCGCTTGGTATTATTGGTTATATTTCAGCAATTAAGTTATGACAGTCTCCATGTTCTTCTCGTATTTGTTAAAAAGCCGAATCCACCAAGTGGATACCTACTAAATAAAGATGGGTGTATATATGTATATCATTTCAGACTCGTTCTCATTGGTGAAGTTTGTGACGTCAAACTAAATCGTAAATCTAAAGTTTGGACCTTGCAATGTTTAGCTTTATGATTTAAATTTAGAGACCCGAAATTCTGAAGTGTGAATGGAGTCATTATATAATATGCGGTGAAAGTCTTTAAATCTAATGTATAAACCATAAATGTAAACCTAATTTTTATTTGTGAATGCACCTTTAAACGTATGCAGTCATTTCTTGAACTATTGTCATTTCATTATTTGATAAATATACACAGAAGCGTAATTTTGAACCATAGATTAAGAAATATATATAAAAATAAAGTACGATGTTTAATTTCAAGTGACAAAGGTAACTCCTGGAATAAAAATTAAACAAACAGTACGATCAACAAAATGCAAGCAATCTTTTTCAGATACCCTGTGTTGTTTAGGATTTTGTTTCAAACTCTTAAAGATATGATTGAGAAAAATTTGAAACCGTAATCATATTAGACATGGTTATCTCGTTTTTATGATTTTCATTTTGCGTGACAAAATAATAATTAATAAATTTCATTCTTTTTATATAACTTAAAAATCTAATTATTGTCTTTTGGCGATAAACCGAAAATCTAATAATCGATTCCATATAATGTTACCTATTGCCAATTATTTCGCTAAAATCGTCCAAATTATGATATGTATCCCTCATTAATATATGCGGTTACACGTACCTCTTGACTAAATATATCATTCTATTGAGATTTGTTGCTAGGGGATTTCTATCGAGAACAATTCACATAGGTACGTGATCGTCGATATACATGATATATGTATGGTTCAATAAGCCTATAGTGTAACATTTAGTGAGTAGGGTGATTAATTAATTGAGTTAGAAAAATATAAAATAATACATGTATGTCTCACTAAAGTATTATGAACTGTTTATTGCTAGGATACGGTGTATATAAACATATCTATAACAACCGGGGCATAATGGGAGGGCATAATATTTCATTATGCCCTCATTATAATCCGATCATCGTTTATGGACTTTAAATTAAAAATAATATGAACGGTATATAATAAATTTATTTTCTTTTTACTTATAATTCATTACAATAATAATAAGGATTGATTACAACAATTAATACATTAATTGATTACAACAATTAATATAAGAAAACAGCTTTGAAAGCACAACACAGAAATCAATTTTAATTTAATTTTAATACTTAAAATTGATTATCAAAAAAATCTTAAAAAGCCATTTACTTTCACCACACATGAAATAAGTCCGTTGATTTGCAGACTGTAATGTTTCGCATTCATTTTTGACAGATGACGGATCACTATTTTTTGGGGGAAGATATTTATCCACATTTGAATTCATTTTTGATATTATTTACCGACACATGTGACACATCCAAAGCCGTACAAGCTCTCTAAAATGTAATAATATTCACAAATAAGTGCATAACAAATAAAGAACTGAGATCTGTCATGTGATAACGAACCTCAAAATATAATACTTACATCTTCTACAGACGAGAATGGAATAATTAGATCATTTATACGTTTGTCTTACTCAAAGTATACAGAAACATTCAAAATAAATTCTTTACGCAGTTTCGACAAAATATCTTCCGAATCATCAAATTCACCCATTCCACCATCTCCAACGATTTAAAACGTTGGTGTTTTAACAATAAATATATGTTGATAATAAACAAAACAATTAAACAACATCCTTAGCGACGTCAAAGCTTAAGCATTATTGTAATCCAAATTATTATAAATGAAAACTTATTTCACATAATATAGTGAGACATAAAATCTTGTATGCACCACGAGCGTTACTAAATGATAATGCCCATCGGGCGACATCTATCCCTCGGGCCAGAGGCCCTCGGGCTAGATCCTCATCGCCCTCCTGGCATTATCATCATAGTAACGCCCTTGGTACATAAAATACTATTATTTCTATCTGAAATTTTTATTTAAGTTATCTAGATCTATTAAGTAAAGATTATCATATTACGTTTGGGTATTAGTTTTTTTGGCTGCAATGTCAGTATACGCGCAAATGTAAAAAATTTGAGGAAAATAAAAAATTTTGGTACGTCGAAAAATTTGCCCAACGGCTAGAATAAGTGTCAAGTATAAGAATCAACGTATACAAACTGTGATCTCAGCGAAAGAAAATATATAATTTTCCTGAACTTTATTAATTTTAGAATATTGTTCTATCTTTTGTTTACAATGTATTTATAAAAAAATTAAAATATGTATACTGTATTCAAGGCCGTTTGATAATAATAATTTTTACGTAGATAAAAAGAACAAAGTTAGCTTTTAGAGCATGGAACTAATAAAAATTATTCAAAATTTCAGTCATACAACATTTATTCTTATGCTATGACTAGCGAATGAAAGTTGACGTTTAAATTATTTTATAGATGTGGTTTCTTTTGAAACCCTAGAGAAGAATAGAATTGTAAGAAATATTTAGCTATGAAATTTTTGCATGAGCCCATTTTAATACTAGACAAGGAAAGCACAGAAATACATTACTATGTCTCACTGAAAATACATGGCCGACTTGGGTAACTGAATATCAAAACAGGGGTGCGTTTAAAATAATTTAAACATTTTTCGTTTATGTTGATTATAACAAAATATTTTGATCTTTAAACTATTTAGTTTGACTATTTCAGGAAATAGGATTAATTTTAATTTCCTCTAATAGTAAGTCCGACTCGAGGGTTGCTTATACCTGAGACGAACGAAATTTTTTAAATATATGCCTGAATCCCGTAGCTGCAGCTTTTTTCGTATTCGAAACATTGTGAAGAATTTTATATTTTCACAAATAAAGATAATGAAAGTTCAAGATAAAATCGTTTTAATTCAAAGTATTACACAATATCAGTTATTCATTTTTACTTACAGCTTTAAAAATAATAGAAAATATTAAAACGGCATATTCAACCAGCGGCCCAAAAATATTAGCTTTAAAAATCTTCAGAATTAAATTTTGAAAAAGTAAACCTTTCAATTTAGTGATCAGTACGTTGAGTACCGTTATTCCAATGTGTAACTCTATTTGAGAAACATCCTGTATCAATTTGTGATTGAAGAAGAAAATTTGTAAGATGTACGTCACTGAAGAAGATCTCTTGCATATTAAATTTCAATAAATTTAGTTCAATTTGTCGTTTTAGTTCCTCGGAAACTCTTGTTTATTATTACGTAAAATGTCGTCTAGTAAGATATTTGCATTTTATAGTATAATATATCGTGTGTCAAGGCTTCTTAAGCAATAATATGAAAGAATGCAAAATATTTCTCCATTCTTCCAAAACTAGTCGTTATATCATGAATTATTTACATATTTCATCATATTTTCTGCAATATACAATTATTATCAAAAATAAATAAATAAATAAATAAACCAGTAGCGTATTTTCGAATAATGTTCAACATTCTTTGATTTTAAATAGCTTTGTTTATTTTCTTTTCAACAAAAGATCACATGGCAACCTTGAAAGTACGTTGTAAAATCGTGAACTTGAACGTTTTAATTTCCGTAAACATACGCTTATGCATACTTCGGTATTTGAACTGACCGTTAACTCTTAAAATATTCAAATGGATAAATGATGTATAGGCAGCTTACTCGTATTGTAGAGAATCGGGTAAAAAATGTTATAACATTGTGGATTATGCTAAAAAATAAAGCAGTTGTTAATGGGCCGTATTAGCGGCATGTTGCATTGTTGAATTGGGGGCCCATGCTACATCTGACTACGTAGATTATAATTTACATGTAATTTTACAACTTTCTCTGATGTACAACATTGTAATTCTGCTTCAACACTATATGTATTTACTTTTAATTCTCAACATGAATTTTATAGTTGCTGAAGATGAGCGGATTTTGCTCGAAACGTCCTAAATAAAATTGAACAAATAATAGTGGAACTTAAAGGCCTTATATTTATTAATGCACACTAAAAAATAAAGACTAATGTAAAAAAAAAAAAATTTAGTTATTATTTTGGCGCTAAACAGATATCACGTGGCCTCTGACGTACGAGTGACTTGAGACTAGTATATACAGGAGGGCTTATATAACAATGGTTCTTATGAGGCATGATTAATTTTTTGATAAGAGAGCAGAGCAGAGCTTTTAATTAAGTCGTTAAATAGACGCAACTTATATATATATATATATATATATATATATATATATATATATATATATATATATATATATATATATATATGTCACAGATATTATTTTGCGTAAGATTATTTTTATTAAATTTATTATGTTTTGTCTCTAATTAGCTATTTAGGTACGTAACCGATGCTGTTGGATAAGAGCTAAATTTAATAATACTGGTATTCACGTATTTTATTTCAGTTTATTTCTAGACTTCAGTGTGAGAACATCGATATTATAGTGATTCAGGTGAGAGAGTTAATCTAGCATGTGTATGATTGTGGGTGTGCGTGTGAGCAGTACTGGGTACTGTAGTGGCCGCATCGTGTGAACCCGAGGGTCGCCAACGGTAGCAGCAGGGAAGGCTGTAGTGACCCGCATCTGGTGTCGCCAACGGTAGCAGCAGTTAGGGCTGTAGTGATCTGATCCAGTTGGTTAAGAGGAATGTCTCCGGATCACCACCGAAGCGGCAGTGGTTTCGTAGTGGCCGCTCGTGTGAACCCGAGGGTCGCCAGCGTAGCAGCAGGGAAGGCTGTAGTGACCCACATCTGGTGTCGCCAACGGCAGCAGCAGTTAGGGCTGTAGTGATCTGATCCAGTTGGTTAAGAGGAATGTCTCCGGATCACCACCGAAGCGGCAGTGGTTCCGTAGTGGCCGCTCGTGTGAACCCGAGGGTCGCCAGCGTAGCAGCAGGGAAGGCTGTAGTGACCCACATTCTGTGGTCGCCAGCGTAGCAGCAGTTAGGGCTGTAGTGATCTGATCCAGTTGGTTAAGAGGATTGTCTCCGGATCACCACCGAAGCGGCAGAGGGTCCGTAGTAACTAGCGGTACTGCCCGTAGTTGCCAACATGTGTGTACGGTGTGTGAATGCCTGAACCTTTTGTAAATGATTGCCTCCTCACTGCGTATTTCTCATGTGTTAATTCTTTTACAGAAATAATCACGGCGTGAAGGAGGATTCCGCGTGACCGGGTTCGGCCAGGCGACGGTCATCTAGATTTGTTATTATCTTTGTATTAATACTGTATATACCGGTTTGGGTGATAAATGTGTTTTAATAATCTAATTTTCAGCGCTAACATTTAATCGTCATTTATAACATATATATATATATATATATATATATATATATATATATATATATATATATATATATATATATATATATATATATCTATATACAGGCTGTTCCGCGACTCGACCGACAAACTTATGCCATATATTCCGGGGATCATTACGATCAAAAAATGTTATATGATCTATAGGTGAATTCCTCTTTGTTTCGGAGATATCGAAGGAATAAGAAAAAAATAATAATAAAAGAAAATTTATTCATCAATGGATAGCTAACTGTTGAAAATGAGAACCGCCATTTTCTAAACATACAACTATCCTTCGAATCATAGAATGTTGCCAGTTAATTACTGCCAATTCATTCTTTAGAAAATTAGTACTTTCAACTATACGGTTAGTCAACTCTTTTCGCGTGTATCTGGTTTACCATTACTATATACACGAGATTTGAAGCCATCCCACAGAAAAAAAGTTAGGTGACCGAGCTGGCTAATATACAGGATCACCTCGTCCTATCCACCTTTCCGGAAAATTTTCATTAAGAAACATCGTCACTTGTCTCCCAAAATGTGGTGGTGCCCCATCTTGCTGGAACCACATGCCACGACGAGCTTCCAGAGGAATGCGGCATAATGGCTTAAATTAATAAGACAGCACAAATATCATTAATTTGTCAAACATACGTTAATTCGTCAAGGCTAACTCAATAATATTTTTTTTTTAATTCCTTCGATATCTCCGAAACAAAGAGGAATTCACCTTTAGGTCATATAACATTTTTTGATCGTAATGACCCCCGGAATATATGGTATAAGTTTGTCGGTCGGTCGAGTCGCGGAACAGCCTGTATATATATATATATATATATATATATATATATATATATATATATATATATATATATATATATATATATACAAACAAAAAGCAAAGACGGTGGCATGAGTTAACCCATTTTGTTCCCATCTTATTCTACTAGTTCTAGAGAGAGTAGCTGACTAATGACATTTCTAACAAATTTTCTAAAAATATAACTACACCATTAACAAGATACAATTATTCTAACATTGCCGCATTATCAACTGTCTTGTTTGTTTTAGTTTTATTACGTTATGTTGTTGCAAGTTTTCTATTTCCATAATATTTCTAAATGTCATCAGCTCCTCCTACGTCACATCCGGAAAAATTGTCAAGTAATATTTAAAAATTTATATCTCACTCTATTTAAATAAAAAGGAACCTAAAATTTTTAGTTTTGTAATATATAATATGTAAGGCGAGAGAATGTGGAACTAATTCTTGAACATAGACAAATTCTATTGATCAAAAGATACATACAAATTTCAATACCAGGTAAATTTGCTTGTTATGTTGATTATGTTCATCCTTGATGTTTATTTTCTTTAAGTAAATATAAAATTGAAATAGCTACTTTGTTTGTACTATATTAATGTTATTTCAAGGTGCGCAAACAAAAGGATCAATATTGTTTTATATTATGTTAGATGATACGGTTATTTACTATACTTTATGGCTGTAGGCTGAAACATTATGGCCCTAATATTTTGTTTGATGTACAATTTGACAACAACAAGATTATATTTACATTATATTTTTCGTTTGAACCCTGACAATAAATAAAAAAATATGTAGAATGGTGTAATAATGTTTGCCGTAAGCAAATTTAATTTATATTTATATTTGTACGTAACACACATAAAAGAGAGCGAAAGAGTAACAACTTTGGGTAGCTTATTGCTTTATAATATTTACTTTGCACTATAAAGAAAATTCCAGGAAAAACCCTTATATTTTTTATATTAACCGGTAAAATTTTATAGGTACTCCTGCTCTAAACAATTATTGGATTCTTTCAATAACACATAAAATTTAATACCTTTTCATTCAGAGCATTTTTTTTGCTACTACGTACTCTAGTTTTTAATTAAATGGACCTTTTCAATTTAACGGCTATCTCTTTCTATCGCTACAAATAGTAAGAAAATGGCCCGAACAACTGCCATAGTTGTGCTGTCAAACGAAACGTCAAAAATATTGCAGTGATTAAAATACATCTATTCTCGGTGAAAATTTACATCGTTAGACATTTTAGCTCCAATAAAAGCATTGCAACTTCTTTCGGGATGTTTCTTAAAGTTGTCAAAGATTTTTCTCATATTTTACGTGAAAATTTTTTAGTAATAAACGTCATAGATTTCAGTTGTTCTTACTATGCGCAGATCCCCATTGCGCATATCTTCTATTTCTTTAAATTGAAAAGGTCTATTATTACGGCGTCATTTTAACTAATCAGTTGATATTAGAAAACACTTTAATCAACTACCTATATTCAAATTGTTTGATCTAAAAGTTGAAGGAAGCGAACTTACATAAATTTTGGGCAACATTACGAGAGTCACGTAGTCAAGTCACACTAGAATTTTTGAGATATATTTTAGAATTTTAATGTTCAAAGTGGGTAGTTCCCTTCAACATTAATACACTTCTCACTTCCCTATTCTTTCTTGCAATTTCGTAAAAGCTTCCAACCAATCTTCTTTTGGTATACTTGCAAATTAATTTTCAAGGGACTTAAATACTGCCAAACCTGCCAAATTAATGTCTGATACATTGACTTATTGTAAAAATAGACGCAACGTTGATGCTTAGGAATATACATTATTCATAATAAATGACTGAATGTAAAATATAGTCCATATTCGATTTAACATAAAATATTTCATTCATATATTAAATTTTGAAAAATAACAAACAGAAAAGTACTTTTGCTTTAGCTAATACGTATTATTTATTTAAAACTATTTTTATATGCATTTAAGGTGTAGTCCGTCGATTGGAAATGATTGCTGCATATCACAAAATGTTTGGATGGCCTGAAATTGTGTCTTCTGAGTGCAATAAGCCAGTCTGTATACAGTTTTCCATCTTTCGGAAATCTACTCGAAAAATATTCATGTAAAATATGACAATTTAGTTTACGACGAAAAAGAAAAACTTGTGAAATTTTATCTCTTTGTCTTTTTGATAAGGAACTGTGCATCCATTTGCACTGCATTACATTACCATTTTAAAAGAATTCTGAAATATAAATGAAATTACACTTATATGTATAGCATGAATGACAGAACATAACCTGAATTGCCAGCAAACTACATTAAAATTGTTTCTATTTTAAATCAAAATTACTAATTTTGTAACTAAGTCTTATTTAGAGATATAATAATCTGATGTGGCCAGCACATTACCTTCCGTCAGTTCTATGTATTTTGTACAAATTTCATACAGAAAGTTCCTTGCTAAAGATTATATTTCTTGTACTTTACCTTCCGGCAGTTGCATGTATTTTATGCAAATTCCATACAGAAAATTTATAGCAAAAGATCCTATATTTCCAGTAAAATTATACGACAAACACACTATGTCAATTTCACTTAACACTGACATCTTTCAATCAAAATTTTCTTAATATAGTAGCTGTTTTCATAGCTATGGCTACTTTATGAAATTTAATTTCTTTATAATTTTTTAACTCTATATCCATTTAATATTAAGTATAAAATGTAGTCAAATCGTATAGAGAATAAAATATTCTTTAATATTTATAATAACATTAAACGTGAAAAAATGATATTTAACATAGTTTTTTCAAGAAAAACTGTTAAAATCTTCAAATGAAGGTACTTCCGGTTGTCCAATTCTAACCAAAATCTAATCAGCTCTTCACATGGATGTAGCGAAAAGAAATACGAAAGAATTATAATTTTTAGAATTGTAGTATGGAAGTTATCGCAGACGAAAATTTTGTTACATACACACACACACACACACACACACACACACACACACACACACACACCACACACACACACACACACACACACACACACACACACACACACACACACACACACACACACACACACACACATACATACATACACACACACACACAAACAGACATCATCGTAAAAATAGTAAAATCGTATTGTAGGGACCCTAAAACGTGCTTATTCATCAAAAACTCATCACCGAATTTTTTGACCAAAGACAATACCTTCCTTACCTAAAGGTGACGGAAGACAAAAAAGAATATAATTTTTACTAATTTTCTGAGGAAATATATTGCAGTTTTACTGTCACTACTGTCAGACCGCAAACAAAAGAACATCCCGCAACAATGTTCTTGTTTGACGTTGCCGCGTTTATCTATCTTTCATTTTCTAAGATGAGCGTCAATTCTTCTCTCTCTCTACGTCGGATTCATTTATATAATATGTCAATGGTCTGATAACATAAAAACTGCCAAATCTAAGACGGATTCATGCAGCCATTTACATTTACATTTAATTTCATTTTCATTTTCATTTAATTCTCATTTATCTTTTTTTAAATGTGTCATTCAGGTAGACATACAAACATAAATTAAATGAAAAATGAATGCATGTGCATATTGACATTATTGACATTGACAAGTTCAGTTTGTAAAGTTCATTTTTAATAAAATGTTTAATGAAAGCGATAGTGAGGACGAAGTATTGCCGTTAGCTTCGAATTTATTTATCATAAAAAACAGAAAGAAACGACACCGGAGATTCGCGGTTACATCCAATGAATAGATGTCGCAAAAAATGGGGTTTTATAATAATTTACTAAAATTAATGAAATAATATGCCCATGATAATTTTTTATATATACAAGAATGACACTAAATTTATTTTAAAATTTATTAAGATTAATTGAACCGCATATACAAATAAATACTAATTATATTGCATTGATAACCGTGCCCGTGCTTTGCATTTCTGTTCCAATTAAATTCCTAATATTTCTGCTTGCATCCCTACTTTTAAAAAGATCGGTTTTGTCGTAAATGAGTGCATATGGTCGCACTAAATCGACCAATTTACCGTCGTCGGAATTCATTTTTGTTGATTTGTCAAAATTCCAAACAAAAATTTTGACGTTTTAAAACATCGCATGCAGTGAATTTTCTTTTTCATTTATATTCAAAAGTTGAAATTTCATCATTACCGATATCTGTGTACAAGCAGATTGGCACACCCAGCAATGGGTAATAAGCCGTGATGATATATTTATTTATTTTATTTTTATTTCAAAAGTTGAAAGTTGGTTATCTTATAAATTAAATTAAAATGATAGATAAATGAGAATGTAAAATAAAATGGTGCATGAATGCCTACATTGGTTTTTTATACATTTAACTTTTAAATTAAATTAAATGTAAATAGCTGCATGAATCCGCCTTAATTGTCAAATTATGAATTATAAGTCGAAAATGACCTTAGGTTAATTTCATATTTTCACTCATAATGGTAATTTATAAAATTGGTGAATTTAGTTCTTAACATCAATATTTAATTTCAAATGACAGATAAATAACTCTTTAAAATGATAGTGCAAATTTTGTTTTCCACGGTCTACTTGTTGTACTTACTTATTCTCAATAATTCTAATCTTAGTATTAGAACGAGAAAATTACTGCCTAGCTATAGTTTGGTTAAAATTATTGACTCGCTAATGGGGGAGGTTAGTTCAACTCAGCAGGTATTAAGTATGTTTTTCTACAGTCCTTATACAAAGTAGGCATTTGCGCTCTCTTTTGTCAACGCAAAATGTCACTTTGCCGCTCTAGAGCGACAAAGTAGAAAAAACGCTCGCTCCTCAAATTTCTAACTATACAATGTTGAGAAATGTTACATGGCTACATTCTTAATGGAAACGTTTAGTCAGGAATTAATGACACTGTAGTTACACATTATACCCACTTACATAACCAAACAAAATGCCGCACTACTGTGAATATAAAATAGGGCATTCATTTACAAAAACGAAAGTATAAAATGCTTAGATTAGATTAAAGCAATAGCTCAAGAAGAATGGAAAATACCGATAAGTAAAAATAAATAAAAAATAAATTTTTGTTATGGTGGAGGACCCCATTGTGGCGACTGTAGAAAAAATCTTGTGTGTGCTTCGAGCGCAAATAGACATTGTCGATTTCGAGAGAATGCCTCGCTCCTGCGTCGCGCGGCAACAACCGCTCAATCGACAATGTCCCATTTTGCGATCTTAATACACAAATAGCTATTGTGTACAGGAGCGGATTATATTAATTTTACATTTTTTTCTCAAGGTTTTTTGTCAATAATGAGTTTTTTTTGTCAACAAATGTTTATATAGTAAACACATCAAAATAAAATATATCGTTGCCTGCAAAATTTCTTCTCATTTTGATATTTCGAGGGCAAAGTGAAAAGTTCTCGGCCTGGCCATTGCCGGCTTAACGGCGAGGCTTTTGGGGTTTATAGTCCCCGGTGGTAGATACTTAAAGAGTGGTACACCGAACAGAGCACGTTCTTAAATATATTAAATAAAAATTAACTGCATTTCAATTCATTGCTCCCATGACAAAAAAATCCACTGTCATTGTAAACCCCCCAACAACTTGTTAGTAGATTAAATAACAGTTTCCATGAAACAGGGACGTAACTACGGGAGGCCCGAGTGGGCCACGGCCCACCTCATTGCTGTGTTGGCCCACCTGCTGGCCCACCCAAATTTTTTAAAGATATTTAGTTTATTTTATAAAAGAGATAATAATTTTAGAACGTGTAACAATAAATACAATTTGTGTTGATGTAAAACGTGCATATTGCATAATAAACATTTAAAATTGAATGTGAGCCTATTGCCAAAAAATAAGTTAGATAGCATGTCTGTCCGTGGAGAAAAAAATGAATGTTTCAAGCAATCGCTTCAATTTTGTAGCAATGTTTCTATTTTTTAGCAACTATTGCAAGTAACCAATAATAACTGCCAAATAAAACATGACACTTTACATTTGTTTCTTATTGACATTGATTAGAAATTTCAACAATGTTGCTAAGATTTAACAACTTTCTTACCGAATTGAGAAGAATGTTGATTAATATGTAGCTAATTAATTTGGTGGATGATACCATAATAGATATAATACCAACTCTTTCTGATGCATTCACTAAATTGAAATTATATTAACTTACGAGCCCCATACGTTGTAATTTTTCGTTTTACAAAAATTAAACTATGTTTAATTAGCGTTTACAACAAAATATATGTATGGCCCACTCAGATTTTTCATTGGCCCACCTTTGGCCCACCCAGAAAATAATCCTAGTTACGTCCCTGCCATGAAAACGCCCTAATTAAATTTAGCGTTAAGGCGGAAAATTTCCAACCATAAACCCATACTGCCCCGTTTTCTACGCCCGTGACCCTGTCGGAAACACTCTAATAATAGCAGAGTATCACGTCACTGTTGCACGCATTATTCGCGAAACAAGAGAAGAATTTTCCTAAATTCGCAGCGATGTTTCCGTGAGAACGGAAACATGGACTGGATGCTGTTGTGTTGTTCTCCTAATTAAAAAACGTGGTGTTTTAATACGCCGTTGCTAAGTGCTGTATTCTCTACCAAAGAAAGTGCCCGAACAAATTAAAAATAAGAGTTCAAAAATTGAGATGATAGATAATTAGTATGTATGGTTCATTGTTTGAATTATGGATAATTATTACTTGATTAAAGATTCGTTTTTTAATTAATTATGAAAATTATATGAGAATATTCTATTGTTTCCAGAGGAAACATGAATCAGTAAAAACGAAAACATGCATAATAATATTATTAAACTTAAGACGTACTAGCTGTCTATGTTCCCATGAAGGAGAAAAATCCTTTTCCCTTAAAAAATATATAATAAGTGTAATGGGCGTCAAAAGTGGAATCAGAAATTCTAATTTTTAGCATAGCTAGTTAACACAGACAAACGGATTGTTAATGACTGCCTAGAATATCCTCCCATATCACGGAACCAAGTTTAAAACGTCAAACAGTATTTGACAATGAAAATAAAAGTTATCGATACCTATAGTTTGTATATTTGTTCATTTTATAAGCAGGTACGTCATATATGAAGGTAACTAACAAAAGAAAGTTTAGTGATTTCGCCCATGTTTATCTAAAATAGGCAATCCGTATTTGTAGATCATTGAGAGCCGTTTTTCAGAGAACAATTTATTTAAACGTCAGTGTACTCACCGTATATGTTTTACACGGTGACGTTTGTGTTCCAAACGTACTTTGATTTTGATTAAGAATATTTGAAAATTAAAGATGTCTATAAAAATTTGACTTCTTATTCTACTATATCGCCAAACTTACTTTTTACACTAAATCCAGTACCACCAATTTTTTTTAAATGCATGAAATCATTATAGTGCTTTTGAAACGCTGCTGGCCGATGACGTCACATGCCGGCTCGATTTTACAGTGCCTATGTTTTCTGTGAACATGTGTGTGTAATATGAGTAGTTTACAGTACCTATTTGATTTTGCCTACGTACGTCAAATACATTCAATATCTTACTATGTGATAATAGATGGCAGAACATTCAAATTGCAACATTATATTTTAAAAAAATATTGAAAGTTAATAGTTATTATAAACTTTCTGGTCATACCAATATATTTTCAAGTATAGTTTGTTCGAAGATATTTCGTTATGGCCCTCTCAGCGGGTCTATTGTTAGGGATTTAAGCTTGATTTATAGGGGTGGCAGGACAGGTATGTATTCAATATTTCCCAATTTAATTTTATTTTTAATAATGAAACAGATAATTTTGTACAAATATTATTAATGATAATGAAAAAAAAAAATTCATCATTTAATTAAATAATGCAATTAAACAATAGTACCATACATAAAAATAAATATATATTACATTGATATACATATGTAATTATTCGACAATATCATTGTCACAATCTCAATCCATTTCAATATCGTCACTTGAGTCTTGAATATTTATAATAAAATCTTTGCTAATATTATTAATATCAATATATTGATTTTCTATATCAATCACATGACGCACGCAGCCCAAATTTCTGGTGTTATATTGTTCATTTCATTTATTATTAGTTCGGTAACATCGTCACTTACAGTCGGTGATGTATTGTTCCGTCTTATATTGCATTTTAATTGCCCCCAAATTAATTCAATTGGATAAAATTTTGAAAGCTCATTTATATACCTACTCACTAGGTATGCCTTTGGTATCTTATTTTCCCTAATATGTATTAATACCAGTCAAGGGCGATTCTTCTCATCTTATATTTCTAATAATAGTCAAAGACTTAGTTTAATTTTGTGAATTCATTATTATTTCAAGTAAATCTGAAATACGTAATGTGCACAGAGATTAGGGATTTCCGAATTTAAATATTTTGCAATGCTACCCCGAGCGCCAACAGGTACCTATACAATCTCCTGCTGTGTGCGGTTCACCACAGGCTTAGTAAGTTAAAGCCATAACGAAATATCTTCGAACAGGCTATAATAGCAATGGTAATTAATTAGTTAGGGTGACTAAAATTTTGAGTAAATGAGTCATAAATTCAGTAGTGTTTTAGTCCTACTCATGCTAATATATTTTTAAATGGTAGTCATGGTAATTAGTTAATAGGGTAACTAATTTTTTTACTAAATACAGTTGGACCTCTTTAATCCGAACTAATAATTGTAAAAGTTGATCCGGATTATCGAAATGTTCCGATTATCGAACAAATTACAGAAAATATCCATTTTCTTAATTCTCTAAAAAAATCCACATTCTCACAATAAAAAATGCTTTATTTTCAAATATAAATTAAAAAACAACTGTACTTACTACATATGAATAACAAAATAAAGTACATATAGGCATATTACATAAATCTATATTAAAGTCAATAGTAAATGTAAGAAACTGTGAAAAATTCAGTGATTTTGCTCTGTTTAATGTTAGCTTATTCTGCCTTTTTGGCCCGTTTTTTCATTTTCGATAGAATTATAATGTGGTGTCCCAGTTCATCATTTTCTTCAGCCCACATCAAACCCGTTTCAAAACTTCTGACTGCCTCTTTGTGCTTTACATGCCCTGATATCACTTCTACTTCTACGTCGGAGCTTGATTCATTCCGAATATGTTCCAAAATATCCATGTCATTTGTGGATTCCCATGATTTTTCATGTCCGATAGCCCATTGTCGTGTGACATCTTAAGAAATTTGGTTTATTAGCGCAGTAACCTATGTATATACTTTATAAGACTGTATCATATTTTTACCTTCCGTCACCTTTAGGTAAGGAAGGTATTGTCTTTGGTCAAAAAATTCGATGATGACTTTTGAATCAATAAGCACGTTTTAGGGTCCCTAGAATACGAATTTACTATTTTTACGATGATGTCTGTATGTGTGTGTGCGTGTGTGTGGGTGTGTGTGTGTGTGTGTGTGTGTGTGTGTGTGTGTGTGTGTAACAAAATTTTCGTCTGCGATAACTCTAATACCACAGTTTCAAAAATTATAATTTTTTCGTATACTTCTTCGTTACATCCATATAAAGAGCTGATTAGATTTTGGTTACAATTGGTCAACCGGAAGTACCATCATTTGAAGATTTTAACAGTTTTTCTTGAAAAAACTATGTTAAATATCATTTTTTCACATTTAATGTTATTATAAATATTAAAGAATATTTTATTCTCTATACGATTAGACTGCATTTTATACTTAATATTAAATGGATATAGAGTTAAAAAATTGTAAAGAAATTAAATTTCATAAAGTAGCTATAGCTATGAAAACAGCTACTATAAAGGGCAATGCCTTGTTGTAACCAAGTTAGACAGGGGTTTGTAGGTGAGAGACGAGGTAGCCGGTGGGTGGAGCCGTTCAGTTGCCCTACTCCTAAATATTTTTGCTGTAGGCGTATTTATCTCAGTACCCCATTGATCGCCAAAGGGGTCTGTTGCGCTTCTTTGGAAGAAATGTTTTTTTTACATCTGTTAAAAAAGTCCTTTTTTCATTCAAATGGGTTTATAAACTATGTCTTTTTTTAATACATGAAAGTGAAAAAAGTGCACTTATTTTAACGTTGTGGAGAAATAATTTATTTCAGACGGAAAAAAAATTGTGTGCATTTCGAACATACTTTTTACTCTTGTTGCATAAATAACTATAATCAACTTTTAAGCTATGTCAAATCCCATGCATTTTATTCGCTTTTTTATTCAGTCAATAGAAAATTATCGGCACAAATGGCTTACTTTATTTCGAGGATTATAAATATTAGATTTGATCTTTCTAAACTAAAATTATTTTATCGTCAAGTTCAATTTATCCAATATTTATAAGTATGTATACCTTCGAGAAAAACTGGTAATTTTTAAACAACACTTCTCTAATATTATTAAGGCACCATAGACAAACTAACTAAAGGTGACGGAAGGTAAAACTGATAAACAAAAACAATAATTTGAGAGCACAACACTTCTATAATATTATTCAACTTTGTGTATCTAAAGTTTCACTTGTTTATTTCTTATAGAATGACCACAAAATGAATTACAAAAAAGTTGTTGTTCCAAATGTATTTTTGAATAAGGCACCATAGACAAACTAACTAAAGGTGACAGAAGGTAAAACTGATAAACAAAAACAATAATTTGAGATCACAACACTTCTATAATATTATTAAACTTTGTGTATTTAAAGTTTCACTTGTCTATTTCTTATAGAATGACCACAAAATGAATTACAAAAAAGTTGTCGTTCCAAATGTATTTTTGAATAACGCACCAAAGACAAACTAACTAAAGGTGACAGAAGGTAAAACTGATAAACAAAAGCAATAATTTGAGAGCACAACACTTCCATAATATTATTAAACTTTGTGTATCTAAAGTTTCACTTGTTTATTTCTTATAGAATGACCACAAAATTAATTACAATAAACTTGTTGTTCCAAATGTATTTTTGAATAAGGCACCATAGACAAACTAACTAAAGGTGACAGAAGGTAAAACTGATTAACAAAAACAATAATTTGACATCACAACACTTCTATAATATTATTAAACTTTGTGTATTTATAGTTTCACTTGTTTATTTCTTATAGAATAACCACAAAATGAATTACAAAAAAGTTATTGTTCCAAATGTATTTTTGAATAAGGCACCATAGACAAACTAACTAAAGGTGACAGAAGGTAAAACTGATAAACAAAAACAATAATTTGAGAGCACAACACTGCATAATATTATTAAACTTTGTGTATCTAAAGTTTCACTTGTTTATTTCTTATAGAATGACCACAAAATTAATTACAAAAAAGTTATTGTTCCAAATGTATTTTTGAATAAGGCACCAAAGACAAACTAACTAAAGGTGACAGAAGGTAAAACTGATAAACAAAAACAATAATTTGAGAGCACAACACTGCATAATATTATTAAACTTTGTGTATCTAAAGTTTCACTTGTTTATTTCTTATAGAATGACCACAAAATGAATTACAAAAAAGTTGTTGTTCCAAATGTATTTTTGAATAAGGTACCATAGACAAACTAACTAAAGGTGACAGAATGTAAAACTGATAAACAAAAACAACAATTTGAGAGCACAACACTTCTATAATATTATTCAACTTTGTGTATCTAAAGTTTCACTTGTTTATTTCTTATAGAATGACCACAAAATGAATTACAAAAAAGTTGTTGTTCCAAATGTATTTTTGAATAAGGCACCATAGACAAACTAACTAAAGGGGACAGAAGGTAAAACTGATAAACAAAAACAATAATCTGAGAGCACGACACTTCTCTAATATTATTAAACTTTGTGTATCTAAAGTTTCAATTGCTTATTTCTTATAGAATGGCCACAAATGTATTGCAAGATATGTCACAGTTCCAAATTTATTTTAGAACAAGAAACAAGGCAAGCCTCCTAAAACTAAATTAAAAAAAATCCGTATATTTACATCAAATAAATGGTATTTCTAAGATTAAAATAAATACATCTAATGGCAAATTGATTTAGGGTTTGGATTAACAATTTGGTTTCACAAATTTTACAGGAAGAAAGCGACATAAACGGCTTGCTTTATTTCAAGGATTAATGTAACAAACGACTTGACTTTACTAAACTAATAATATTTATAATCCCCGAAATAAAGTAAGCCGTTAATGCCACTAATTTCATATTGCAAACACATTTCGATCTTTTGTTACCTGTTACGTTATCTGTGTAATTTCTAAAAGTATTTAGTAGGTAATTATATCTAATTGTTTTTCATTTGATTTTTCGTATATAAACTTGTTACCTATTTTTTTGTACTTTAAATGTACTATATATATCAAAGAAACAAATTTGCAAATGACGACGTTATTAAATATATAGAATTAAAAAAAAAATATAATATATTAAAACGAAAAATAACTGAAATGGAAATACTTTCTTCACACAAATATATATGTATTCCCAGCAAGACCTTTTTCCCCCTTTCCCCGTCAATCGATTGTACCCTGGGCGGAGCATTACCCGTAATAAACACTGAACTAGCCTGAGCGAACTACTAGCGACACCACTTGCGCGTAAAAATAACTAATTTTAACAATTTTTGCAAGGCAAAATACACGAACATACGTTAATATTAGACATATTTTCTATAACAGATATATTATTTTCAATTAATGGAAGAGTGTTATGCAAATATTTTTAATTTTATTTTAACAGAAGACTGTAAAATGAAGGCACAAAATAAGACTAAAATTGGTACTGTTGATCAATTAATATTTCAAAAATGATAAACAAAATCAATATTCTGAGAGCATAACACTCCTCGAATATTACTTAACTTTATGTATTTCAAGTTTCAATTGTTTATTTCTTATAGAAACACCACAAAATGACTTGCAAGAAATGTCATTTTTCCAGATTTATTTTCGAACAAGGCAAGCCCCTTAAGAAAATTCTGATTGAAAGATGTCAGTGTCAAGTGAAATTGACATAGTGTGTTTGTCTTATAATTTTATTGGAAATATAGGATCTCTTGCTTTCTGTATGAAATTTGTATAAAATACATACAACTGCTTTAAGGTAATGTACAAGAAATAATAATAACAATCTTTTATTTCTGCAGATACATTACACTGTATATAGAAAACGTCACAAAATAATAATTTTCTGTATGAAATTTGTATAAAATACATGCAACTGCCGGAAGGTAATGTACAAGAAATAGAATATTTAATTTAGCAAGGAACTTTCCGTATGAAATTTGTACAAAATACATAGAACTGACGGAAGGTAATGTGCTGGCCACATCAGATTTTTTTGTGTAGGTCTAACCTGCAGAATTCAAATATACATATTATATTTGCCATTTAACGACTTGCAAGCATATGGAAATTGTTTATATGTACGCATTTCCTTCAAACATGTAATTTTATCATGCATATAATTAATTCTTGTTTCTTCAACAAAGAGAATACTGTTGGAATTTCATCTATTTTATTACAAACACTTACACACTCGTGCTGGAACATAGGATGTTTAGTCTACAATAAATGGCATATAAATGTTGATTTCGTTTCAGTTGAATGTCACAAAAAATAATATACTATAATTTCTGACTACCTATACTTGTAATTATGAATATCTTTAATTTCTTTACATAGTAAAATGCAAGAATTTCTTCGTTTTCAGTAGAGATTTTATTTATATTACTCGTACACTGATTCGGTTGACATCTTCAGCACACAATTTATATTGGTTTTCAAATAATTTAATACAACAATTTTTTACATCCGCTACCTTTGGTGAGGGAGGTATAGGGATCGTGCTAAAAATCGCATATCGAGATTTTGGTAAATGACCACGTTTTAAGGTCCCTAGAATCCAATTTTAACATTTTCACGATGATGTCTGTGTGTGTACGTATATATATATATATATATATATATATATATATATATATATATATATATATATATATACATATATATATATATATATACATATATATATATATATATATATATATATATATATATATATATACATATACATATATATATATATATATATATATATATATATATATATATATAATGTGTGTGTGTGTGTGTGTGTGTGTGTGTGTGTGTGTGTGTGTGTGTCTGCGTGTATCCTCCACTCTAACTCAAATACTATCATTCAGTTAATTTTGAAACCTTGTATTTCTACCTTATTCTAATATGGGAAGAGACCATTAGATTTTGGTGTATATCAGATAACCGGAAATAGCATTTTACTTCAAGCTCAAAATAGTTTTTTTTCGAAAAATACCTTCAAATGTTATTTTTTTAAGATTTGTCTTATTATAAAAAATAAAGATTATTAAATTTTCTACAGATTTGCATAAATACTTTTTCTATATATTTTATGGATAAATTTATAAAATTATCTATAATTTTAATCCCGGAGTCTACGCTTTAAACAAGCTCCATGGTTACACAGTTCATATCTCAAATGTATGTAACTGACAGATAAATGTCACTGTCAAAGAACTAATTATTTCAAATTAGTAATAGTAAGGTTTTAAAAAGAAAATATAAATAGAACCATAGTAATATGGAATGGATCTTAATACAGTTACCGCAATAACTAAATTTGTAAGTATGTATATTTAAATTAATAAAAATTAAATAGCGAGAGGTTTGGTGTTGGCCACATCAGATTTTTTTTGTTTATATTTTATTGAAACTTTATATTTACACTCGTACGTACAACAAATGCAATTATTTGTTTTTCTATTGTTGTTGTTGTTGTTTATGATAATTATTTAGGATTTAGAGGAATTGTGTTTGGGATAACATTTACAATAACCAATGCAATTGAACACAATTTGCCATTAATTTTTATTAATCAGCGTTAACACCTGATACAATGCGAAGTTCGAAGTTCATTAACATTTTGGTAGTTGAAAGAACAAGTTTATTGTGTCCTTTTTTGCACGTTATTATATCTTGTTATTATTACTTAAATTAAATGGAAAATACTTTGTTAACAATAGTGTTATATTGAAAGTTTTATAATTTATTGTAATATATATTGCAGCAATATGTAATACAAAAGTTAAATGTCGGTCGTGCCTTGTGTGTTGTGCCTACTTTAGATTTTATTCTTAGATATCCTTAATAAATATTCTGGGGGAAAAGTGATTTATGTACTACATTAATGCACAACAGAATAAATTTGTTGACAGAAAAACAGTTTTTTTAAAAACTGATGAAATGTAAATGGCTTCAGAGTGAGAGAGTTATTTTGTTTACTATTGGTTTTTACAACACTTACTATGTATTTATAAAATGTAACATACTGATGGATTGCCTTTTCATTTAACAAGGACGAATGAATGGATGATTCATTATATTGTTAAAGTTTTTTATTTTATTTTAATTAGTTAATTTAGTCACTATGAAGGCTGTCTAGCAAAATATGCACTTTGAATTAAAATTATATATTTCAGTGGTTGAATATTGAATGGCAAAAGCAGATATCACGTTCGTTTTTCAGTTTTTATCTGATATTGGCA
The DNA here is from genome assembly GCA_963082715.1 of Harpalus rubripes. Taxonomy (NCBI): domain Eukaryota; kingdom Metazoa; phylum Arthropoda; class Insecta; order Coleoptera; family Carabidae; genus Harpalus; species Harpalus rubripes. The sequence continues at coordinate 33,085,360 of OY720460.1, forward strand.
ACGAAAATGACCAATAGAGGCAGCATCAATTTTACAAAATGGCCGGCGAGAAGAGTAATTGTCAAAACTTGTACAGTATTTGACAGAGAAATGAGTAAATAAAGTTAATATATTTTTAAATGTAAATTGATTTGAAGTGCAGTATTGTTTAAAGAGAAGTATGACAATTGTAAACACAATAGTTTAATTACTTTTCTGGCACGTTCATAATTTTGCCACCGCGAGTTCATTGTCTTCGCCAATACATGTGATTTTTTTCCTCGTTACAAACTTACGCAGCAAAAAGCAGATTTGTCTAGTGACCTATGCATTTTGTGGAAAATAGTTATTAACATACCTAGGATTGTTATGACTATCATAACTGCTGCTGATGTCGGTTTGAAATCCAAGCTCGTAGAGCGAGGATTTTAGGACATCTAAGGCTTGTTATGATTCATAACATCCGTGGTTTGTTCAATATTTAATCGGTTTCAGAAAATAAATACATTATTAATAAATCGATGTACACTTCGTATCCAAATATATATTAAACTGGAGAATATCGACGGATGATGAATATAAATGAAGGAAAATAAATATACTCCTTATTTGTAAACGTTTCGGTTTTTTATTAAACCATCTTCAGTGCTGTATTGGAAGAAACAAATGTTGCAATAATAAAATACAGAACAAGTGCCCAGATGAAGTTACATATATGACATTACCATTTTTTTAAGAATTTGTATAACAATCTCCTAATGGTAAGCATTATAATTTTGTATATTCATGTCAGCTGGGCATTTGCTCTGTATTTTATTATTGCAACATTTGTTTCTTCCAATACAGCACTGAGGATGGTTTAATAAAAAACCGAAACTTTTGCAAATAAGGAGTATATTTTCATTCATTTATATCCGTCATCCGTCAATATTCTCCTGTTTATTATTAATAAAGATTATTTTTTTAAATTCTCTCATTAATGTTACTTTCAGAATACCATGGTAAATAGAACAATTATTTTGACATTTATGTCAACATGACAAATATTAAAATTATGTGATTTATTCCTCGTGTTTATTATTTTAGAATAAAGTAAACTGTGTTAAGAACGATACACTAAAGTTATCTGCATGTATTAATGAAGAACATTATACTTTCAATAGATTTTATTTTCATTTTGTAGAGTGTTGTTGACAAGTCAGTATGGTAATAATATTACCATACAAAAGGGCCTATTCTGTAACTCAGTAGTTAATTTTTAACCACTGGTTATAGCTATTAACATACCTAGGAATGTTATGTATATCATAACTGCCGCAAATGTCTGTTTGAAATCCGAGCTCGTAGAGCGAGGATTTTAAGACATCTAAGGCTTGTTAAGATTCTTAACATCCGTGGTTTGTTTATACTTTATTGGTTTCAGAAAAAGAAGATATTAATAATAGTTATTTATGTATTAAGGGCATAATCAAAAGATTGTAGCACGGGGGAATGTTTAAAGCTCGACGCGTAGCGGAGAGCTTTAATTTTCCCGAGTGCTATAATCTTGATTATGCCCGTAGTACATACAACGTTTTATTTTATTTTGGTTCTCGAAATTCAAGGATTCAATGGGTATATATTAGGTATCGTTGTGCTGGCGTTGTGAATTTTAAGTATGCTGTAGTTTCTAGCTATATTGTTTGTTTATATCAAATTTTAATTTAGTGTCAAATGAAAATGGAAGATATCGATTATTCAAAAGAAATGTCGAATGAATTTGACGCTGCCCAGAGCAAGTTGGTTTGACAGAAGTGAAAAGACGTAAACGAGAAAGGATACGAATAGTTTTACGAGCAGTTCAAAAAATGTGATTTATCGAATTTATTATGTTGTCTGACATGTATCTAAAAACGACGATTTTGACATTTGACTGACTGTTGCTTGGCAACTTTATAAGCTCTCGGGCGATAAAAGCCAAATTGCGCACGTTTTTGAGGGCGGATAAACAAGTTTATGATTCCAAAATAAAATAAATATCATTTTTGAAAATTCTCTCATTAATGCTACTTTCAGAATGCTGTGGTTAACAGAACAATTATTTTGACAAATGTCAATATGACAAATATTCAAATTATGTGCTCTATTCCTCATGTTTATTATTTTAGAATAAAGTAAACCGTATTTACAACGATACACTAGCGTTATCTGTAGCATTATATCTTCATTTTATTTTATTTTCATTTTGTAGACCGTTGACAAGTGAGTATGGTAAAAATATTACCTTACAGATACAGTTATTACTTAGTTACCAGCTTTCTTTTGTACATGTAAACAATGGATTAATATCCTGAAACCGGTAAAAAAATTTATCCAATCAAGTATGTTGACATATAACAAAAAAAGGGTATTTTAGTTGTCAAATCAATATCTATTGGATAAAAATATTAACCAGTGGTTAAAAATTAATCACCGAGTTACAGAATAGGGCTTAAATACAGTTATTACTTAGTTACCAGCCTACTTTTGTATATGTAAACAAGGGTTTAATATCTTGAAACCGGTAAAAATATATACATCTTTAAAATAGTCTCCTATAATGGTGCAACTTTGTCCTAATTTAATTGAGATCCCAGTAGCGACGGTCGAAAAACGGCTAGTATGTACAAGTTTTAAACAAAAGAAAATAATACCTATGTTTATAGGACATTTTTTTCTTGAATTACATCAACTGTCATTTAAATTGAAACATCGATATGTATTATACCATGAGTTGTAAAAATTACACATTTGTCATTTTTTCGTGCAACATTTTGTTTTAACCGACAGTTATGTTAACAGACAGTTTAAATAAAAATGAAAACATTGGACCTTAATGTACGTAACGAGTGAAACAAATCACAAAAAAGTATGTGGTAAAACTCCTTAAATTTGCAACGAATCTAACATAATGTCTAAATTTCACTTTAGTACATGTACAATATAACTTCCATAGCAAAACAAGATATGCCCGATTGGTTTCGCGAAGTTTATATTGCATTTTAATTTCATGTCAAAAAGACATAGTGACGCATTGTTAAGACCTCGACTATGGTTTACATATTGAGTAATCTTAAACCACTCTCTGAGAAAAGGTCTTTTAGGAACTCTGGTTGACTTGTTGAGTAATCTTAATTTCTCTTTACTGGAGATAAGAACATTGTTCTCCAAATACGTATTTAGTTTTTATTTTTATTGAATTTTAAGGTTAGAGTAATTTTTAATTTTGATTTATAAACTTTAAATTTGGACTCATAAAATTTATGAAAAAATGACATCTGCTTTTGCCATGAAGGCATAGATTTGTTCCTTTTGAAAATGAAATTATTGTAAATGTTTACATTCTGTGTAAGTACAGTAAAAGTTGCATGAAAGTTAAAAGTAGAATGTAATTAAAATGCAGACGTGAAAATATTCTTGGTAGGAGAAATTGCCGGCAATTACTTCTAGCTATTAGAAAAATGACTGACATTCATTTTACATGGTGATAATTGTCATAACTGACTGTAGTAATTCATTTTCCAATAACGTTTTCTTTATTTGAGCTCACAAAGTGTTGAATATCTTGCGAAATCAGATTATTCTTGAAAGTTGGGCAATGTTACGTTCTAATTAATTAAACATTATTCTCTTGCAACAGTTTTTACCTAGATACTCTACATTTTTATGAATATTTTGATATATTTCAAAACATTGTCTGTAATGTTAATATTTGAGTAATGTTACTGCTGTTTGTTTTTAATTTCAAATGCCATTTATTTTACTGATCAATAATAATGTTTCATTTGTTTAAATTTGTTGATAAAACAAATTTCACCGATGAATAACTCGTACAAATGGTTTATTTAATTCTGCCAACATTAAAATGATATTAATCACAATTTTTTGTAAATTTATGTTGAATATCGTTTTTTGTTTACTTTTAGTACATGCAATTTATAACCCAGAATTTCGCACAACATGGATTTTTTTGCCTCGGTATTTTCATTTCCAGTTATACTATTATTTATTAATAGTTTTTATAACCAACAATTAAATTAACAGACAGTTTAACCAGAGATGATAGTACCGGGTCTAAGTAGATACCCAAAAGTTGTTGTATTATATTATCTTTATAGTAAAATGAAGAAATAACTAGATAAGAAATAATTCATTGTGTACTTACCAGAGTCGTGGACGCCGCTACACTCCTTGCAGACGGGCGGGTGCTGTCGATGTCGTGCCATCTGCTGCAAGGCCAGGAGCTGCTGCTCCCCCAGCTCCATGTCTTTATAGCCCTCGGGCGGGCTCAATGTCACCGAATCCACGAATTCCAGAGGAGGTGCAAACTTCGGGCTCTGCGGCGTAGGCCCAGGGGCACTAGGTGCTGCGCCTTCTTCATACCCACATCCGCACCCTGGCTCGCAGCACGTTAGCCGCACCATCTCGTGCTGGTTGCACGTGCACACGCCGTCATCCTCGTCTTCATCGTAGTCGCAATCCTCGCGGATCAAGATAATGTAGTCCGCGTCGAAGAATTCATTACGATTCTCGTTGAAACTCACACGGTTCTTCTTATCTTTACCACGGCCGGGCTTTTTCAGCAGTGATTTGAGGTTGTCGTGGTCGGGATTGTGCCGCTTGCGTGGCGCGGCCTCCCCCTCTCCACCACCCCCACCGTCGCCTCGCATACTGCTACTCTCACCTGCACTCGTACTACTGTCTTGCTGGTCCTCCTGCGGTCTCAAAGACTCGCTCACGCCCGCGCACGCTTCTTCGTCGCCGCTACTCGAGTAGCCGTCCTCCAGCTCATCGTACACCAGGTAGAATTCGCTGTCTGCTCCGTACCCGCTAAATGCCCCGATACGCTTCACGTCAAACTCGCAGCGCCCGCCGAACCGGTCGTCCAAAAAGGCATCTAGGTCCGCAGCACTATTCAATTCAGCGATTTCTATTTGCGGGTAGTCGCAGGCGTCACAGTCGCCGGAACCGTCCTCGTCTGAGTCCCGCACGTCCGAGTGCAGACGTTGCTGAGGACGGTCCACCTCGCTTGTTGTTGCAAAGCACTCGTTGTCGTTCTTATCAAGCACAATGTCACTTACTGTTGTCGGATTCACTACCAATTTATCGACCACCTGTTCTTTCTTCAAGTCCAAGTTATCACTTTTATTATCACTATCGTCTTTTATCTCTTCACACGGCTTATTAGGTGTATTCCATTTACTGGCTGGCGTTGGTGAGCCCTTGGTCGGTTTGTCTTTGGCAGCGACTGGTTCGGAATTTGTTTTTTGATTATTGTCGGAGAGGCCAGCAGCCTCCTTGAGCTTTGTCTCGAGGAGCTTTAATCGTGAGCAAGCGTCGACAGAGCGCCTGTTGATGTCCCTGCTGCGCAACGGTTCGCTCGCGTTGTCAGGCTCGTCTACGTCTGCGTTTGCGTTGGCGTTGGCGTTGCTCTTGGCGATCTCGTGCTCTATTCGCTGAGTGCACGTGTCTAGCACATCGAACAGCGTCGGCTGTCGCGGGTCACTATCACTCTGTTTGGTCACTGTTTTGTCAGCACTGCATAGAAGTGTTGTGTCACTCGCGTCGCTATCATCGCGGGCGTGGGTGAAGACGAGTCGGCCGTCGCGGAACTCCCAGTCCAGGCCTCGGGGCCGTGGACTGGCTATCGATGGGTCGGTCTCGTGGTCGTGATCGTGGTCGGGGCTGGTGACGGAGATGCGCGGAGCAGCGCGGACCGTGACGGCCGAGACGCGACTACAGCGCGTCGGTGGTGCGCCAACAACGTCGCCGGACGCGATCGATGCCTGCACGGCCGCCACTGCCGCCGCCGCCAGCGTCCGCTGCGCGTCGCACGGCCGCGTCGATCGCCCTCGTTCCACCTCGCCCTGTCCCTCCACACTCGATATCTCCTCGTTGCCGCCGCCGCCTGTGCTGGACTCGCGTTCATTCATCGCGTCACGTGTGCCCGCATCCAGGTCTGGAGCCGTATCGCTTTCCACATGTTTAACATGGACGTGGACCTCCGGTGCAGTATCCGTGGCGGCTTCGGCTAGAGGCAACGCCAGCCCGTCACTCAGCCGCATGGCTGGCTCGCGACTGTTGCTTGAGCGGCTCCCACCTGAATCGCTCCCACCGGCTTCCTCTACCTCTTCCACTGGCTCACTTATCGCCTGCCTATTATCGGCTGATTCTACTGCTGTCGCCGTCAAGGTAGCCGGCACCGTATCTTCCTCTATCCCACGACAAGTTCTCATTATATGTGTATCTTTGTCTGGCTCATTGTAATCCCCGCTTGGCTCCGCGTCGACTTCCGGTGTCGGCTGGTCGCGGTCACGGTTCACCTCCGCCTCTGCGCGGCGTGCGCTTGACAGCTCCATTTCCTTGCCACTCGGACACCATGTCGTGTCGCCCGCGGACCCTGACACATCCACAACAGATTTACATATCGTGTCGCCGCGGAACTCCTCTGGAGCTTCCAATATTGTATCGTCCACATCGTCTAGCGTGAACTCATCACTAGTACTTTCCTCGGCTATGGCGAGCGGTGCGCGTGGGCTTAGCGAACTTTCGTTGGAGTCTTGATTCATTGCAGTTGGGACAGTTGCCAAATCTTGATAAATATCTCGCATTTCAAACGGGAGGATTTCATTTAAATTTTCTTGTTCAACATATGCTTGTTCCAAGAGATAATACTCTTCATCTTCGACGAAATGTTTGATCGCTCGCCACTTCTCATCTATTTTGTTGATGGGAGTTTGAATGGTTTGATTCGTATCTTGGTTGGAGATGGGAACGGTTAGGTTTTTATCGGGGAAAGTGTCATCTCTTGGAGGGTTGTTTTTGTCTGTTCTCTGGCCATAAGGCGTTCGGGTTTGTCGCACAGGGATCCTGGATATCTTTTTATGTTCTTTGGGTTTCTCCGCTCCTTGCACTTCGCGTGTGATGTTTGTGAGCGCATCTTTAATTTCAAGGAAATCTTTTCCGTCTTCTGTAGGTTCCTTGCATTCGGCACCGCTATCTCCGTCTCCACTTTCGCGTTGCATGTCCAGGATGTTACTGATTGTCTGTGGGGAAGGCTCCATTCCTACTAATCCGAGCCAGTCCATGTCGTTGCCTCGGGCTTCAATTAGCTCGATTTTCAAGCCGTGCTCGTCTGGCTGCATATTACTGCAAATTGTACTTATTCCCTTTGCTAAAGTAAATCCTACTTAACGAACCGGATTCTGAATGGCTTAATTAAACGGGGTAATTTGTTAGTTCGCTCATAATTTTGTCCTATCCGAACTATTCGTGTAGTACGTGAGTTCATCAGCTAATATCATTTTTGCAGATTGAAGAATCGTTGATTAAATTAAATCAGTGTTGTATTTTTCACCTTGAAGCAGCTGAATGATTTAATTAGTTGTTTGTAACTTTGTTTATCCTTGAAGGCGAATACCTGGATGACTCATATGTAAGCATGTCCATTGTCTCGGTTGCAGGCCTGCAACAAACAAGGAAATTAGCTTGGCTGCTTGGTCCTTTGTAGGAGCAGGGACCAGGAAGGAAATTTAGGATTCAATGGGTCATTGTTTGATTTCAGATTATGGTTTCAATGCAAAGTTGCTGGTTTGAATCGGTATTGTGATCGGTTATTAAGATAGATATCCCTTCAGATATGATAAGGGTAGCTAAGGATAGCTCATCATGATAAACTCAGCATCGAATGAATTATTAAATGTAACAGATTGTCGTAAATTATTTTGATAGCAAGAAAATACTTCTCTAATGCTACCTATAAGTGGTTTATAATTTAATAGGGAAATAAACATCAAAAATGATTGATAATTACTTTATGTTTACAGTTATCATAAACCGCCTCTACAGTCTATAAAAGGAGATACACGTTTCGATTCGAATAATCAAATTTTACGTTCCCATTTTTGACTGTGACTCACCAATTTAGTTTTATTTTAACCTCTTTACGATGGTAATCATTCAGTAAAACTTCAGGACATTATGAAAAATATTTTTTTCATAACAGTCGTACATGAATATGTATGTCTTTATTGAACTACGTAGTTTTATTGCATTTGCATAAATATAGCGTACTATTCATTAGTTTGTAATAATTATATGTTAGTGACCAAGTGAGCGATAAATTGTTCACATAATAAGCTAATGACAATGTTACATGTAATTTGTTTCTACGTTTCTGTTTTTGAATAATAATTTTCAAATAATTTCTGTTTTATTTAATAATAATAATTTAATAATAATTTATTAACAGTGTACAGCATATAAAGGACAAAGTATAGTTAAATGCATATAAGTAAATTTTGAAAGGAATATACATATACATACAGATATAAAAAAAATATAAAATATAACAAATACATAATAAATGTCTAAATTTTTTCCAAATTCGGAAATACATTCGTCATAGAATATGGTGATATTGTGAATATATCTATATCACTAACAATTTTATTGATGTTGCACATTATATAGATCGGGGATCTGGTTTGTGTATTTGTCCTCGCTCTAGGACATTGAAAATATAATTTATGTCTTGATGTTAGACGTGATACATGCAGCAGTTTTAACAAAAGTATAATTGACTGACAGATTCTACGTGTTTCTAATGATTTAAAGTTAAAACGTACTAATAAATTGTTATAATCTGAATCTTCAGGAGACGTTTTTGTACAGCCTCAACTCTAGTAATGTACCGGTCATAAATTGGATACCACATTAATGCTCCATATTCTAATTTGGAACGAACATAACTATCGAACAATATTATAATTGTATCCACGTTACAAAATTGTTTACAGTTCCTAAATATGAATCGAAGTATTTTAAAAGCAGAACTAATCAATTCTGTAACATGTATTACAAAAGACATATCTGGTTCAAAAATAACCCAAGATCCTTAAAATGAGATGGTCTTTCTAGTACAATGTTATCAATGTGATAATTAAACAAAATTGGATTTTTATTTTATAATATGGCAAGTTAAGTAGTACTTACGACCTACCGATAGTAACATCGTTCGTAAATATAAATTCAAAGATTTATTTTTGTAAAATAATATTTGATAGGGAAGTTTTATATATATATATATATATATATATATATATATATATATATATATATATATATATAGGGTGTCCCAAGACGAGTTTACGCTATCGTTATTTTAAAAACTATCCAATATTATTTTACGAAATTTGGTACCTAGGGATTTTCTGACATCTCGTTTCAGCTAAAATATTTTTAAAACAATAGCACTTCCGGTTTTACCCTAACTTTCTTATTTTAAATGGAATGCTATATTTTTTATTTCACCCTTTAATTTAGCAGAAAATTTTACATATGAAACCATAAAAAAATTACTTTTTTAGTAACTAAAAATCTATCAACTTTCAACATATGACATGCTACACAAACTATCCTTAAGTTTTAACGAAGAATTCATTTAACTAATAAAAAACGGGCTTTTCTATTTAAAAAAATGATTTTTCGAATTTTGTGAACTTTACGTTCACGTAGAAATTACAATTTTCAAAAATTGTCGATTATTAATTTATATTATTGTAAACAAAAGCTTTCTCTATAAAACTGTTTTCACAGATTATAGAAATTCGTTTCTATTCTCGAGATATAGAATGATAAAAACTGGCCGTTATTAGTGAAAAAATTAAAAAAGTTTAATTACGCCGTAAGAGGTTGATCATGAGTAAAAAATTTTTATGGTTTCATACGTAAAATTTTCTGCTAAAATAAATGATGAGATAAAAAATACAGCATTCTATGTAAAATAAGAAAGTTAGAGTCTACTTCTTGTTAAACTGGAAATTCTACTGTTTCGAAAATATTTTAGCTAAAACGTGCTTGTTGAAAAGCCCCTAGATACCAAATTTCGTAAAATAATCTTGAATAGTTTTTAAAATAACGGTAGCGTAAGCGTAAACGCCGTCAACATTACCTACATATCGTAATTATCAAAATTTGTGAATAGAAGCAGGTTCGTATACCCAGAATTGGGTAATAAGCCGTGATGATATATTTATATTTATTTATTTATTTATTTATTTATTTATTTATTTATTTATTTATTTATTTATTTATTTATTTATTTATTTACTATTTAATTTTATAAAATGAAACATTATAGGATAAGTGACCTTGACAAAATTTAGAGAAAATTAGTATAGAGTTAAAAATAGGTACAATACTTTTGTTTTTTAAATTTGTGAAATATTAATAGAATTCGAGAAATACTGCATTAAAAATTCTGGGAACGAAAGAGATAGACCTGTATCCTATCTCTTTCGCTCTCGTTGCTTCTTACTTCACAGGCTTCATTTTCTTGAAGTCTATTAATATTTAACAAATTTTAAGAAATACAGGTGGGTATATTATTTTGAACTTTATAAATGGATGAATTTATACGAGATATTTAAATAATTTAAGTTAGACATATTTCACAAGACAAGCCAATACAACTTGGTTTGAAATAATTTTAAGTAACAAGGCATTTTTAATGTTTCTTTGCCTTTTCTCTCAATTTTTTTCAAAGTTTTCAAAATCTATGTAAAAGACATCAGTTACCAGTAGAACTATATTAAAAACTCGCTGTAGGTACTTTTTACCTCCCGCTACCCTTGGTATGGGAGGTGTAGAGATGTTGGTAAATAATCACGTTTTAAGGTCCCTAGAATTCAATTTTAACATTTTCACGATGATATCTGTGTGTATGTGTGTGTATGTATGTGTGGATCCTCCACTCTAACTCAAATAGTATGTCTTTCAGAGAAATTTTAAACCTTGTATTTACCTTTTTCTATTATAGAAAGAGCCCATTAGATTTTGGTGTAAATGGGATAACCAGAAATGGCACTTTACTTGAAGCTCAAAATAGTTTTTCTTCGAAAAATACCTTTAAATGTTATTTTTTCGAGATTAATGTTAATAAATTAAAATTAAATAAAAATTAGAGAATATTAAATTTCTTACAGATTTGCATTAATACTTTTTGTACATATTTTATGGATAAATTTATAAAATTATCTATAATTTAAATCCCGGAACCTACGCTTTAAACAAACAAAACTCCTGGGTTACGCAGTTATTCAAATGTATGTAACTGGCAGGTAAATGTCACTGTCAAAGAACTAATAATTTCAAATTAATAATAATAATAAAGTTTAAAAAAAGTAAATAGAACAATAGGAAAGGAAATCAATACAGTTTCCAGCAAAAGTAAGGTATGTATTTAGATTAATAAAAATTAAAGGTTCGCAAAAAATTTAAGCTATAATCCTCATTTTTGGATTAGTGAATTCTATTTTATCCCGGTATTTAAAATTTAATTTTCATTTTCTTATCAAAAAAGGTAGTTATTTGGATTACATTAGACTATATTTTAAGAAATAAACTTCCAAAATTAGAGTAAAATTCGCTAATCCAAAAATAAAAATCAGCTTAATCTTTTTTATGACTCGGGCTGTAAATAGCGGGAGGTATTGTGTTGGCCACACCAGATTTTTGTTATTACGGTGGAAGTGTTAACCTATACGTTATAATTTTTTACTGTCCTCCTGAAAAAATAAACAATGGCACACATGGAATGTTTAAAAATTTCACCCCTCATTTGTTTATGTAGATTTTATTATAAATTCTAAAGATCTGACGTACAATAATATAACAAGTAATTTGGCAGTTTTAAGTCTCTCAGCAAAGAGATTCATAGCTTTGGCAGTTTGTCACCAGAAATTAATTTGACAGATTGGACAGTTTTTAAGTGTCCTAGACAGATTGGACGGTTAAGACTCTCTGAAATTAGATTCAAAGCATTCCAAAAGAAGATTGTTATGAGCTCTTAAGAAGTGGATGGAAATAATGGTGTAAAGTCACCAGAAATTAATTTGACAGATTAGACAGTTTTTAAGTGTCCTACACAGATTGGACAGTTAAGTCTCTCTGAAATTAGATTCAAAGCATTCCAAAAGAAGATTGTTAGGAGCTCTTAAGAAGTGGATGGAAATAATGGTGTAAAGTCACCAGAAATTAATTTGACAGATTAGACAGTTTTTAAGTGTTCTAGACAGATTGCACAGTTGAGTTTCTCTGAAATTAGTTTCAAAGCATTCCTTAAGAAGATTGTTAGGAGCTCTTAAGAAGTGGATGGAAATAATGGTGTAGTGTATTATTGTTGAACATATTTAAAATAAAATTATGAAAAAATATGAACTATAGTGTTTCATTTTATAGACTTATTTTCAATCATTCTAACGTGACCCTCGTATTTATTGAATATGAAATTTCAACTTTTAAAATCCCCCAACAATTAATCTCCTCCCCGTTTATTTATGAACATCACCCAAACTTCCCCTATTTGGTCGTTCCACCCCTCCTGAAATTGATTCGATTGTCCTGCAGCAGGACTGTTCCTGCCAGATCCTACAGCCATCACAACAGCCGCCGCTTTTAAGCATGATAAGGAGGGCGCGCGGTAGTTGTGCAGGAGATAGCAGGGCTTATCCTTGCCTTGTCCCGACGCTGTCAAGGAACTGAGCTGATGGTCCTGCTGCAGTGAGGTCTGGCGTTAATTGCACACGTTGTGTTTGAATGGTCGAGGAGCAATTTGGAGATTTTGCGGTTAATTGGTTAAAAGGGAGTGGATAGAATATAGAGATTTGTTGTGTTACAGTGTATTATTTGAGATTAAACTATTATTCACGAAAGATGACTATTCAAGGTCATTTGTTCGAAGAAAGAATACATATCATTTTACAGCACTAGCTTAGCAACCTTTTGTATTAGAAAGAGAAAGATTATTTGACCTATGTCTATTTAATTTATTTGGAGTGACAGATATACGTAAATAGTGGCATTACTTTCTAACATATTATAAATAATAATGACATATGTTTTAGATTTACAGATATCTAATTATTTACTACACTGCCCTCTGTGCTAATATTTACCCAGCGACATTGACGTTTAAATTAAATTATTATTCCTTGGTTTATACGTTAAATCCATGTTTTTGTATTTTGCAAAAACATAACTGAAGAACATAAAACTTTGAAAAAGGTATTATTTAGAAAGAAACATAATTTTCAAATGAATTACTTTTATTTTTTCAGTTAAAATGTGTCCATAAATATTTCATGTTGCACGCCTATGCATTCGAAATGCAATGAAGTTATCTGTAAGTAATATTATACCAGACGGCTCACAAATGACCTTGAATAGTCATCTTTCGTGAATAATAGTTTAATTGTGTAATGGACTAAAAACGTTACACAGGATTATAGAAAAAATAGGATCAAATGGCTATTTCCTTTATTATAAAATTGAAACTCAATTACAGCTTAAATGTCATTTTTTGTGTAAAAGATGTCCTTAATCATCGCAATGACGCAGTGGCGTAACTACCAGTGGGCAAGGTGTACCAAGCACACGGGCCCCACGACATTAAGGGCCCCGCAGTAATTCAGATGATTCAAAAATGGAAGAATGGAAAACAATCGGAAACGCAGTCTTACAAAAATTTATTTATATCTTGGCCAACGTTATTAAAATTTTCTTGCAACGTAGATATCACACGTTTAAAAAAAATCAAAAGTTTATTATTATTATTATTATTTTGAGTTTTCATGTTAAAAATAATTTAAAATTGACCTAATATATAACTATATTTAATGAATATACACCTGCTTATCTCCAATGTTTCTTATGGGGTTCCCCTGTTTTACTTTTTATAATTGACCATTTCTAGCCCTGAAGAAGACTGTTGTACAGTCGAAACATCAGCCATAAAAAATAAATAATTCTGCGTATCAGATTATTTTCCAAGCAAAATTAATATATGCCACAAAGGATAATAATTATTTTTACCTTATAATAACAATTATCTTTTCAGTGGTGTAGCTTTTCAATATGACGCCATTTAAATCTAACATTGATAAAAAAATCTTCGCCGTGCGAAAGAAAATAAAAAAGTGTTCTAAAAAAGTGTAAACGAAAATACCACAAGGTAATTCAAAAAGTTATAGTCTACCTTCACATTTTTAAATTTGTATTGTTTAAGTACTACCAGTTTCGGATATTTATAAGTCCATCATCAATGTCCGAAAACAGTGGTATTTAGTCAATAAAAATTTAAAACTTACCTCTTACCTCTTACTTATCATTCCACTTCACTGGGATTATCTATTTATTCATTTACGACAAAATTCCGTATTATTTCATATTTAGAAATTATTTGTAAAAATAAAAATATGCAAAATTGAAATACAAATACAACTTTAAGATCCCAATGGTGAGCCTTAAAAAACGGACTCCCCGTATAGGGCCCCACTGCAATGACGTCAAATACTTGCATTTTCAACAAAAATTACATGGTTATTAATTTAATATTTTTAAAATTATACTTGACACGTTTCACAACATTTCTGTCTCTGAATCAACCTCTCGGTTATTTATTAGAGAAAGTTCCACTCAATCAGAACCACATACGCGTTTCGCTCTTATTGGAGCTCATCAGTGTGGTGCATGAATTTTGTTTGTTAGATTAGCCTCCAACTTTGTAATTTATAATAAAGAAAGTGCCATTTGTTCTCATTTTTTCAATCACCCTGTATGGCTCCTATTTATTGGGTTAGTATTAAACTCAATCTAATATAATTTAACCTTCAACCTACTACCTACTCTAAAATAACCTCACATAACCATAATTTTTTATCCCAACCTAAAGAAATATTTATATTTATTGATCATTTATTTTACAAAATGTGAGTAAAATATTAAAAGATTTAGTGATGCAGATAGGTTAAATTCATTTAAATTACTGATGTTCCTAAAATTGTATAAAAAATGAAATTATTTATAGATTTGTTCTGGACTATTTTTTTGGAAAATGTGTATCCATACTTTTCATTCCTACACATGTTGAAATATTGTTTCCAGTTTGAAACAGAATCAATTTACTGCGAAATAAATATTCCGGGATATCATGTTACAATTCAAAATGAAAATTATTAATAGATTATATGTTTCGCATCCAGTTATACACTGTTGTCATGCATATTGCTTATACGATTCCATATGTATATTGCTGTAATGGAAATATCGGTATGTAAAAAAAGAGTTTAATACACAGCAACATGAACAATTTGAGTACATTTCACCGCTAAATTAACAATATAACAGAAATAACCGCGTTCTCATTTCCCGTGACCGTGACCTATGAACTTTCCAGCACGGTTAGTTAACCCTCTACACAGAGCATTATCACTGGTTGCAAGAGCATTAATCAAGGATTTATCAGCTTTTTGATGCAATCCAACCCTGATGAGCGAGGGAAGTAGTGTTTTTTTTAGATCCTCACGCACCACTTCAATTTTACATGCAGTGTTTGTTTTGTTTGCCATTTTTACATAAAATGAGATAAAGAATTGTTTACCTAAGCCTTTTCACGGAAATATTTGCATGGATTTTATACCATAAAATGCATATAATGTTACAGAATTAATTGTTTCTTTTTAAGATAGGAATTAAATAGTAATGCTTTTGGATTATATTGTAAAATAGTTTTTCATTCAACTTTATCATAGTCTTCAAGTAAAGTACCACTTCTTGAAATTATGTAATGGCCAAAAAGGGAGGTGCACAACTAGATGTTATAATAGTCCTAAATACAAAATTTCAACTTTTTACGGCTTACCGTTTTTGATACATACGTACGTACGTTCAGACGTCACGACGAAATTAGTCAAAATGGATTCAGGGATGGTCAAAATGGAATACAATACTTCCTTTACTATGTGCAAGGAAGTAAAAAGATGCATATATTTTGTCATATTATAAAAATATGACTTATTTTAAATGATTTTGTAACAAAATATATTTAAAATATAAAACTTTTCATTCATAATTTTAATAAAAACTATTATCATTATAACGATTTGACTTCACAACTTCAATTTTGTTACGGACTACCAAGCGAAAAGAATATAATTTTCTATTATTCATAACTTGTGAAAATAAAATCCATATATTTATATGTAGTTCGCTACATGAAAATGTATGAGAAAGTTATCATTTTTATTAAAATAAAACATATTTATTCAAAATCTTTATAACAACAGATTTTTCCTTTGACAGGGTACGTACAACTAGTTTTCTGAAAGTGACAGCTGTCAGTTAACCCACTTCGACATCAATTTTTGGGAGAATTAATAATTAATGACATTGGGGCCTATTCTGTAACTCAGTAGTTAATTTTTAACCATTGGTTAAATTTTTAACCAATCAAATATGTTGACATAAAAAGAGGAATTTTTAGTTGTCAAATCAATATCTATTGGATAAAAATTTTAACCAGTGGTTAAAAATTAATCACCGAGTTACAGAATAGGGCCCATTGGCGGATGTAAACAACTTTAGTCAGTAGGCGAAGTAAAATTGAATATATGACGTCACATAAAATTAATAAATTTAAAAAATATATATTTCAAAAACTATACACATTTGGAATGTGTAACAAACATTGAAATTCATCATTTTATTCAATCTTTCAGACAAAATATAAATTGAATTAATCCCCCCCCCCCCCCTAGGAATTTAAGTGAGTAGTAAATAATTTTAAAATTTTAGATTTGAAAAATTCTGATTAAGCAATAATTATTCGATAAATTAAGCTCTTTTTAAACAATAAAATAAGCGTTTTGTACTTTACATCCCAATCAAATTATTCTTAAATTCAATTTCTTTTATTTAAATATCATTTAAAAAATACCACATTCATTTACTATTTACTATTTTCAATGTATTTAATCACTAGCTAAAGTAACAAGCGATACCTGAGAGTTTTCAATTAGAAAATTTCAAAACAATCGAAATTATAGCTATACTTAAATATTCCAGGGGGTTCGAAAAATTTCTTAAATGTATATAAAAGTTTAAGAAGGTTTTTCATAAAGTTTCAGAGAGTTCTAGAATGTTTTAGAAAGTTCAGAATTTTTAGAGAATTCTGGAATTTTCTATATAGTTCCAAAACGTTTTAGAATTTTCTTTTCCATAAATTCTTTAACGTTCTAGAATATTTCTGAAAGTTCCACAAAGTTCTATCTGTTTGTGTCGCTATTTAAAAATAAACTGAGCTCAGCCGCCCTTTATATACTTATTTAAAATTGCCAAAAATTTGTAGAATATTGTAGAATTTTCCGGAATATTCTAGAATTTAATGGGATATTCAATAATTTTTTTGGAATATTTTAGAACAATGATTTTCAAATAATATTTTTAATGCGTACATACGACAAAATGGGATTCCCTATTTACTTTGCATTTCGAACTCAAAGAGCCTGGCCCCCACTAGAAAAATTTTCTAGTTACGCCCATGATTGATTATCTTTTATCGAGGTATTAATTATTGCTCGGTTTTTAGTTTTATTAAAGATGGATTTAATTCGTGGTCTCCACAGATAATACTTCTATTAATAAACTAAATTTTCCATTATTTATAAATTATTAATTATTATTAATGTGTAAATACATAAAAAATATCAATAATGAACGTATCATATAATGTAAATGCCTCGTATAGTTGTTTCGTCACGTATCGTTGTTGTATCGCCATCGTATCGTGATTGTATCGCCAATGTACAAAATTAAATTAAATTTCCTGGAGGTATAGTGTTGGCCATAACAGATTTTTAAATATCAATTTATTGTTTGTTTTTTCTTATCAACCTATACCCTACCAGAATATTCCCGTATACTTAGCATTTATTAAGTCGTTTTATTAAAATGTATTTCAGTTGCCGATGTGCAGTGACAGTGATTGTTTATAGTGATAATGTACACGAGTATAATTAAAATTTTTGCAGAATTCAATCCACGGACCATCCAATAATTTTTCATCAAAATTACAGGTAAGTTTCTTAGTGAAACCCCATGTTAATAAAACAACTTGTCTTGTGAGAAAGCTTGTCAATTCAAATTTCCAAGAAACTAATTCTCAACATAACCTAAACTGCCAAACTTACTTCATCTCGATAGCTAGCTACCAGCGGAATTACTAACAAGCAAAGTATTTCGTATTTAATTGATTTACGCGAAATTCCACCTAATGCGAATCTGATATACGTATCACTGAGTGAATTTGTAAATTTCGTTGGCATGTAAATTTCCTTAGCGTGCCAGTTCTTCCGCAGTTTGACGGTTCGCTCGTACGTCGCAGTCAATATGCAAATGGCTTGAAACAAGCGAGCTCAGCATTTTCCAATGCACTCACCTTCAAGATCGAGGAAAGGTTTTGTTCTTTGTAGGAGCGACATGTAGTTGAGTGCTTCAAAGGATTTTGACGATTGTTGCAACAGATGAATAAATTGAACGGGAGGATTTTCCTGTAAATGTTGTTTTTTTTTTGGGAAGCAATGATATCTGTTTTTATTACGAACATTTATAAAAACGACGTTGATTATTTATTGTTTCTTGGGCACTGCACGTAGGTATATACAGATAGTGTAGTGAAATGGAGGAATTAGCCAATGGACGTTACATATAATCATTCTTAAATGAAACTTTACGATTAAAAATCAGAAAATGCAGAGTGTTTGTTTTAAATGGGCCACCAATGTTGTCTTGACAACGATAAGAGGAACCACAAAGAAGGTTAAATTGGTAAACAATTTCTCATTTACAAAACTAATGTAATGAACAAAAAATATACTTATATTTATTTTGACTAGTTAACGTCCTAACTTTTTTTATTTTAAATTAGGGTCGTAAGCCGTAAGGTATACCTATTTTGTAATAATTTATTCAATAGAATATTTAATTTTATATTCATACGTAATATAACAAGTGATATATTATTTTCATCGTTATTGATATCAACCCAACGATTATCACACATTTTTATACTCAAAATTAAATGTCAATGTCAAATAAAGAAAACAAATCCCTTAGTAACGAATATAAATAATGTAATAATTTCTTTGTTTTTTATCATCGCTGTGATAGGCATGTAACTAGGGAGATTCTGAATGTTGATTGGCGGAAACATGTCACGTGGCACATGAATTATATTGTCAATGGTATAGAATACCTACGCAGTTTTTCTTTGCAAAAAAGTGGTCTAGTTAAATCGAAAATGCTTCAAATAAAACTTAGGTAATTAAATTCACCATCTAGTTCAATAATCGCATTTTATAGATACAAAATTTAATTCTCAGTAATAATATAACAAGAGAGTGAGAATAAATTGAAAATAATTTGACAGATTATACGAAAATTTGTTGCCAGGTTCTACGGACTTTCGTGTCTATTGCCAAATGGTAACAAGTTTGAGAAAAATCTGGAAAATTATTTTATAATTTATCGAACTCGAATTTCTACTGTCGTAAACAACTAGCTTCATTCATTTGCATGGCTCAGTTAGTAAGTCTATTTTGACAACTATAACACACTTTGACAATGCAAAATAAATAATCAAAACATTATTAGTAATTATGGTATTTCTAGAAGCGGTTTCTATAATTTTTTGGTTTATTGCATGATCAGAAATTGCACAAAATTGGTATTTTTTGCTCATTTTACTTGATTATTATCTGACATATGTCAACAAAAACAAAAGTTACAGAGATTATTCCCGGAAATAATCTCTAGAGCTTTATTCTCAGTATAATAATGACAGGATTGGTTAAAACGCAGACACATGACACAAAATGAAACAGTTCATTAGTTGTAAGAAATATCAAAAAATAATCTATAGAATTTATTTGAAACATTGTTGTCAAACATTAATATAGGCCACTTTTGCGCTTTTCGTATTATTTGAAAAAAGCATAATGAAATATTTATGTAGAATTATAATCTAACATGAAAATGAAGTCTTGCACGATTTTCACCTCCCGTCATACCATAGGTAAAGGCAGGTAATGTTATCGGTCCAAAAAATTGGATAGTGAACTAGGGTCCCCAGAACACATTTTTACTATTTTTACAATGATGTCTGTATGGATGGATGTGTATGACGATTTTTTCCGCCACGATAACTCTTTCATTAAACTTCCAAAAATTTGTATTTTCCATATTTAAGCTTTCTGCATTTATATAAAGAGTTAGATTTTGGGTAAAATTGGACAATCAAAAGTACTACTTGAAGCCTATAACAGTTTTTAATGAAAAACTATATTAAATATAATTCAAAACTCTGCAATATTAGTATCTAAGGCATTTATACCAACATATTAAATTTTGGTGAAAATTGATAGAACGGAAGTGATACGTTACTTGAAGCTCAGAACAGATTTTCGTGAATCCGAAACTTTTCAAATTTGGTATTTAAGACTTTTATATTAATTAGAATGGCATATTAGATTTTCGTTAAAATTTATAAACCGGAAGTGGTACTTTACGAGAAGATCTAAACAGATTTACTTAAAAAAATATGATCCACAACTTCTCAAATTTGGGATTTAAAACTCGTATATACTCGTAATTTGAAATAACATATTAGATTTTGACTATACTTGTATATTATTAAGTTTATCCCGGCAGTTTCAACCCGGTTGAAATTCGACCGGGTCGAATTTCAAGGTTAACTCTCTACCGTTTATCTCGCTCTTTTTATAGCGGGTCGAATGAACCCTATTTGAACCCGATCGAAAGTGTTGGTGAAATGTTATATTTGTTTGGTTATGTTTACTTGATTTTTGTGGACAAATATAATCGAAAATGGAGCAAGAACAAGTAATGACATTACGCACATATTTTTAAAATAAAAGGTTACGAATGAAAAATAAAATACAAAGTTTTGACTGGTGGGCAAAATTGTGCTACAATTTACAAATACAGATTGAACAGAAAATTTAAGAGTCTCTAAAAGCACTTTTAATTATATTTGCGAGGTACTCAATACTAAATTGAAACCAAACTATATTTTTTAAGCGACCCTTCTAAAATTGTAATTTTTTAAAAAAAGATTGCTGTTTCACTATATTGTCTCGCTAGCTATTAAGACTATGGAGTATTCTAAGTTTTTTTCCGTGTATAAGACCGAGAATTTTCATTTCCTTCATTAAGGAAAGAACATACATTACTTTCTGATTCTGCCAAATGTTTCCCTTTTGACATAATTCAATTATAATCACATACGATCTGACTGCTAAAATGCAACTGACAGATAACCTCTAACGATAGTAAATCATACATGTACTCGATCGGGTTGAGCGTTTATCCCGTAAAGTCAATCCGGTCGAATAAGCTCAACCCATTTGTATTTTAGAGTCTAGTTGAAAATTTCAATCCGGTTGAAAATGCGTTTATTCCGATCATTTCAACCCGCTAACTTCAATCGGGTCGATTCAACCCATTTTCAAGCGAGTTGAAACTATCGGGATAAACTAGGTATAAACCAGAAGTGGTACATAATTTGGAGCTCTTGACAAATTTTCGAGGAAAATAAAATATAATGCAAAATTTCGTGTTACGCGCTTTCTATTTATTGTAACATCAAATTAGATTTTATTTATAACGATCAACCGGAAGTGATATTTTACTAAAAGCTCTTTGATATTTTAAACATGGAATTGGCGGGCCATTAATATAAATTCGGCCTTGGCTTTGAGAGCTTCAAGAGGACACATGATAAATATGAATTGCAATGTACCATAAAATATATCCACGTTTTTATATTTTATAAACAGCAAAGACTATTATTGTTGATACATTTAATAAACAGTTTATTAGAACCACAAATCCAATATAATTTTTACGCTATCATAACCTCACATGTTTGAGCCATTATTTATTTAAGGAGACTATCATTTATATTTCCCATAAACCTAAGTATGTTTGGCTGAAGCATATACAGTTTATGGCACCAATAATCCGGAAAGAAATACCTTCGGTGCACACGGTGTGTTATCTCGAAATTACAGATAACTCAGGTGATGTTAAACTCGGGTTATATTTGCATATGACGCTCCACTTGATAATGGAGGTGTTATTAGAGCTATCGTGGTTTATCGCTTGTGTTACTATCAGAGGAAGTGCTTCCTAGGGCATTGTTTATGTTATCTTTTCCACTTGAATGATTTTTTGTATCTTTTGTTGTGTTGAAAAGAGGTATTTGCTTTTATATTTCCTGTCATTATTTATGTTAGTTTGAGATATTGTTCTTAGCCTGAATCCAAAGTTGCACTAATAATTAAACCTAGATTTACACAGGGCAGTGACTTGAACACCCGACACAAAATGACATCATTATTGAAGATAGGGGTTAAATTTTAGTTTTATAGGAGCACATTAAGCCTTGAAATTGACGCGCACTAATTAAACAAATTATGTGCGTTGTTAGAATTTGGCTAAATGTCAAATTTATACAGACGAATAAAAGCTTCTTAGCTTCTATTTTATGAAACATAATATTATCATTTAATCTTGAGCATTAAATTGAATTAAATTGGATTGTATAATACACTTTTTTTTGTTTTAAAATGTTCTCACACAATAGTATATTAAAGAACGTGTTTTATAAGACATGTTTTTTTTCGCACGCGTCAAAATTGACAAGTGCGAAAGAAAGTCTTATAAAATGAGTTCTTTATACTATTTTTTATATTTTGCGCCTTCTACAATAACATTTACTTACTCAATTTGTGATTATATTGTAACCATTTGTACATTTTCATGTAAATAATCTTCCCTAAATAAAATAATAATAATTTCGACATTATAATATTAAAATGAATTGTCAATTAACTAAAAATAAATTAGGTAAAAATGGGTTAAAGTCATCTAGTACCAACCGTCTAAAACAAAAAATTGCGTATCGAAATGAACGTCAATACGATACGCAATTGCGTATCGTAATGACTTCATTATGAACGCAAAATATAAATACCAATATGCGACATCGGACACAGCCTAATACAGTTTTTCTATTCTATTTTGAATTATTACCCAAAAAATCAATTTTTTGGCTATATATTTTGAACAAAGAAACGTGTGTCAATTTAAAAATATTTAATTAAATGTCAATTTGGTATGAGATATTGTCAAAAATGTTATTTGAAGAAATTAAAGCTTTTCTTCTTGAAACTTATTTAAAAATGGAAACAAATTAGAAAACGACAAATGTCAATATACTGTGTCCTTCTTTACTGTCTTTTCTCCTTAAAATTACATTTCAAGATGAATTTTGACATCTTGACTTTTGTATAAAATAAAACGTTTCTCTGTTCATAGCCTACTCCGAGTTAGGAATTTTATTGAACACATTGTACATAATGCATAATATAAAGCATGGATAAAATTAGAAAAATATTAGTACAAAAATTAATTAGTAGCACAAAATAATAATAATAATAATAATAATAATAATAATAATAATAATAATAATAATAATAATAATAATAATAATAATAATAATAATAATAATAATAATAATAATAATAATAATAATAATAATAATAATAATAATAATAATAATAATAATAATAATAATAATAATAATATATAAACTATAAATTATATTTTAGAAAGATAAGATTAATCTGTTTTTTGAATGAATTCAAAGGAATGTTAAAAATGTCTGGAAGATTGGCATTATTTGACAGTTTATTATATAACATATGTAGGTAAACGGTTCATAACAGAATTGTCTGCAGAATTAGTTTTGTAAAAATTTATTATGAATAGTTCATTCGATCTGCACGCGAAAAGAAAATTGTGTAAGTAATAGTGGGCAATCAATTATGTTATTCAGTTATTCATACATAAAAACGATATCCAGTAAATTGCGTCTGTTGTACAGCGATGGAAGGTTGAGGTTGTAATTCGGGAATTTTGTGAAAAAATATCTGCAAAATTTACTTTGAATATTTTCAATTCTATTTATATTTGTGAAATATTGCGGATTCCATATAACTACTGCGAATTCTAGCTGACTTTTGACTACATCAAAATAGAGGGTCAAAAAGGTTTGAGGGTTTTTAAAGTTTCGGCAAGTTCTAATAAGAAATCCCGGCATTTTATTACTTTATACTTTCATTTATGGGGTCTCGTGGCCGCGTGCCTGAGTGTCTGGTCGAGAAATTAACCCCTATGGTGCATTCTCCATGCCAGCAATGAGTGTCCGTGAGGTGACGCCTGGTAAACGCACGCACGGTACAAATATGTCATCATCATTACCGATATCTGCGTACAAAGCAGATTGGCACACCCAGCAATGGGTAATATGCCATGAAGATATATTTATTTATTTTATTTATTTATACTTTCATTTAGGTATACAATTTGAACTAGTTGTCCAAATATTTTGAAGTACGGTACGCTCATGTAATTTTGTCCGTAGAATTTAATGCAGTTATTACCATGTTAATAACTCGACCCATTTTTGGGTTAAGTACAAGTTTGAATTCAGATATTTGGATTTTTGATTTTTTTTAACTTTTTACCCAACCTTAAAACATATCTTATCAATATCACGAGGTCATAATTTAAATTTTTAACAGCTGGTTTAATTGACTATTTCCAGAACAATTTAATACCCAATGAAATAACAAGATTTTAAATATTCGGACCAATCGGAGCAAACTTACAGCGAATATTGCATACTATACTGCACCTGGTTTCGCATTGGTGTGAAAATAGGAGCAGTTTGTTCTTGTTGTTATCCAAGCATAGAACAAGGTCTAGCTGCAATCTTAAACCAGATACAGTATAGGTTTTAGAATATTGCACTGATTTGACATATAAAATCCCAAATGACGGTCTAAAATTGCAAACATATTTAAGCGATCCTTTTAGTTTTTTGGTAATTATAAACAGATAAGAGAAATAGAAATAACCCAATTAATTATTTTGTAATGCTGTCTGTTAACAAAATTATCTTTTTCTTTGTATAAAAATGAAATTTTGGGCATTGTGACACTTAGAAATTTGCAGTAAATCCGCATTAAAAAGTAGGGCTGCTAATTTGTTAATGTTGCTAAGGATGATATTTATAATCATACCAAATTGAATCGTTTTGGAACGTTTTCATATGAAAATATTAAAAATAATATTGGAAAAACATTCTTGTAAATACTAAAAGATCTAAAGCGTATTTGTGGAAGCAGTTTAAAATATTTTGTGATGAAAGAAAATATCAGTTTGATAATACAACGTCAGATAATGTTTTGGCCAAAATTCTAACCTAATGGGCATGCAACATGCGTAAAATAACGGAGAAAAGTATAAAGAGGTAACAGAAAAACCATTTGGAATACTACAGCCAAATTTTATATGTAAATAAGTATCTATTTAAGTAATAAAAATTAATATGATTTTTCGAATCTGAATGTTCTAGAAATAGTCTAACAAATATATTTCTTGCATAGAAAATGATCTTAAAATTCAGCATTTAAAATGTGTTGCATGTAAGAAACTTCGTTTCGGGCACTTTTTGTCAAATTACTATCAAAACAAACTCATCCAGTTTCCAGGCAAAACATTCTTGCAAAATTTTCGATAATTTTCAATGCACTTAATATATTACTACAGATAATATCGTATCGAAAAGATATGTCATATACGTTGTTAAATATTACTGTCAAATTTCCGATACGCCTTTTTTTGGTAACCTGTAGTTGAGTTATTAACTATAAGCTGTGCAACTGACCAAAAATCATTTAAAATTTTCCATACAAAGATGATCTGCGGCTTCCTTCAAAGCTTAATCATCTATGCTCTCTTGTATCGCACTACAAAGGCATCAAATCTTTCCTGTGATTATATCAAATATTACGCGAATTGCTCCTTCTTGCTCTTGTTCGGAGTTCCGGCGATCCGGGCGGCGGCTCCGGGTCACTCCGGTTTCCAATTTTAAGAGGATTAAACCGAACGTGGATTATGGCATACGACAACACACGCGCTGTTTAGACATGCGCCCTAATAAAGATAAACCGCTGTGGGAAAAATTCAAATGTATTTCACAAGGATTTTAGTTTTGTTGGTTTTGTAGGGATTTTGTAAATTAGTGGGATTTCTTTATTGTGCAATGTGCTCAGTTGCTATGTATTAAAATTTGTGCTAGTTTTATACAATGTTTTTATTATATTTTATGTTTTGCTGTGTTTGTTTTTATATGTTTTTATTAATGCTCTGTTTACATCATATTTAATATTATTTTACGGTGTAGCTATTAATAATAGGGAGTTTTTGCATGACGTACGAGAAGATTCCGTCAACGCTAACGTTACGTCTTTAATAACGGACGTACAAAGTAACGGGTTTTCAAGGGTTTAGATTTTACATTATGTTTTAACCACAAGTACGTTGATTTTGATGTTCAAATGATAGTTGTTCCAATATCTGTCATTTTCATTGTATTTTGGTCAGGGCCGCTCCGTGGGTATTAGGCGCCTTTGTGCTATGTTACAGTTTAGCGCTCCTTCCCCTCATGATGTAAAATTTGCAAATTCAAGTTTAAACTATACTTTTTGTTCTTCAAAAATGCTATATTTATTATATTGATGAAATTTCCTAGATTCATTCTTGTAATCAATAGGTTATAATCAAAATCGTTTGTTGTAATCAACAATTTTACAACAGATTTCAGAATGGACCTTTTCAATATAACGGCTATCTCTTTCTATCGCTGCAAATAGTAAGAAAATGGCGCGAACAACTGCCAGTTGGTCTGTCAAACGAAACGTCAAAAATATTGCATTCATTAAAATACCTATATTCTCAGTGAAAATTTGCATCGTAAGACTTTTTAACTTCAATAAAAGCTTTTGTAACTTATTTCGATAAGATTTTTTAATGTTATTTGAGATATTCTCACATTTTTACGTCTAATTTTTTTAGAAACAAACTCCATAGATCTCAGTTGTTCTTACTATGCGCAGATCCCCATTGCGCATATCATCTATCTCTTTAAATTGAAAAGGTCCATTGTATATGCATTTGATTCTTTGCAAAATGATAATAGGGATTTAAATATTGGATTCATTGTGGGATTCATTCTTGTAATCAATATTCTTGAGTTATAATCAATATATTCATTGTTGTAATCAACATTTTCATAGTTATTATTTCAACATAACAATGCTAGAATAATAACGAACCGATTGATACGATAATTATTTTACTTATAACTAGAGCTTTAATGCAAACAAATTAAAAAATATATTGTTCACTTTTATCACGTTAAGTTGTAGGTTTTATAGTAATTTTGTCTTTACGAATAGCATTTTATAAAAATTTACTATTATTTACTTTACTGTCTTGAAACGGTGACCCTCAAAGTCAGGCTCGTTTGTGCGGGGCACAACAATCAAACACAAATGGAATAATTATTTAATGTTTGCTAAATAGCTTTAAAACGTGTTCCATATGATCATTGACAGCTGTGAAAGAAAAAAATTGTGGTCCTATTCACGCTATTTTTAATGATGTTCCAATTACACATATTTTCATAAAGGTTCATCTCTGTTATATTTCTTAGCAATCTCAAATTATCATCGATGGTAAATTCTCTCAATTTTAAACGTTTTACCCAAGTAAGGATTACTTCAATATAGAAAACTGACGTTTGAATGTCACGAACAAACTTCACAAGTTGCCGTACACATGCAGTTTTGAATATTAGAACCAGGAACCAATAATATAAATTAAAAATCTGGTGTGGCCAACACAATACCTCCCGCTATTTACAGCCCGAGTCACAAAAAAGATTAAGTTGTTTGGATTAGCGAATTTTACTCTAATTTTGATAGTTTATTTCTTAAAATATTGTCTAATCTAATCCAAGTAACTACCTTTTCTTAAACCCCTCAACAGGATTAAATCCCAATTACAGAGTGGGTTTACATTCACACACATCCATGCCTCAGTGGGATTAGAACCCAGAGCCCCGAGGGCACTCATGACATGAGGCGTTGTTCTAACCATTGAGCCACCGGAACTATAATAAAATGAAGATTAAATTTTAAATATCAGGATAGAATAGAATTCACTAATCCAAAAATGAAGATTAGCTTAAATATTTTTGTGAATCGTTAATTTTTATTAATCTAAATACATACCTATATATTTACTTATGCTGGAAACTGTATTGAATTCCTTTTCTATTGGTCTATTAACTTTTTCCTTTTTAATATTATTTTGAAATGATTAGTTCTTTAATAGTGACATTAATCTGCCAGTTACATATATTTGAATAACTGCGTTTTGTTTGTTTAAAGCGTAGACTCTGGGATTTAAATTATAGATAATTTTATAAATTTATCTATAAAATATATAGAAAAAGTATTAATGCAAATCTATAGAACATTTAATAATCTTTAATTTTTATAATAACATTAATCTCGAAAAAATAACATTTAAATGTGTTTTTCGAAGAAAAACTATTTCGAGCTTCTAGTAAAGTGCCATTTTCGGTTATCCGATTTTCGCCAAAATCTAATGGGCTCTTTCTAGTACAGAAAAAGCTCGAAATACAAGATTTCAAAATTTCTGAATGATACTATTTGAGTTAGAGTGGAGGCTTCACATACACATACACACAGACATCATCGTGAAAATGTTAAAATTGGATTCTAGGGACCTTAAAACGTGATCATTTACCAAAAACTCGATATGCGATTTTAAGCACGATTCCTATACCTCCCTTACCAAGGGTAGCGGGAGGTTAAATATATAAGGGTAGCGGGAGGTTAAATATATAGGGGGGGGGGCTTGTATGTTAACAGCATAATTTATATTATATTAATTTTATTTATATTTTCAGATGCTGTCTGTCAATTATTTGGTGACAAAGTAGATGGATGTTTAACTTGAAATGTAAGTAACTTTTACAAATAATTTGCTCTAAATTTTGAAGTACCACAACTGTGTATTATTTTCAAGTGCCCACAAAAAGCAACAGATTTTCATAAGCGTTCACCCAGATAGTACCTGTAGATACTTCCTCGTGCTTGATTTTTTTTAGTCTTCTTCAAATTTATTTATATATATATATATATATATATGATCTTGGGGTGTATTCTGTAAGGAAACTGTTAATTTTAATTATGTTAAAAATAAACTTGCTGTTAAAATATATTTTCTATTCTGTAACTATCAATTCTGTTAAAATTTTAACACCCGTGTTAAAATTAGGTGTTAAAACTGTATATTTTAATGTCATTCAAATCGATGTCTTTAAACTTTTAACCTCTGTTTATACAATAAAATTATCACAGCATTTAAATGTTGCAGTTCTATTCAATTACGGTCACCCATTCCATTGTATTTTTTTGTGTATCATAGGGTGTTGCCACCAGTAGGAATATTTAATTAACATAATTCGAGAAAGACTGAACTTTGAATGGTGCATCGAGAGTACGATTTAGATGTATCGTAAAACATAGTTCTTTATTATAATATAGGTATTAAATGCAGTTAAAATTGCTTATTCCTATCTTGTTCGTCAAACCAACGTAACTTAACATTTTGGATTGTCAATTCTGAGGATCAAGAAGAAGAAATTTTACATACCTAATGATTACTTAATAATTTACAATTTCAATGTAATTCATTTTTAATATGGAACCTAAAAATGAGACATGATTATGCAGCAGATTTTTATTTATTTTCCGAAGCTTTATTTCCATTCGTTTTTCTAAAATTTAAAAATGACAGATTAGTTTTCTAAAATTTCAAAGTGACACATAAACTGACAGTTGTTCACTCTTTTTATCATGTTTATTTATTTGGGTTATGGTTACTAACTGTATTACTTTGGCAAAGACGTGCCTTTTTTCTGTCTTGTTGATCACTTCATTCTGGTGTTTAACAGACATATTAAAATACACTATTATTCACGAAAGATGACTATTCAAGGTTATTTGTTCGAAGAAAGAATACACATCACTTTATAGCAGTAGCTTAGCAACATTTTGTATTAGAAAGAGACAGATTATTTGACCTGTGTCTATTTAATTTATGTGGTGTTAAGTCTATGTTTTTGCATTTTGCAACAACATAAGTGAAGAACATAAATCTTTCAGAAAGGCATTATTTAGAAAGAAACATAATTTTCAAATGAATTATTCCAATTTTTTCAGTTAAAATGTATCCATAAATATTTCATGTTGCACGCCTATGCGAACGAAATGCAATGAAGTTATCAGCAAGTAATATTATATCAGACGGCTCACAAATGACCTTGAATAGTCATTTTTCGTGAATAATAGTTTATATGATTTTAACAGCAGTGTCAAATTTTCGCGTAGAGAATACCAAAAAATGAATTTATTGTTAACAGACATGTTAAAATATAATTTTTTAAAGGCATGTTAAAATTAATATTTTTTTTACAGAATACACCCCATTATATATTAAATTTGTATATGTTAGTACAAATTATACCAGTATTATTTCGGAGTAGGTTTAGCCATTTAAATTCATCATCTTGGTCACTCCTGTGTCATAAATATTATCCTAACGAGCGGAAAATTCATAACTCTACTTTGTAACTGCTTAATGTCACTTTAGCCCACAAAATATGAGGCCTTAAATTGTCGAGAGGTCAGGATCTACGTTCCAAGGTGTCGCACTGTCGCACTTTATACCGGAACGCTATAAACTTTCCTACTTCCTATATAGTAGAAAGCCGTGATATCTACAAACAAAAGAGTTGAAATGCACGCGACAAAAACACCGACGTAAAATAATAATAAAGTAAGCAGAGAGAAATTGAAGTATTTCAAGTTGGAAGGAAAACTTAAAGGTCGCTGAATATATAAAAGTTTTTATCTATATGAATTTTTAGAGGGAATATGGTTACGGAAATGTAAACTAGATGCACTGCATATAAAACTGCGTACGAAATTGAAATATGTTCAAAAGCAATTCAATATCAAAGATACTTTGAATTTGTATATTTCATTTTTTATTTACATTAGATTTTTCTTCAATGACAATTCTTTAACTTTTTTCTAGATGCGGAAAGATGGAAATTACGAGTACTTATATTCTTAATCCTGTTTTATATATAATTTTTTTAAATTAAATTCTATGTTTTTTAGAACTCTTTTGGTTAGTTAGAAGATATATTATTTTTCATCCAAGTTAAATATGACGTTGTTTTAACTAATGATTGTTTGAGAGATTATTGACATTTGTAAAAAATTAATAATAGATGGAGTCTAAGGTTGAATTTAACTAAAATTATTATAATTACCCCTTAACCTTAAAATTAATTTTAACAAAAACTAGATACGTATTTCGAGAACTAAGTTCTCATCATCAGTAATACAAGTGAAAAGTTAAACAGAGTAGTCAACATTACTCAACATGTCAACCATGCCAGAGGTCCTAACAGAGTAGTCAAGATTACTCTGTTTAACTTTTCACTTGTTGTATTACTGATGATGGGAACTTAGTTCTCGAAATACGTATCTAGTTTTTGTTAAAATTAATTTTAAGGTTAAGGGGTAATTATAATAGTTATTGACATTTGTGGAAAAAACAAACAAGGAAGTGAAACTTACGTAAATTTTTAACAGTATTTTTGTGCCAATTTCTCCATAAATTTATTAAATGAATTTGATTTATTGTCCAAATATTAAATACTCACTCCAATTCTGTAAGAAAGTACAAGCAACATTGCTAAAAATTATAACCAATAGAAACAAATATTTTATTCAGTGTTTACAATTGTTATAAATTATTTACTATACACTGTTCCATTTAAGCCATTCAGTAGATGGAGCTGGCAACAGCGCAAACTTGAAGTAGACGAAACTACATTGGGTAAACTTGTCTCTTATCTCCAATTTCAGCCAATCAGAGAGGTCAAAACTATTCCCTATGCTCTGCAATACTGTATGGCTTAAATGGAACTAGGTATATAGCAATGTTGTTAAGAGTTAGTAACTTTGCTACAGAATTGGGATGTCGAGTTTTTTTTACGATGTTAATGGCTGACAGTTATTTGTTTGTATTGCCGTAACCTTAGCAACCATTATTCAGCAGTGCCGCTAGGTGCGCTATGTGCAAATTGTATTTGTATAAGTGTTTAATAAATTGAGCGGTGTTATGCAGAAAGCAATCAACACACAATTTTTTTTTCTGTTTTTGATGA
This sequence comes from Harpalus rubripes, assembly GCA_963082715.1. Lineage (NCBI taxonomy): Eukaryota > Metazoa > Arthropoda > Insecta > Coleoptera > Carabidae > Harpalus > Harpalus rubripes. The sequence continues at coordinate 33,117,461 of OY720460.1, forward strand.
AATCGAGTTAACAAATTCTACTTCTTGTTATGTAAAAATCAACCAAACCTATTGGTGTATATATTGCCATCTATTGCCAGTAGAATTAAACTGCGTATTTCTAATTTCTACTTTTCGTTTTTCAAGATACAACCAAGTGAATTGGTTTCGTTTGGTAAATTTGTTTATTTGTATTTATAGAATTTGCTAACAGAAAAATTTGCACAAATAATGAGAAAATAAGTTGGCTCAAAGACAAATAAATTTAAGAAAATCGGAACCAATTTAATATTTTTCAAAGAAGCTTTTATTAGAAAAAAAAGGATGTGGATATTCAGAAAAAAGGTCGTTGTTCTCGCGTTTTACATTTTTTTGAAGACTTAGTACCTACCCTTGTGGCCAGAAGGAAAGGCAATAGCTCCTGCACAACTAACTGACATACAATCCATGCTTCATCTAATATCATCTGACGTATAAATAAATAAATATATCATCACGGCATATTACCCATTGCTTGGTGTGCCAATCTGCTGGTACGCAGATTTCGGTATTGATGATGACATATTTCTACCGTGCCGATATTAACCAGGCGTCATCTCACGGGCACCCATTGCTGGCAACACTGGGGTCAATTTTGTGCCATTTAAAATCGAAATATTTGGGGTCTCGTGGCCTGAGTGTCTGGTCGCGAATCTGGGGAACGGGTTCGATCTGATGTATAACATTTTTACATTAATTTACAAACCACTTAATCGAGAAATTGAAGACGATGGGGAGATTGATTTTGAATTAGAAAATTAAAACCCAATGTTTATGTCGATAAAACTGTTATAATTATTTTTAAAAAATTATTAATAAATAATTAATGTGGTTTGGTTTGGAATTTTACCCTTTTAATCTCTTAACATGATATTGCAAAACACAACCAACCATCAAAATTACTAAATATTTATGGTAAGTTATATTTATTTTCCATATTAATTATGCTAAAAATTCTATGTGGGTCTATTCGAACCCATACGCAAATATATAAATTTGAAGATGTTATATTGAAACTAAATGTAATTATTTCAGAATTAGCATATTTCAGGTTGGTTGCTTTCTGTATAAAACTGGCCAGAGCTTAAAAAGTATTAATTCAAGTTACAATTATTGATTTAATTCTCAAATTTGTAAATATTTTTGTAATTGTTATGTTGAAATTAATCAGAAATTGACATTTTACCACAACAATAATTCTAACTTAGAACCATAAAAGTCCCTACCAATAACGTTATTCTGGGAAATTTAAAGTTATGTAAAACTTATTAAACAGTAATGCCAACTTATAACAATAAAAAGTCCCTTCGTCAAGACCTATACCAATACCAGAGTATCTCTGGATGATATATGCAAAACTAGTTATGCTGAATGGAGGTACAAAAAAATATTTTTCGCACTCCCGAGACTAAAGAGCGATTCTAATCACTCATTTCAGGGACTAAAGTTTAAATTCAGTCCCATAGGAATTAAAAATGAAAAAAATCCCTGGGGGACTAAAGTAAAAATAAACAAGATGTTTCCATAACATCATATAGTTACTATGATTTATTTATTCGTATCTGCACTACATTTTGAGCAGACGTTGAGTTTAAATTTTAACAAAATTTTTGACATTTGTATTGTCAAATTGTAAGATTAATTTCTTTTACACTAATATGGTTCCATTTGATACAAGACTGCGAAAAATAGCGTATATACCACAGGACTAAAGTGAATTCAATCTCTCAGGTGATTATTTCCCTCACCTTCGGCTCGGGAAATAAACTTCACTCACACTCACACAGAACTTTAGTCTCTGAGTATATAATATACTATAAATCACTTCACAAACATTTCGATATCTTTCCAAACAATTTTTTTTTGTTTTTACATGTTTGTTGGCATTACTGTATTCTAGGGACAGTGTAGTATAAAACTCGGATAGAAACTATACCTTGTTCCATTTAAGCCATTCAGTATTGCGGAGCATAGGGAATAGTTTTGACCTCTCTGATTGGCTGAAATTAGAGACAAAAGACAAGTCTATCCAATGCAATTTCGGCTACTTCAGATTTGCACTGTTGCCAGTGCCATCTACTGAATGGCTTAAATGGAACAGAGCATAGTGACGGAGATAGTACGAAAAAAAATGTTTCTAATAGGAATCTATCGAGGAATGATAGAAAAACATTATAATTGTAAAACTGTGCTTCTTAGAAAAGGTTTATAGAAATGTCTCTTAACATTTTGATGTGTAGGATGTAAGAATGACTATTGAAATAGATACCAACTGTTACTGAATCCACAGTAATGCTTCATCGAATTTGATGAGAGAATTATTGGAATTTTCGAACAATGTACATATTCTATTTGTAGAAGGTTATAAACTTTGAGGTATGTAAATAATTACCGAGTTCAGTAATTGTTTTATACAAATTTCTCTCTAAAGCACACTCAAATGACAACCACTTCTAAAACAGGAGACCCACGCTAATGATAACCCTCAATCTCGCTCACGTATACTCTCTTCTCTTAACTAAACGTAAAACCCACGCTCCTCACACGATAGCTTAACCACAATTTCATTTAATGAATTCCGTAATTCCTCGTTTTATGGTTTAATATAAAACTCATTGTGTTGCATGGACAAAATGATAGAGAGCTTAGATTTGACATTAAGATTTTATACGAATTTTTGTATTACTTTAATCTTTAATCCATAATCGAAAGAATGTTAGACGTGTACTATTTTATTAAATTCGGTATAAAAAGTCGTTGGAAATCTTATTTAATTACACAATATGGACGGTGTTTTATTTAATTTCTAATTTTCCCGCCATCAACATTCTAAATGTACCGATAGATGGATGTACATAAGATTTAATTCTGAGAGTGCGCAAGTTAGTCATATCATATAGTTAGTTATATTATATAAGTACCTAGTGTGAATCTATATTGTGGTATTAGTTTCTGTATCAAATAAATGAAGTTAAAACGATTAATATTGTTTTTTATTCTTAAACAACAGTAAAAGAGTATATACATCCAACAGTTGGTTTTTCGCTAGTGATGCACGCGAGAAATATAAAATATCGATCTCGTCTTGTTTCCGGATCTGTAATTTCGATCTCGCTCTCGTTCTCGCAGATTTTTTTGGGTCTTGTCTCGTTCTCGCACGAGAGTCGCACGAGAGTCTCGCGATAGTATAAACGCTTGCACACTACGTATTTACGTGACAGTTCAACTACAACAGACAAGTTCGCATCAATCGTACCGTTTTCCGTATATTTGCAGTCATATAACTATAATAAAAAGACGAAACACTAAATTCTGGTCACCAAATTACTTTAATACGAACATAATGTTTATTTATTTACGGTCAGCGGAAAATGTAATAAGTTATTAAATAAATTAATTTACCTCTAAAATATCTAAACTATTTCAAAACGAACATCTGTTAATACATTCTGTCATCAGTAAAAGAAATTAAGTATTAAAAAATTATATTTTGTAACTAAAAGTAACTACACTTTATCATTAAATATATGCCACTATTTAAATAAGATTTAGTCATAAAAACCAGCTACACTGGGAACCCGCCGACAACAAATCGCACCCATCGACGCTTATCCTTTACTTTTCAGGGGCGGCAAGAATTTTATTAACCGTGGTTTTAAATTGAAATATTTGAGAAAACTAGTTCTATAGAATACAAAACCGATTTTGTCTTTATATTGCATTTTCTCGCTCTGGGGCCGATACCAATCGACTCTAGATAGACTCAAAAAATATAGTGACTTCATATAAGTTTCACATTCACGTATTTTATGCACGAATTAGCGTCGACTCCACTCCTTGTACAGTGCATTTTTCTTTGAATAATTTATGAATCAAAGCTATAAAGTTACAAATAAATTTTATTGAGAGACTCTCGCGAGAATCTCACGAGGTTTCTCGCAGTTTTTATATCGATCTCGCCTCGACTTTTAAACTGCAATTTCGTTCTTGTTCTCATCTCGCATAATGCAACGAGACGAAACAAGATGCGAGAGTACTCTCGCTTCGTCGTACATCACTATTTTTGGCGATGTTTGAAATATAATAAACTTTTGCACTACAGATATCATTCTGTATTTTCATTGTTAAATAGTGGACTTTGTAATCTGCGATTACATTCGCGAGGTCATTATGGATGTGCTTTTGATATCAAATAGGTAATTGTAAGTAGGTACTAAGTAAATTGTTTTGGTGACTTTGAATTTTATTGTATTTTTATATTGTATTTATTTACTGGCATAGACAAGATTTTTTCGTACACTAGCTATCAGTTTTTCTTTGATTCTAATATAAAATGGCCTCTTTTTGGGAAACAGTTGAAGATCAGACCTATATACTTTGATTAAGCTTTTTTACTCATTTTGATGACTAATATATGCCCTTAAAGTTTATTACTGAAGTTGTGAAACACCAAATATTATCACAATGCAGGATGATATATGAAGTGCTTAACAAAGTCCTCAATAAATTTCCCCTTAAAATCATTCCTTTCTTTTCCAATCATCCATTTCTTCTACTTGACAATCCAATTCCTTCGCCTTGTTTATAGCTGGATGTAATTACGCTTTCTCCACCGGGAGATACTCAGTCTAACTCTATGTTCTACTGGAGACATAGGACCGATCTAATCAGCGCGGATAGACTGGGCTGACCTGGGTTGTGAAGGACCCTGTTTGTTCGGTTCCCCCGTGCTTCATACCAAACAGTCGGCGTGATCATAGACACCGAAATGTAGAGAATTAGGGGTAGAAGACATGAGAATGAGGACGGATTCACGGGGTGATGAAATTTGGGGTGGTTAAATGACAGTTAATTGTAAAGCACTTAGGGGAACTAATTTGATGGCTTGTAGAAGGAGGAAATTGTATAAGCCTACAATTGTAAATATTGATTAATTTGTGTAAGTTGTAACTTTGGTATTTAACGCAAAACGCAGAGATAACTTTCAAAATAGGTATTAAAAATAATCACTAAATTAATATTAATATTCATTCGGTAAAAAATAATGTCTTCAACATGACACTAAACAAAGATTTACAGCTTCAACAGAGTTCATTATGAAACGGCAGCCTCTGCTGTAAATATTGTATTTTAGCCGTATTCTTTCGCTTAGTTGGATCAGATTCATTTTACATGGATCAGTAAATTGCATGTTCTTTTGAATTCTGAGCAATATCCCCACCCCAAGACTAAGTAATCCAGATCAGTGCCATCTACTCCAACAAAAACTTGGATTAGAATGATCAGATCACTTTAGATTAAAAAAGCCGGTGTGGCCAACACAATACCTCCTGCCATTTACAACCCAAGTCACAAAAAAGATTAAGTTTAGCGAATTTTACTCTAATCTTCACAGTTTATTTCTTAAAATATAGTCTAATCTAATCCAAGTAACTACTTTTTTAAACCCCTCAACAGGATTAATTCCCAATTACAGAGTGGGTTCACATTCACACATCTATGCCTTAGTGCGATTCGAACCCAGAGCCCCGAGAGCACTCATGAAATGAGGCGTTGCTCTAACCATTGAGCCACCGGAGCTATAATAAAATGAATATTAAATTTTAAATACCGGGATAGAATAGAATTCACTAATCCAAAAATGAGGATTAGGTTAAACGTGAATCGTTAATTTTTATTAATCTAAATACATATCTACATATTTACTTATGCTGGAAACTGTATTGAATTCCTTTTCGATTGTTTTATTTACTTTTTTCTTTTTAAAACGTTACTAACATTATTTTGAAATGATTAGTTCTTTGATAGTGACATTTATCTGTCAGTTACATATGTTTGAATAACTGCGTTTTGTTTGTTTAAAGCGTAGGCTGTGGGATTTATATTATATATAATTTTATAAATTTATCCATAAAATATATAGAAAAAGTATTAATGCATATCTATAGAAAACTTAATAATCTTTAATTTTTATAATAACACTAATCTCGAAAAATAACATTTAAAGGTATTTTTCGAAGAAAAACTATTTTGAGTTTTTTGTAAAGTGCAATTTTCGGTTATTCGATTTTCACCAAAATCTAATGGGCTTTTTCCATTACACATAAAGTTCGAAGTACAAGGTTTCAAAGTTTTCTGAATGATAGTATTTGAGTTAGAGTGGAGGATCCACACATACACACATACACATAGACATCATCGTGAAAATGTTAAAATTGTATTTTAGGGACCTCTCTCTCGATATGCGATTTTTAGCACGATCCCTATACCTCCCTTATCAAG